>OZ020307.1:18744686-19344686 GCA_963971305.1 Arcuatula senhousia
GGGAGAAAATGGCACACTGTTCCTGTTCTAAATGGTACTGTAGTAAATATTAAGAGGATTTTCATTTTAACTCAATTAGCTTACATCTAATTGGCACATATTACATAACCAGTTAAAGTATGTAAATTTGATAAATGGGTGTTTAAAACATAAAGTCAGGGAGTGACATACCTGAAATTGGATCTGTATATTTTGTCCATGCTGATGCTGTGCACCAAATATCAAGAGGTTGTGGTCAGTTATTTCTGAGAAAATGAAAGAACCTTAGTGAGCACGCTCACATACCCCACGGGTTCTGCTATTTGACTATATAAATTAACCTGGAGCTTGTAAACTTTTTGCGAATTAAAAATATGTTATAACATACACAGTAGTAACATATGTTATGTTTCTTGCAAACTATGTTTTGTTAAATTCTTTTCAGTAGTTTCAGAGGAGTTGCAATCACAAACTGTAATTAAGATTTTCAGCTAATTTGTAAGTCCCTAATATGCACAACTTCATATGGTGTACTTCTTACATACAAAGTTTCATTAAATTCTGTTGAGTAGTTTAAGAGGAGTTGCCTTCACAAACTAAAATCAGGATTTTCTGCAAATTTCTAAGTCCAAAGGGCCATAACTCCCACAAAAATTGGCGGATCAAAAATTCCTGGTAAGATGCACAACTACATATGGAGTCCTTCTTGCATACCAAGTTTCGTTAAATTCTGTTCAGTAGTTTGAGAGGAGATGCGATTACAAACTGTTATCATGATTTAACGCAAATTTCTAAGTCCAAAAGGGCCATAACTCCCACAAAAATTTGCGGATAAAAAATTCCTGGTAACATGCACAACTACATATGGTGTCCTTCTTGCATACCAAGTTTCGTTAAATTCTGTTCAGTAGTTTAAGAGGAGTTGTGATTACAAACTGTAATCATGATTTAATGCAAATTTCTAAGTCTAAAAGGGCCATAACTCCCACAAAAATTTGTGGATAAAAAATTCCTGGTAACATGCACAACTACATATGGTGTCCTTCTTGCATACCAAGTTTCGTTAAATTCTGTTCAGTAGTTTGAGAGGAGTTGTGATTACAAACTGTAATCATGATTTAATGCAAATTTCTAAGTCCAAAAGGGCCATAACTCCCACAAAAATTTGCGGATCAAAAATTCCTGGTAATATGCACAACTACATATGGTGTCCTTCTTGCATACCAAGTTTCGTTAAATTCTGTTCAGTAGTTTAAGAGGAGTTGCGATTACAAACTTTGATCACAGACGGACGGACGGAGGGACGCACGGACCAGTCAAAAACATTATACCCTTCGCAACTTCGTTGCTTGGGGTATAATTATTACAACCTTTTTTCCAAGCCCACAATCAGCCAACAATGCTGCCGGGCATTCATCATTTTATAACCTGGATTTTCTTTGGTTAAAAGTATTTTAAAGATTCCTCCTCTAAATTAATTTGTGAGTAATATTGAATGTAAATGATTTATTGTTGAATTCTGATTTCTTTATCTTGATTGGTTTAATTATTGATTAATACAAGTGTGGCCACTAAAAGTATGTCTCGCCTGCCGGCACCATCGCTAAAATCAACTACCTAAGCTTTCATTTCTTGATATAAACACAAAAAGTGTCTGTAAACCCAATATCAGATGCCTAACTATTATACTATTCAAGCAATCCATTGTCCACACAAGTATTACAAAAAGTTTTCTGCCTGAAAAAAAGACCTAAGTTCACAGAGTCACTGGAGCATAAAAATGGGGTCATGGTCACATGGCATGGTGACAGTTGCGTTGTCCATAACCGCAACTGTCTGTATACCCAATATCAGATGCCTAGCTATTATAATTTTCCAGCAATTCATCGTCCACAAAAGTCTTACAAAAAAATTTTTTGGCCTGAAAAAGACCAAAGTTCACAGAGTCACTAGAGCGTGAAAATGGGGTCAGGGTCACGTGTCATGGTGACAGTTGCCTAGACCATAACCTAAACTATCTGTATACCTAATATCAGATGCCTAGCTAATACACTATTCCAGCAATTCATCGTCCACAAAAGTCTTACAAAAAAGATTTATGGCCTGAAAAAATACCTAAGTTCACAGAGTCACTGGAGCGTGAAAATGGGGTCAGGGTCACATGGCATGGTGACAGTTGCGTAGACCATAACCTAAACTGTCTGTATACCAAATATCAGATGCCTAGCTAATATACTTTTCCAGCAATTCATTGTCCACAAAAGTCTTACAAAAAAGTTTACGGCCTGAAAAAAGACCTAAGTTCACAGAGTCACTGGAGCGTGAAAATGGGGTCAGGGTCACATGGCATGGTGACAGTTGCGTAGACCATAACCTGAACTGTCTGTATATCAAATATCAGATGCCTAGCTAATACACTATTCCAGCAATTCATCGTCCACAAAAGTCTTACAAAAAAGATTTATGGCCTGAAAAAAGACCTAAGTTCACAGAGTCACTGGAGCGTGAAAATGGGGTCAGGGTCACATGGCATGGTGACAGTTGCGTAGACCATAACCTGAACTGTCTGTATACCAAATATCAGATGCCTAGCTAATATACTTTTCCAGCAATTCATCGTCCACAAAAGTCTTACAAAAAAGTTTATGGCCTGAAAAAAGACCTAAGTTCACAGAGTCACTGGAGCATGAAAATGGGGTCAGGGTCACATGGCATGGTGACAGTTGCTTAGACCATAACCTGAACTGTCTGTATACCAAATATCAGATGCCTAGCTAATATACTTTTCCAGCAATTCATCGTCCACAAAAGTCTTACAAAAAAGTTTACGCCGCCGCCGTCGCCGCCGCCGTCGCCGGAAAGTAATACCTATGTCTCGCCTTCCGCGACTATTCGTCGCAGGCGAGACAAAAACAACCTTTTTATACTTGTATAATGAAGATCAAATAACTACATGTACATTATTTGGAATTTATTTCATACGTAAAAGAAAACTTGCCTTAATTAACAGACATATTAATATTCCAGAAGTTATTATAATGCATTGTGTACCTTCTATAAATCCTTCTTCTATCAGCTGTATCCTACTCAACAAAGGGTGTTGGGTGAATAATGTTATGTAAACATTAATGTGGCTCCTGCAGGGTTAAACACCACTTAAGAGACAGATTTAAGATTCCAGAAGTTATTATAATGCATTGTGTACCTCTTCTATCAGCTGTATCCTACTTAACAAAGGGTGTTGGGTGAATAATGTTATGTAAACATTAATGGTTGAATTAATTCAGTCTGTCAATGACATTGCAAATGTGAAAGTGTGTCTGCAATGTCCATATCATTATTACTTAGCATTATCAAAGTGAACCATTAAAATTATCATGAATCACCAAACTTAACGAATATGACAAAACAGTTTGTTATCTATTAACTGCTAATGACAATGGAATCTATTTTTGTTTTAACCTTCAGCAACATTTCAAAGTGATGGGTTAAAGCATCTTTAATGCTGAACCTCTTTTACTAGGTGACTTCAAGGTTCTTAAAATATAAGGAAGTGCATAGCACATTATTCAAGACCTTTTTTTACTTATAAATGCATTATTTCTAGGGGTATTCAAACCACATAAATTCTCTAAAACAGGACCAACTACCGGTACCTGCTTTATAATAGCATATATGTAAAATAAATTAAAATCAAATATTTAGTTATATTTAATGTTTTACAAAGTAAGATATTGTATTCTGTTCTGTGTGTTCGTTCACTAGTGTTCTGGTAATAGATACCAAATATTGTCTTTCGCTTTTGAATTGTTTGAAAATGACATCAAATTGATCTTTTAAACTACTGAATATGTCCTTTGAAAATAACACATATGTATTATAAAGTAATATTCATGAAATTAAGATCATTGTCAAAATTTTTAAGAAAGACTTGATGGTCTATCCTAATAAGGTCTTGAAGTTTAGATCATCCCTTTTCATTCTATTTTCTCACTTTCTTCTGTGTCCAGGTGGTCTCTGGAGTTCTTGTGGCTGAAAAAAAATCAACCATTTTTTTTTATTTCCACCACAGATTACCATCATTCAATGGCATGACTACATGTTGCAAAGTTTAAATAGAATTTTCTCACAAATGAGGCCTTAAACATACAACTAGCAAAATTAAATTAATAATAATAAAGATTTATCAAAGTTTTTTTTTACATGTTAGTTTCGTTCAGGTACCAATCAAACTTAAATTTTTATTTTTATGTCCCATTTACAAAAGTAGGGGGTATATTGTGCTCAACTCAGTTCGTCTGTCTGTCCATTTTAATGTTGCAAAATGAAGCGTTGTCTTTTGGACATATTCTTGTATTTATAATTCAATACAAATGGTATTTATGGATTGTTAATTTCATAGTTTCGTGGAGAATTTTTGTTTCTCTTCTTCAGTTATCCTATAATGGGGATATAGCATTGTGCTCAAGCTCAAGCTTTCATTTACCTGTATGAATGAATACAGCTAATTATCTATTCATATTTTATTTTTCCATAACGGTATCTATACTTTCAGAAAACCAAATCTATACATCCATTACAAAGCATTTTTAAAATTTAGTATTGAGGGCAAAATTGATAATAAACAAAATATCTATTATGATTACTATTAAATTGAGGTATTTTTTATTGTTTATTGCATATCAATTTTTGTGATTGTGTAAAGGGACTAATTCATAAATTTAAGAATTCAGAAAATGTGAATAACTTCAATCGTTTTATCAGAAATCCACCTAGCACAAACTTTCATGCATCCATTTCATGAAAGAAATACTTTAACAATAAGGGATCTGTGAGCTACTGCTCACTCAGTATACCCCCGCTCCCCCCAAAATTAACTATGTCAGTAAACAGGATGCTGATATCTGACAGACCTTATTTCAATAGAGGACATCATACTGAATTCATATACCAAATACCAAGTCCCTGTGATGAATAGTGGCAGAGATAAATGTAATGAAAATTTTCAACAATTTAACAGAAATCTTGAAAATTGACTAAGTGGTAAACAGGAAAAGACATCTGACAGATCTATTTTCATCATAAACCATTAAGAACCTCATACTGAAGCCATATACCAAATTTCAATTCACTGTGATATGTAGTTGCTGGGAAAAATGTTATGAAAATTTTCAACAATTGACTGGTAATGTTGAAAATTGACTTAGTTGCTTAAGAGGATGTAGATATTCGACAGACCTAATTTTGATACTCATGATGAAAGACCTCATACTGAAGCCATATACATAATTCAATTCAAATTGCTGAGAAAAATGTTACAAAAATTTTCAACAATTGACTAGTAATGTTGAAAATTCACTAAGTTGGTTAACAGGAACTAGATATCTGACAGACCTAATTTTGATACTTGCGATAAAGGACCTCATACTGAAGCATATCCATAATTTCAAGTCATTGTGATATATAGTTGCTGAGATAGGAAAGTTATGTTGTGGACAGAAGGAAGGATGGACCGATGGAGGTAAACCAGTAAAAGGGCAATAAATGACAATCTGAAAACAGTAGTCTTTCTTAAATGACTGTCTTGTTTAAAGTAATAATTCCTTAGTAAAAGGATGCCAGTCTCTCCTTAATATACTGTCCAATACTTACATGGAAATCTTGCTGCTTCATCATGATATTAATCCTCTGGTTATAGAAGTCGTAAACAAACTGAGCCATCTGTGGCATATCTTCTATAGTCATAACAGCTTCACCTGGACCACTGTTTATCTATAATCAGTAATATGTTTGGTTTTATCAAGTTGACCATATAAATAACATGACCATGAGCATGATATGAAAAATGAATCATTACTAAGAAGACAATTGTCTTCGTTAAATGGCAATATGTGTCATAACAGATACACCTGAACCAATCAGTAAGATGTTTGGTGTTATTTATTCAACAATATCTTTGGCAAGGCTATATAAAATGATAACTACCATTGACAATTTTATGCAACTCAAATGAACAAGTATAATTTGTTCTTTGGTCCTTGTACTATCATGTACAGCAGGAGGCTTGCTCTGAGCAAAAATCTTTTCAATAATTCAATGTAGTTCTGTCATTCTAAACAATAGATTGTATTCTTTGGGTTAAGTATGCGAGTTGTTCTAGACATTGACCTACCTTTCTATTGGGAGGATAAGATTCTGTGGGTAAAAACTGTGGTTTGTTCTAGATATTGACCTACCTTTCTGTTGGTAGGATAAGATTCTGTGGGTAAAATCGGTAGTTTGTTCTAGACATTGACATACCTTTCTATCGGGAGGATAAGATTCTGTGGGTAAAATCTGTGGTTTGTTCTAAATATTGACCTACCTTTCTGTTGGTAGGATAAGATTCTGTGGGTAAAATCGGTAGTTTGTTCTAGACATTGACATACCTTTCTATCGGGAGGATAAGACTCTGTGGGTAAAATCTGTGGTTTGTTCTAGATGTTGACCTACCTTTCTGTTGGTAGAATAAGATTCTGTTGGTAAAATCCATGGTTTGTTCTAGATATTGACCTATATTTCTTGTGAGAGGATAAGATTCTGTGGGTAAAATCTGTGGTTTGTTCTAGATATTGACCTACCTTTCTGCTGGGAGGATAAGATTGTATGGGTAAAATCTGTGGTTTGTTCTAGATATTGACCTACCTTTCTGCTGGGAGGATAAGATTCTGTGGGTAAAATCTGTGGTTTGTTCTAGATATTGACATACCTTTCTGCTGGGAGGATAAGATTCTGTGGGTAAAATCTGTGGTTTGTTCTTGATATTGACATACCTTTCTGCTGGGAGGATAAGATTCTGTGGGTAAAATCTGTGGTTTGTTCTAGATATTGACCTACCTTTTTGCTGGGAGGATGGATAAGATTCTGTGGGTAAAATCTGTGGTTTGTTCTAGATATTGACCTACCTTTCTGCTGGGAGGATAAGATTCTGTGGGTAAAATGTGTGGTTTGTTCTAGATATTGACCTACCTTTCTGCTGGGAGGATAAGATTCTGTGGGTAAAATCTGTGGTTTGTTCTAGATATTGACATACCTTTCTGCTGGGAGGATAAGATTCTGTGGGTAAAATCTGTGGTTTGTTCTAGATATTGACCTACCTTTTTGCTGGGAGGATGGATAAGATTCTGTTGGTAAAATCTGTGGTTTGTTCTAGATATTGACCTACCTTTCTGCTGGGAGGATAAGATTCTGTGGGTAAAATCTGTGGTTTGTTCTAGATATTGACCTACCTTTCTGCTGGGAGGATAAGATTCTGTTGGTAAAATCTGTGGTTTGTTCTAGATATTGACCAACATTTCTTGTGACAGGATAAGATTCTGTGGGTAAAATCTGTGGTTTGTTCTAGATATTGGCCTACCTTTCTGCTGGGAGGATAAGATTCTGTGGGTAAAATCTGTGGTTTGTTCTAGATATTGACATACCTTTCTGTTGGCAGGGTAAGATTCTGTGGGTAAAATCTGTAGTTGTAAAGGTCTTGTCATCAACTGGTGAATAGAAAATGTTAATGTCATTTAGGGTTTCATTAAGGAATAACTTATTGATGCCTTTTGCCTTTTTTATTTCATCAAAAGTCAATTTAAGCAATGATATTTTCTAGAATTAAAATATTTATGTATAATGCACCCTTGGATGCAAATGCAATCATTGTCCTACCTGGTTAAATGCTGGTGTTAATTCAAAGCAGTTGCTAAACAGGGAAACTCTAGCAAACACATAAAGACCAAGTCTGGCTCTGGACATTGCTACTACTAATCTTCTAACATCTCTGTAAAGGTAAAATGGAAATGAATTAAAGACATAGAAATTCTTGCAAACACAAGTTAGATATGACTACTTATCTTTAACTGTTTAAAATAATGAAGAAATGTGTCCATGGGACACAGATGACCCCACTGGCCTTTAACAGGAACTAGAAGTCCAACAGGTCTAAAATTTGCTTAGAACATACAGTTTGTCAAATGAACCATCCTAACAAGTTTTCAATTATTCTCATGTACTGTTCCTGAGAAAAGCTTGACGGAAATTTTCATAGTCATGTTCGCATATTTTCACTGGGCCTAAGTCCCAATCAAGAAGTAGATGTTCAACCGGTCTGAAAATCACTTAGGACGTACAGTTTGTCATACTGAACCATCCTACTAAGTTTCAAATCATTCTCGTGTATGGTTCCTGAGAAAAGCTTGACGGAAATTTTCATATCATGTTCACATATTTTCACATCAGCCTAAGTCCCAAACAGGAAGTAGATGCCTGACAGGTCTGAAAATTGCTTAGGACGTACAGTTTGTCCTACTTAACCATCCTACCTAGTTTCAAATCCTTCTCTTGGACAATTTCTGAGAAAAGCTTGACGGACATTTGTACGGAGGTACATACAGACATGAGTAAAACTTAATGCCCCGACATGTCGTTGCGGGGGCATAAAAAAATCCAGTATAAATCAATTAATACTCGACCAACCACAAGTTTATCTGTATAATTTCTAAACAGACAAATGTCCCTTAAATATGGATGTTCTAGGATATCTGATTTTTTTGCCCCTGAGCTCCTTAGCCTTTTGAGACATCATCTTAACATCAAAGAAACAAACACAAACTAATGGATGAACAAACAAATAAAGACACACACACAAAAACAATATGTTTTGCATAATATGAAAGAAGCATAGCTGATCTTAAACCCCAAATTTGCTTGGCTTATATATCTAGAAAAAACTCCCAATTTACGTCAATCTTGTTCTTGTTTTGTTATGATGCAATAGTGTGAATAAGTTTATGTTACAAACCTAAGATGTCCTACTGTTTTAGTTCTGACCAGTGACAGTAAGATGTAGTCATTTTGTTGACCTTGATATCTGTCTACAGTGGTGATCTAAAAATTAAAAAGTTTACACAAGTTTAGAAAAGTCTCCCTTATATTTACAAGCTTTAATGATATTCAAGTCCACAATAAGAATAGTCAAGACTGTAGACCAGGTGTGCTAATAAAGTTATTTTTAAATCACTTCACACCTTGTGTGGGAATCCTATAAATGCCCAGAGTGGATTATTTTAAGTTGCCATGTGTGGGCATCCAAAGAATGGATTGTTTCCACATCTTATTATAGGTTACCATGTTTTGGGAATCCTATGAGTGGATTATTCCCTTATGGCATTATAAGTTACCCCATGTGGGAACCTGAATGGGTTATCTCCACACTTCATTATAAGTTAAGTGTGAGATTCATTATAACTTCATTATAAGTTACCTTGCGTGTATACCCCATGTGGGAACCCTTCAAACCTATGAATGGGCTATCCCTACACCTCATTATAAGTAAGTGTGTGTGGGATTCTTATGAATAAATTATTCTCACAACTCATTGTAAGTTACCTTGTGTGGGAACTAATGAATGGATAATTCCCACACCTCATTGTTAGTTACCTTGTGTGGGAATCCTATAAATGGATTATTCTCACATCACATTGTAAGTGTGGGAATCCTATGAATAAGTTACTACCACATCTCATTATGAGTTACCTTGTGTGGAAAAATTACAAATACCAAAACGCGGGTATAACGGTTAATTTAGATATGCTATATATCGATATTTCAAGGAGTAACCTCTCATCAGTAGCATTTAAACCAAAACATTGGAAGGTCAAAATACCAAACAGTTGAAAACGAAAAGTACTCAAAAACCAAAACGTTCGAACAAGGAAGCCAAATCCAGCACCGAGGATATCGACCATGTGCATTACAAAGAAAGAAACCTGGTGTTTTTATCAATTTTGAATTTAACTATCGGAAATTTCAGCGACAATATATTAGAAATTTTATGGTAATACGTGTCAGACAAGTCTGACTACCAGGCTTCTGATTACCCTATGAAATCCTATGAATGGATTATTTCCACATCTCATTGTTAGTTACCTTGTGTGGGAATCCTATGAATGGGTTATTCCCACACCTCATTGTTAGTTACCTTGTGTGGGAATCCTATGAATGGGTTATTCCCACATCTCATTGTAAGTTACCTTGTGTGGGAATCCTATGAATGGGTTATTCCCACACCTCATTGTTAGTTACCTTGTGTGGGAATCCTATGAATGGGTTATTCCCACATCTCATTGTAAGTTACCTTGTGTGGGAATCCTATGAATGGATTATTCCCACATCTCATTGTAAGTTACCTTGTGTGGGAATCCTATGAATGGATTATTTCCACATCTCATTGTAAGTTACCTTGTGTGGGAATCCTATGAATGGGTTATTCCCACATCTCATTGTTAGTTACCTTGTGTGGGAATCCTATGAATGGGTTATTCCCACATCTCATTGTAAGTTACCTTGTGTGGGAATCCTATGAATGGGTTATTCCCACACCTCATTGTTAGTTACCTTGTGTGGGAATCCTATGAATGGATTATTTCCACATCTCATTGTAAGTTACCTTGTGTGGGAATCCTATGAATGGGTTATTCCCACATCTCATTGTTAGTTACCTTGTGTGGGAATCCTATGAATGGGTTATTCCCACATCTCATTGTAAGTTACCTTGTGTGGGAATCCTATGAATGGATTATTCCCACATCTCTGTTTACACACATCCCTTATCAAATGTTTCTGTCCATTGTAAGTTGTCAAGATGGAGATTTTCTCTGCAGGATATCCCAAAATCCTCATGTACATAAATGTGGCCACTACATATTCTGCTTCTGCTAAATTCTACAAATACATGTCAAAGACAAATATTAAATGCTTGATATATAATTCATTTACAAAATTTGGTAGTAAAGGCATTTGTGGTCATTAACCTTAAATTTCTCTTAAGTTTTTTAATCTGATAAAACCAAGTCAACCTAAATTTTTACTACGTAAACTATGTAAATGATACTCCTTGCTTCATATTAGACTCTTTTATGGCTTAAAATCTAAGTCCAATTATCTCTCCTGAATGATATTCTACAGCAATGATTTTATTTTTCATACACATCTCCATATGAAGTACTTTAATGTCTTCATGTAAAATTTCATCAACATCCATCAAGCTGTTTCAGGAGTTGCAGTTTTTATGTTTGTGGACAAACAGACAGGGTGATTCCTATATACTCCCTAAACTTTGCAAAACTACATTGTGTAAATATAAAAATTTACACAATAAATCAAAAAGCAAAAGATACTGGTATCTTTAAATGTTATCTTGATTGTAAAATACCTGATAAAAGTATGGATTTGGTTCTGATTCTCCCACACCATTAAAGTTCTGTACATCTACCAGCTGGAAGTCATGGACAAAGCCGGGATTAGTCAGTCTGTACTCCTGGTCCACCATTACATGGGGAAGATTACCTAACTTCTTATATCTCCAGTTATATAGGTTGGCGATGCTGGATTTTTGAAGAAAAAACAAAAATAAGGTTTAATGTAATGTATTACAAGAATCAGGTAAGTTATGCCATGTCACTCAAGAAAGAACAAGAAATACTGTGATTCAGCTCCCAAAAGGAACCCACCCTTCATATTGGACTATGTACTGTGTCTCCTCAATGATACCCAAGAGCAATGAAAATTCTTCATGTACATCTACATGTGATGGACTTCTTTAATGTAAAGTTTCATCAAAATCTGTCCAGGGGTTATTAAAGAAGGAAGGAGGAGTTGCATTTGTGAGATCTCCCATTAAATACTGTATTCAAAAAGTTTAAGTTAAACAAGTAAATCTGTGAGCTAATGCTCACTAGTGATTTCCCCACTCCTAAAACTAAGGTTAAATACTTGGTTAACAGACAGTAGCTGACCTAGAAACATAAAATTGCTATACACCATATGGGACTATAGGATAAAGCTATATGCAAAATAACAGACCTCTATCTCTTGAAGTTGCTGAGAAAACTTTTTTTTGTGCATTCATCTTCACTATTAGCAAAATCAAAGTATTTGGTAAACAGGAAGTAGTTGACCTAGGAACATAAAATTGCTATACAATATGTGAAACTGAAAAATAAAGCTATAAGCAAAATATCAGACCTCTATCTCAAGTAGTTGTTAAGAAAACTGTGACGAAAATTTTGAATGTATGTACACTATGTGTAAAGACCTTAGTATTTGGTAAACAGGAAGTAGTTGACCTAGGAGTATGAAATCGGTATACACCATATGGTACTATAGGAGAAAACTTCATGCAAAATGTCAGACCTCTACGTCATGTAGTTGCTAAGAAAACTGTGAAGAAAATTTTGAATGTATGTACACTATGTGTAAAACCTAAGTATTCCGTAAACAGGAAGTTGTTGACCTAGGAGCATGAAATGGGTAAACACCATTTGGTACTATAGGAGAAAGATACCGGTATACGCAAAATATCAGACCTTTATATCAAGTAGTAGCTGAGAAAACTGTGACGGAAAATATGTAACCGAAGGACAGACAAGGGTAAAACAGTATACCCCCCTCTTCTTCGAAGCGGGGGTATAATTATCTCCCATGATTGATACTAGAGAGCAATGAAAATTCTTCATGCACATCTAAATATGATGTACTTCCTTCATGTAGAGCTTCATTAAAATCCATTGGGTGGTTCAGGAGAAGAAGGGCTTACAAGGTATGTGGACAGAGAGACAGACAGACAGACAGGGTGATTTATATTTACCCAGGGGTATTTACCCAGTTTAAATATATAAGCTAAATAAGTGTGTTGCTAAAAAATCTTTTCAACTTTGCTTTGGTTAATGCATAACACTAGATTTTGTAATGTTTTTAAAATGTATAAGGAAAACATGAGTAAAACAAACAACAATGCCTGGTTGCTGGTCACATTGAAGAAAACAACTTAGCTTATAAAGCCATAGAGAGTTCAGCATAGTGAACAGATATTGATTCATGTTGGACAAAAGTTAGAGTTACCTGCCCCTATCTTTTTCCTGGGTGTCTATTTCTATTGTATGAACATCCAAATGGACCAATGTAGTGCACAGTGATTGTACCATGTTAGAGAAAGTTAAAGAGTTACCTGCCCCTAGCTCTTCCCCTAGATGGACCAGTCTGGTGAACAATGATTGTCCATGTTAAACAACATTAAATAATGAAGAGTTACCTGCCCCTAGCTCTTCCCTGAGCATCTAATTCTATGGTAGGAACACCTAGACAGACAAGTCTGGTGAACAGCGATTGTATCATGTTAGAGAAAGTAAAGAGTTACCTGCCCCTAGCTCTTCCCTGGGCATCTAATTCTACGGTAGGAACACCTAAATGGACCAGTCTGGTGAACAGTGATTGTACAATGTTAGAGAAAATAAAGAGTTACCTGACCCTAGCTCTTCCCCTAGACGGACCAGTCTGGTGAACAATGATTGTCCATGTTAAACAACATTAAATAATGAAGAGTTACCTGCCCCTAGCTCTTCCCTGGGCATCTAATTCTACGGTAGGAACACCTAGACGGACAAGTCTGGTGAACAGCGACTGTTTCATGTTAGAGAAAGTTAAAAGGGTTACCTGACCCTAGCTGCTCCCTGAGCATCCAATTCTATGGTAGGAACACCTAGACAGACCAGTCTGGTGAACAGTGATTGTACCATGTTAGAGAAAGTTAAAGAGTTACCTGCCCCTAGCTCTTCCCTGAGCATCTAATTCTATTGTAGGAACACCTAGACGGACCAGTCTGGTGAACAGTGATTGCTCCATGTTGGAGAACTTCTGGAACGCCATGTTCTTAATGACAGGAGGTAACTGATGGTGGTCTCCTATCATGATCCACCTCTTTAGACGGTTTATATTATCTTCTGGGTTCTAGAATATAAGAAATCATATAAAAACCAGGAGAAAGTCAGCTACTGCTCACTCAGAATACCCCCGCTACCCCCAAAATGAACTATGTGGGTATAGAGAAAGTAGACACTATACAGACCTAATTTTAATACTTGCAATAAAGGCCCATATACATGTACCAAATTTCAAGTCACTGTGATATGTAGTTGCTGAGAAATATGTTACAGAAATTTTCAACAATTGACCAGCAATGTTAACAAGAGGCTCCCAGGAGCCTGAATTGCTCACCTGGTCTAGATGTCAAATCTATGGAGTCTTTTGTATAGGTAAATGAGCTGAATGTTTAAGCAAAAAAGCTTATTTTTATCTGCAATTGTTTTCATTCTGTAAGCAAAAAAACACTACTTTTTGCCTTTAAAGGGCCATATTCCCTTTAGGGGATCATCTGCCAACTTCAAGCCTATGAAGACTTTTGAACAGCTTAATGAACTGAATGTTTAAGCAAGCACAACTTTTATGTATCTGCAAAAGTTTTCATTCTATAGGCCAAAAACACTATTTTTCACCTTTCAGGGGCCATCGCCCCTAAAAGAGGTCATCTGTCAACTTTGACCCTATGGAGACTTTTGTAGAGCTAAATGAGCTGAACATTTAAGCAAGCAACAGCTTTTCTGTATCTGCAATAGTTTTCATTCTATAGGTCAAAAGCACTATTTTTTGCCTTTAAGGGGCTGTAACCCCTATAAGGGGTCATCTGTCAACTTTGATCCTATGGAGACTTTTGTAGAGCTAAATGAGCTGAACATTTAAGCAAGCAACAGCTTTTCTGTATCTGCAATAGTTTTCCTTCTATAGGCCAAAAACACTATTTTTTGCCTTTAAGGGGCTGTAACCCCTATAAGGGGTCATCTGTCAACTTTGATCCTATGGAGACTTTTGTAGAGCTAAATGAGCTGAACATTTAAGCAAGCAACAGCTTTTCTGTATCTGCAATAGTTTTCATTCTATAGGCCAAAAACACTATTTTTCCCCTTTAAGGGGCTGTACCCCTATAAGGGGTCATCTGACATCTTTGACCCTATAGAGACTTTTGTAGAGCTAAATGAGCTGAACATTTAAGCAAGCAACAGCTTTTCTGTATCTGCAATAGTTTTCATTCTATAGGCATGATAGGTCAAAAACACTATTTTTTGCCTTTAAGGGGCTGTAACCCCTATAAGGGGTCATCTGTCAACTTTGATCCTATGGAGACTTTTGTAGAGCTAAATGAGCTGAACATTTAAGCAAGCAACAGCTTTTCTGTATCTGCAATAGTTTTCCTTCTATAGGCCAAAAACACTATTTTTCCCCTTTAAAGGGCTGTACCCCTATAAGGGGTCATCTGACATCTTTGACCCTATGGAGACTTTTGTAGAGCTAAATGAGCTGAACATTTAAGCAAGCAACAGCTTTTCTGTATCTGCAATAGTTTTCATTCAATAGGTCAACTAGAAGCTCCCAGGAGCCTGAATCGCTCACCTGATCTCTTATGCCAAAGTTTGAATAAATTTCACAAACTTTCAAGTATACAAAGTTGCAAAACAATCCTTTCAGTGGTTTCAGAGAAGATTTTTGGAAATCAGTTTAAATTAATAGAAAAAACAGTTAAAGGGCAATAACTACTGTAAGGACCTTTTGATGCTGAACAAGAAAATTTGCTTCCGATTTTTTTTATCTCTTTTACTTTTTGAGTTATAAGCCAAAAACAATGGTTTGACCCCCCTGTTCTATTTTTAGCAAAGGCCGCCATGTTGGTTGGTCGACATGTATAAAATTCACAAACTTGGTAGTGGACATCCTAAAGATCATGTATACCAATTTCAATGCAATCCCTTCAGTGGTTTTAGAGAAGAAGATTTTTGAAAATCAGTGTAAATTAATGGAAAAAAACAGTTAAAGGGGAATAACTCTTAAACGGCTGATCCGACAATTTAGACCCTGAAAATCACTTTAGTATATCTCAATGAGCTAAACAATTCTGCAATGCTAACTTTTCCTCTAGCTCTAACGGTTTTGAAGATATTGTCCAAAAACTGCAAAAATGGTCAATTTTGATGATTAAAGGGCAATAACTCCTATAAAGAGTCGTTTCACAACTTTGACTCATTGGAGTGATTCGTAGAGCTTTTGATGCTGAACAAGGTAGGTTGCTTCGGATTTTCTCTATCTCTTATACTTTTTGAGTTATATGCCAAAAACAATGGTCTGACCCCCTTGTTCTATTTTTAGCAACGGCTGCCATGTTGGTTGGTCAACATGTATATAATTCACAAACTTGGTAGAGGACATCCTAAAGATCATGTATACCAAGTATCAATGCAATCCCTTCAGTAGTTTTAGAGAAGAAGATTTTTGAAAATCAGTGTAAATTAATGGAAAAAACAGTTAAAGGGGAATAACTCTTAACGGCTAATCTGACAATTTAGACCCTGAAATCATTTTTGTAGATCTCAATGAGCTAAACAATTCTGCAATGCTAACTTTTCCTCTAGCTCTAACGGTTTTCAAGATATTGTCCAAAAACTGCAAAAATGGTCAAATTTGATGATTAAAGGGCAATAACTCCTATAGAGAGTCGTTTCACAACTTTGACTCATTGGAGTGATTCGTAGAGCTTTTGATGCTGAACAAGGAAGGCTGCTTCGGATTTTCTCTATCTTTCATACTTTTTGAGTTATAAGCCAAAAACAATGGTCTGACCCCCCTATTCTATTTTTAGCAACGGCGGCCATGTTGGTTGGTCAACATGTATATACTGTAATTCACAAACTTGGTAGAGGACATCCTAAAGATCATGTATACCAAGTATCAATGCAATCCCTTCAGTAGTTTTAGAGAAGAAGATTTTTGAAAATCAGTGTGAATTAATGGAAAAAAACAGTTAAAGGGGAATAACTCTTAAACGGCTGATCTGACAATTTAGACCCTGAAATCATTTTTGTAGATCTCAATGAGCTAAACAATTCTGCAATGCTAACTTTTCCTCTAGCTCTAACGATTTTCAAGATATTGTCCAAAAACTGCAAAAATGATCAAATTTGATGATTAAAGGGCAATAACTCCTATAAGGAGTTGTTTCACAACTTCGACTCAATGGAGAGATTCGTAGAGCTTTTGATGCTGAACAAGGAAGGTTGCTTCGGATTTTCTGTATCTCTTATACTTTTTGAGTTATAAGCCAAAAACAATGGTCTGACCCCCCTGTTCTATTTTTAGCAACGGCGGCCATGTTGGTTGGTCGACATGTATATAATTCACAAACTTGGTAGAGGACATCCTAAAGATCATGTATACCAATGCAAGTATCAATGCAATCCCTTCAGTGGTTTCAGAGAAGAAGATCTTTGAAGAAAAGTTAACGGACGGACGGACGCTTAACGATGACAATAGCTCACATGACCCTTCGGGTCAGGTGAGCTAAAAACACTATTTTTTTGCCTTTAAGGGGCTGTAACCCCTATAAGGGGTCATCTGTCAACTTTGACCCTATGGAGACTTTTGTAGAGCTAAATGAGCTGAACATTTAAAGACAAATCCCACTATTCAAATCTGACGTTAGGAATTTCTTAAAAACTTGTACATATAATCATGAGTATTGGAGAAATAAAATAAGCTAATTAAAATCATATGTCACCGTGCTTATTTTAAAGATATATCAACATAAAATATATAGAAATTTGACGGTTCAGAAAACTACAAACCTTTTCCTGACTTTGATTAAAAACTTTAATAATAATGCTAAAAACACGTTTTCAACACCAAATTAAAGAGAAAATGATTATCTCTAAGATATTGTGATTCAATAGCATAATTATTTCATTATAAGCTGCTTTTATTAGTGATAAACTTTTTCCCGCCAAAACCGGCGCCGTTTTTGAAAGTTTTAATTATGTTTTTCTTAAACTTCTAATGTTGAGAATTTTCTCATACTTGCTATAATAAACCGTCTTCATCTATCATTGCAATTAATAGTTTAAAAAGTAGGGGTCACCGATCAAATAGAAAAGAAAACTGGCATCAAATACACAATTTTATGGTATTTTTGGTAATTGGACGTACCACGTTATTCAATGCACACAGTAACGTTACGCTAAAATGAGTTTTTTAACGTTGAGCATTGTCAAAAAAAAAAAAAAATCACGATGTTTTTAATTTTCACTTATCCACCTTATGCCATTTCTTATATGTTAGAAGACTCAAGATTAACAGGCATATCATACAACTCGCGAGACATTTCCGACCAAAAAAATGAGATGATATTTCTGGATTAAATGACAGCGCTTCTGCAAATGGATTACAAGTAAACCAGGGGTGGTGTTCCCGAAAGTATCCTAAAATATGTCTAAAGACGCGTCCAAAGTCAAATTTTGAGACCTAGTTTGGACCATCTTTAGACCATCCTAATCTGTTTCTCGAAACTATCTTAGACGCGTCTTTTGTTAGGACGTCTCAATATAGATTTGATAAAATTTTAATTGAAACAAAATTAGATAATTAACTTTTTTAAACAATATATTCATCTGAATGTACACCAAAAGAGCTATGATCTGAATGCTTAAACTAAAGGTCAACATGTAATAAGCTACTAATTTTATTTTAAAATCATAACCACGTTGTCCTAAAATAATTAAAACAACATACAGGGTCATTGAAGTATGTAAAAATAAGTTCAAAGTTTAAAATCATGCATGATGCCTTGAATACAAGTTAATCGATGATTAAATAGCATCAGGTGAACACTTGGACAAAATATAGTGAGTTTTAGTGTATAAAATATGTAAAATGTAAGATTGGATTGTCTAAAGACATCAAATTTGGTGTCTTAGTTTTTATCCTAAAATGAGACAAAAGTTTAAAATAGGACTGCTTCGAGAACACGACTTAAGACTATGACGCGTCTTTAGATGGTCTATAGACACGTCTTAGTCCTAAGATAGCTTCGAGAACACCGCCCCAGACCATTTTCGAAACCGAATTTAATTCTTATACCATCCTTCCGCCTTAAAAATTGTTGATATATAAATTTGTATAGTAATAGGGATGTCAGTCCGTGTGTGTGTCCTTGTGCATGGACCGTTACGCCTTAGGTGCTCACCTCTTATGCCCCGAATCTTTGCAATGATCTTTCATGGAATTTTCATACAATCTTTGTGATATAATAGATACATGTATGTATGTCCATCTTCTATTAAAAAAAAGGATATGATGTTTTTTTGGAGGGGTGAGGGTGCTTTGTCGTTCTTATTTGTTAGCTACCGCGCAAAGTTTTTCTAGTTTAGTAAAATATAATTGCGGCGGGGGACAAAAAGAGGGTAGACGTATTGAAAGTTTCAGGCATTACCTTTTGCTTTGCTTGGAGCGCGTTACTCGTAAGAAGCGGTCCACCCATAAGATTAAAATTGAGTATAAAAAACACAGAAAAAAATCCAACATAAAACTAGACTGGGACCAACGTTATGTAGTTTTATAAAGTACAGACAATTTCATAGCTTTGGTGTGTTCTTCAAATTATTCTATGAGTCACAGATGACCCCCCCCCCCCCCCCAGTTCTTAAAATAATAATGAACCCCAACGTGTAGCACCCGAGATGTCTATCAACATTCCGTCCGCTCCACCTTATGGAGTTTACGTATCTAAATTGATTCGTTACTCCAGAGCATGCGGGACTTACATCGATTTGCTTAGCAGAGCGACACGTCTGACGCAAAAATTGCTCACACAGGGTTATGTTGCTCCTCGGTTTCGTCTTCACTCAAGAAATTTTACGGAAGACATCATGCACTTATAGACAAATATGGGATTTCGATCTCTCAGATGAGTGCAGATGTTGGTTTGTCATAGGGTGTTGTTTTGTCTTCCTTTACCGGATTTGACACGCTGAATGGACTATTAGCAACGCGACGGGTGTGCTATAGCAAGCAGGAACTGTTTACTCTTTCGGAGCACCTGAGTTCACTCTTGTTTCGACTGGAGTTCGTGTTGTAGATTTATATTCAGTTAATTTGTGTTTCCATGTTTTACATGTTGTCTGTTTTTGTCCCGTTCTTGTTGATGTTTACTGGTTTTGTCTCTGCCCTTTCGGACTTTTGACATTCGGATACCCCATTGGTACCTCTGCCTCTTTGACCAAGAATTTAACATAAGCGTTACCCAAGGTGGTTACGGAAGTATAACTTACATACATGGGAGAGTAATAAAAACGGATTCTTTTCTGCATAAAAAGTACCAAGCTATAGTAAAAAACCTTTGTACAAAACACAACTCATGATATTTTATACATGCGTGACATCCTTTACGGTGACAATTTTTTTACAAATAAGTGCCATTTGACATGTAATATACTTCATGTAATCAGTTTTCTATATATACATGTATGTATGTATCTTTCTTGTCGAAGAGCATAACTCGAGTAATTAGTTATACAATATTATTGATAAGCCCGGCAAAATAAGAACTATACATGCTTTATGCATACATGTGTTCCAAAGAAAAACTATTTAAAGTACAAAAAAATTCCATTTTTTTTTAAATGGATTTTAAAAGCGGCACCACAAAAAGAAAGAAAACCGCAAAAGAACAACGATTTAAAATTTTCCTATGATACAATGAAAAGTCATGTAAATCCAAGCCTTTCCGTCAAGTACATTTGTATCGGCATCATAAAATTTCTTTTAGCAGAAGAGCTGCGCGTTGAAATGTTAGCAACTTTGAAAAATAAAATTTTTTAAGGGGGATTCAGAATCGGCGCACTTTACACCTCCCTCCGTTTATTGTAAAGACTTAAACATGCATGTTTTAAAACTGTTCATACAAAAAAAGTCCCTCAAGTTTAAAACAGTTTGGCGCCCTAGACAATGTGCTCTATAGCTACAATAATGTAGCACCTTTGGCATCTTTGAATTGGCGGAGCTACAATGAGGTCCCATTGCTCGTAACGGGGCAACGCCGAAAGCGAAACTACACCGGGCACAAATCAGTCAAATTTGGTACTAAAATGTTACTTACGAATGCAAGGACAATTTACCAACATTAAGCGGAATTTAAAAGATTTCCGTGAAATATCCATGAATATCAATTTTAAAAATCTCTTGATCCTGAACGTTCAGGATTGTGGGATTTCTTACCATACAATAGTTACCTATGGCTTTTATCAAATTTATTATTGACCACATGTAATTAGAGTACGTATTATTGGTAATTTTGAACCATGTTGAAGCTTTATAAGAGTTGGAGAAAGAAATTCGATTTGCTCCATCACGAGTAAGTAGCTCCGCCAATTAGTCCTAACAATGTCAAAGGAGCTTCATTTTTGTAGCTAAATGTGTTCGTTCTCGAGTCAATTGACTATACAAACTAAGTACAACATATTTATCTTAAAGGTTTAAAATCGGGAATGCCATATATACACAACATTTCAGCAACGACTTGACTTTCATTAAAACGGCAAACAAATAACAAAAGACAAAATAAACATCAAAGGAAAATACAGAGACAATAAAAGAAGTGCAAAATTCTATAACGCGACGTCGACTTCAGTATAATGTTAAGTAGCACCAACACTGTGCGAACTTCGGAAAGACGACGGCAAAATTCTATCGAAACAGTGGACGAACGTCACAATGACGTTGCGCTTTTCAATGCGTAAAAACAATAGTGGGATTTGTCTTTAAGCAAGCAACAGCTTTTATGTATCTGCAATAGTTTTCATTCTATAGACCAAAAACACTATTTTTCGCCACTAAGGGGCTGTACCCCTATAAGGGGTCATCTGACATCTTTGACCCTGTGGAGACTTTAGTAGAGCTAAATGAGCTGAACATTTAAGCAAGCAACAGCTTTTCTGTATCTGCAATAGTTTTCATTCTATAGGTCAAAAACACTATTTTTTGCCTTTAAGGGGCTGTAACCCCTATAAGGGGTCATCTGTCAACTTTGATCCTATGGAGACTTTTGTAGAGCTAAATGAGCTGAACATTTAAGCAAGCAACAGCTTTTCTGTATCTGCAATAGTTTTCATTCTATAGGCCAAAAACACTATTTTTCCCCTTTAAGGGGCTGTACCCCTATAAGGGGTCATCTGACATCTTTGACCCTATGGAGACTTTTGTAGAGCTAAATGAGCTGAACATTTAAGCAAGCAACAGCTTTTCTGTATCTGCAATAGTTTTCATTCTATAGGTCAAAAACACTATTTTTTGCCTTTAAGGGGCTGTATCCCCTATAAGGGATCATCTGTCAACATTGATCCTATGGAGACTTTTGTAGAGCTAAATGAGCTGAACATTTAAGCAAGCAACAGCTTTTCTCTATCTGCAATAGTTTTTTTCTATAGGCCAAAAACACTATTTTTCGCCTTTAAGGGGATGTACCCCTATAAGGGGTCATCTGACATCTTTGACCCTATGAATGCTTTTGTAGAGCTAAATGAGCTGAACATTTAAGCAAGCAACAGCTTTTCTCTATCTGCAATAGTTTTCATTCTATAGGCCAAAAACACTATTTTTCGCCTTTAAGGGGCTGTAACCCCTATAAGAGGTCATCTGACAACTTCAACCCTATGGAGACTTTTGTAGAGCTAAATGAGCTGAACATTTAAGCAAGCAACAGCTTTTATGTATCTGCAATAGTTTTCATTCTATAGACCAAAAACACTATTTTTCGCCATTAAGGGGCTGTAACTCCTATAAGGGGTCATCTGTCAACTTTGACCCTTGGAGACTTTTGAAGAGCTAAATGCGCTGAACATTTAAGCAAGCAACAGCTTTTCTGTATCTGCAATAGTTTTCATTCTATAGGTCAAAAACACTATTTTTTGCCTTTAAGGGGCTGTAACCCCTTTGAGGGGTCACCTGTCAACTTTGATCCTATGGAGACTTTTGTAGAGCTAAATGAGCTGAACATTTAAGCTAGCAACAGCTTTTCTCTATCTGCAATACTTTTCCTTCTATAGGCCAAAAACACTATTTTTAGCCTTTAAGGGGCTGTACCCCTATAAGGGGTCATCTGACATCTTTGACCCTATGGAGACTTTAGTAGAGCTAAATGAGCTGAACATTTAAGCAAGCAACAGCTTTTCTGTATCTGCAATAGTTTTCATTCTATAGGTCAAAAACACTATTTTTTGCCTTTAAGGGGCTGTAACCCCTATAAGGGGTCATCTGTCAACTTTGATCCTATGAATGCTTTTGTAGAGCTAAATGAGCTGAACATTTAAGCAAGCAACAGCTTTTTTCTATCTGCAATAGTTTTCATTCTATAGGCCAAAAACACAATTCACCTTTAAGGGGCTGTAACCCCTATAAGAGGTCATCTGACAACTTCGACCCTATGGAGACTTTTGTAGAGCTAAATGAGCTGAACATTTAAGCAAGCAACAGCTTTTATGTATCTGCAATAGTTTTCATTCTATAGACCAAAAACACTATTTTTCGCCATTAAGGGGCTGTAACTCCTATAAGGGGTCATCTGTCAACTTTGACCCTTGGAGACTTTTGAAGAGCTAAATGCGCTGAACATTTAAGCAAGCAACAGCTTTTCTGTATCTGCAATAGTTTTCATTCTATAGGTCAAAAACACTATTTTTTGCCTTTAAGGGGCTGTAACCCCTTTGAGGGGTCACCTGTCAACTTTGATCCTATGGAGACTTTTGTAGAGCTAAATGAGCTGAACATTTAAGCTAGCAACAGCTTTTCTCTATCTGCAATACTTTTCCTTCTATAGGCCAAAAACACTATTTTTAGCCTTTAAGGGGCTGTACCCCTATAAGGGGTCATCTGACATCTTTGACCCTATGGAGACTTTTGTAGAGCTAAATGAGCTGAACATTTAAGCAAGCAACAGCTTTTCTGTATCTGCAATAGTTTTCATTATATAGGTCAAAAACACTATTTTTTGCCTTTAAGGGGCTGTAACCCCTATAAGGGGTCATCTGTCAACTTTGATCCTATGAATGCTTTTGTAGAGCTAAATGAGCTGAACATTTAAGCAAGCAACAGCTTTTTTCTATCTGCAATAGTTTTCATTCTATAGGCCAAAAACACAATTCGCCTTTAAGGGGCTGTAACCCCTATAAGAGGTCATCTGACAACTTCAACCCTATGGAGACTTTTGTAGAGCTAAATGAGCTGAACATTTAAGCAAGCAACAGCTTTTCTGTATCTGCAATAGTTTTCATTCTATAGGCCAAAAACACTATTTTACGCATTTAAGGGACTGTAACCCTTATGAGGGGTCATCTGACAAATTTGACCCTATGGAGACTTTTTAAGAGCTTAATGAGCTGAACATTTAAGCAAGCAAAAGCTAATCTCTATCTGCAATAGTTTCATACTATAGGGCAAAAACATGAAAAAATGCTATTTTTCACCTTTAAGGGGCCATAACCCCTATAAGGGGTCATCTGACAACTTCGACCAAATGGAGACTTTTGTAGAACTTTTGATCCTGAAGCTGTAGCGTGACATCAGATTTCATCTATCTCTTATACTTATTGAATTACAAGCCAAAAACAGTAGTCTGACACCCCTATTCTATTCTTAGCCAGGGCGGCCATGTTTTTTGACGAATCAAAAATCAAAACACAACTTTTATGCAGGACACCCTTAGGATCAATCATACCAAGTTTCATTGAATTCTGTTCAGTAGTTTCAGAGGAGAAGATTTTTGAAAAATTGTTAACAGACGACGACGACAGACAACAACGGACGCCAAGTGATGGCAATAGCTCACATGGACCTTCAGTCCAGGTGAGCTAAAAATTGACTAAGTCAGATATTCAACATACAAAATTTCAATAACCCTGATAAAGGACCTCAAATTGAACTCATATACCAAATTTCAATTCACTGTGATAGTTGCTGAGAAAAATGTTACAAAAATTTTCAACATTTGACCAGTAATGTTGAAAATTGTTTAAGTTGATAAACAGGAAGTAGATAAACGAAAGTCCTATTTTTGGTACTGAAATAAAGGACCTCATATTGAACTCATATATTAAAATTTAAATTTAAAGTCACCGTTATTATGTAGTTGCTGAGAGAAATGTTATGAAAATTTTCAACTACATTGGTAAACAGGAAGTAGATATCCAACAGACCTAATTTGGGTACTTGCAATGAACTCAAATTTCAAGTCACTGTGATATGTAGTTCCTGAGAAACATGTTACAAAAATTTTCAACAATTGACTTGTAATGTTGAAAATTGACTACGTTGTTAAACAGGAAGTAGATATCTGAAAGCCTAATTTTGGTACTTGTGATAAAGAACCTCACACTGAACCCATATACTAAATTTCAAGCCACTGTGATATGTAGTTGCTGAGCAAACTTTTACAAAAGTTATGATGCAAATGGACGACAGGATGGACAGACAGAGATAAACCAGTATACCCCCTCTTCTTGAAAGCGGAGGTATAATCAAGCAGTTACTGTTATTACTGGTAGTACTTTTATCATAAATATGGCTTATGTTTGAACCCTTTGGACATATGTGTTTTCTTATAGCGAGCATAGCTCGCAAGCGGGCACGAAGTGCCCGCTCGAGCGGAGAGCTCTACGGTATTTGTTTCCGCGAAAAATTTGCTAATGCTGATTTAAATTTTTTATGGTCCGGAAAGGGTTATTATTTTTACAGGGCCGAAGTGAATGTTAAAATAATTTATAAGAAAATAAATAATGCTTAAAAAAATAATAAATTGCGCTTTTTACAAGAAAATAATATTCTTAAAATAATAAATACTCATAAGCTGCTCGTTTCGTCTTGGTTATATGCACGTACGAAACTAACGCGTCTCGAAGCTAAATCGCCCCATACCATCTCGCCCCAAATACATTATATAAACAAAACGTAGTCCCTTTTAGCTATGCTCGCATATAGGCAATGCCTACTCCATATTAATTTTCTAGTCAATGGTTTGGTTATTATATCGCTGATAAAAACAATTTTATCCATGAACTACAGTTTCTGAATCAATTTCACAGGTATTCATAATATTAATGATCAAACTTTGCATTTTTGTAATAATATAAAATACATGTATGGTTGTATGCAACATAATTATATAAACTAGAAAAACTGTGAGCCGCAGCTCACAAATAAATACCCCCCACGGCCACCCCCAAAAAAAATTAATCAGATAAAATTTAGAATAGGAGATGCACATCTACATTATGTCACAAAGATTGTGTGTAGGTTTCATGAAAATCCATCAAGGGGTTTAGGAGGACTTGCAGATAAGAGATGGGCACCCCTATGTAGTTGAATGGCTGAGTCCATGTATTGCTATTAAAACCCTAAAATCATTCTGATCAAACTTTCAAATAGTAGGTGCACATCTATATTATGTTACAAAGATTGTGTAAAAGTTTCATGACAATCCATCAAGGGGTTTAGGAGGAGTTGCGGATAAGAGATGGGTACCCCCATGTAGGCGAATGGCTAAGTCCATGTTTTGCTATGGGAAACTCCAAAAATCATTCTGATCATATTTTAAAATAGTAGTTTCACATCTTCATTATGTCACAAAGATTGTGTGTACAAAGATTGTGTGTAAGTTTCATGAAAATCCACCAAGGGGTTTAGGAGGAGTTACGGATAAGAGATGGTTACCATGAAGTGTAACGGAAGGACACCCCTATCACTATATACCCCCCACTTTTGAAGTGGGGGGTATAATAACATATAGCTGAGAGGGTGATAGAGTAGATTGATACCCTGAGAAAAGGATTGTCAACTCAGGCGCAGCCAAGGTTGTCAATGTCTTTTCGAAGGGTAGCACACTGCAGCTCACAGTTTTTCTAGTTTAATTTATTATACTGAATCATTTAAGTACTTTCAAGCATTGATTTTTAAATCTTTTTATTTGTTTTCCGGATTAAACTGAAATAAAATGTTGCCCTTTGAAATAACTTTGGACAACACATTTTAATTTGTTAAGGCATTTGTCTGTTAAGTAAAGCATTTATGAGTGTTAGTTTAAGCACTTTGCACGAAATATTGTTGAATCTAATTACTATCAATTTTACAACTGATTAAGAATGTCAAATTGAGGCTGTGCACGAGCTCGGTGCACAAAGGGTGATAGATAAAACATTATCAGTCGCGGGGGGGATACAGATTAGATAAAACATTATCACCTGCTGGGTTTTGTTTTTGAAACAAATTATATAATAGATAGATTGAATTGGTTAGGAAAAAATCTTATGAAGTATAATAAAAAAGCATAAGTATGTATTAATAAAAAATGTTTGCTTGATTAACGGATAAATGTATGTTTTTGTTTATACATGTATATTATTCCTTGTGTGAGTTAAAACTTTTATGCTATAAAATGTCATGATTATTTCCCTTTTCCCATATTTGAACTATCAATACCTGCAGAAGAAGTGGAATAAAGGTCTCAATTTCTAAAATCTGAGCAGCTTCTTCCATCAATATGTTGTCAAACTATAAAAGAAAAGAAACATTCATAATAATAAATGTCATACTACAACAAATATCTTACTACTGTCTCTTTTGTTTGTAAAGTGTCGAGATATCTTAAAATTATAGGTTGTATATTGCAAGACTATATAGCGCAACTGATTGGTTATTACAAAACTACCAATCTGTGACGATCAATCTCAAATGTCAGAGAGACCAGACAAAATTAGAAAGAATTACCAGAGAGTAGTTTGAAGAGTTAAGTTTACAATTATGTTTCAATGTTCCGTAAAGAAAAGATGATCTTTAATTGTGTAAGTGACAAGATTACCTGGCAATTTAGATCAACTAACCTTGAACCCTGCAGCCACTAGATCTCTTCTCTTTAAAGCAGCATGAGTAGACATCATGCACTCATAGACTTATATGGGATTTCTCTCAGATGAGTGCAGATGTTGGTTTGTCAAAGGGCTTTGTTTTGTCTTCCTTTACCCAATTTTACACACTGAATTGGAAATTGGCAGTGCAATGGGTGTGCTATAGCCTATAGCAGGCAGGAACTGCTTATTTATCTGGAGCACCTGAGTTCACTCTCATTACGAACAGAGTTCACGGTTGTTAATTGATATTCAGTTGTTTTTGTGTTTCCATGTTCCATGTTTGTGTTTGCTGGTTTTTTCTCTTCCTTTTCAGATTACATTCAGATGCCCCATTAGAACCCCTGCTTCTTTCAAATTTTTAAGGGGTCATCCATGCTAAAAAAGAAGGTTGCAGCCTGAATTTGAAGCAAACATTCTGATAAGCACCCCTAGGTGCACCTAAAATACCAGTTTAGTTGATGAAGCACTTGTCTGTAAGCAGGAATGGAAACTTAACCATTCTTCTGTAAGTGGTTATACATTTGTACATGAGTAAAATGAAGGTAACAGCCAGCATCTGAAGCATGAAATGTGCTTAGCATCACTAGGTGCATCTAACATACCAATATGGTTGATGTGGCACTTGTGCAAGTAAGCGTGAATGGACATTTTTTTTAAGCGGGTGATGAAGCCATCGCTGACCCTTTGGGTATCACATAAGGTGCCCTAACTGTGTGAGGGAAGCTAAAAAGTGACTTAACATGCACATGTATGTAATCATAAGTTGGCTGGTAAATTTATTTAGAATTTTTAATATGGGCTTTTTCGTGTAAAGTGGCAGAATAACAAACATAAATAAATTAAAACTAAACTTTAAGATACTCCTATTCTTGTTATTGTGTTCAAGTGGAGGACTTAAATACAAATTGATCAACATTCCTGCTTATACATTTCTCCTTTTTGGAGCATAGCAGACAAGGGTTAAGACGGTGGGCATGGCATATAGATAGAAAACTCTTTCAAAGTAAAAAATGGTGGATTTCATTTAACAGACCTCAAAACAGATCTCACCATATGGAATACCAGGTGGATATGCTGCATATTAAATATCAAGAGGCTATGATAAGTAATTGCTTGGAAAACTGTTATAAGAGGACCAATCGATGTCTGGCCCTGCGTTGCAAGGCAAAATGTTGAACCCTATAGCTTTAAGACCCAATATAGACAGTCAATTAGTTTTTTACACTTGCATCCTATGGTGGACTGAAAATGCATATTTGTCACATGCAACCCAATTTAAAGACTGACAATGAATATTTAGAAATAAAAATATTTAAGATCCTTATACCGGTAACAAGGATATTAAATACGACAGAATATGGAATATGTGCCAGAAAGACACCATCCACATATTGAAATGATTTTGATAAATGTACAATGCAAAATTTCACTGCATGTGAAGAGCTTTTCTGGATTTACCTTCATCAGACACGCTAGGAGTAAAAAACTTGGAAAACCGGTAGTATATTAGATTTAATAAAACAAAAACAGAAGCCAAAAAAATATTACATCAATGACCAAACAGATAAATGTATCAATTTTTAAAGAATTAGCCAAACGTTGTCAATTTTTGGTTGTCAATATGTAAACTGTGTCTTTCCAACACACATTCCAGCACTCAAAAATATATAGGAGCATACAACTGAAGCACAGGGAAGCTTTCTACGACCTCCACATGGCACTAAAGCCAAACCCTGAAATAATATTAAATACGAAAGAATATAGAATATGTGCTAGAAAGACACGATCCATATATAAAAAACACACAATGACAAAAAATCAGACAAAAAATATATATATATTTCAATTTCTCCCCTTTTGAACCCCTAATTGCTAAACAGACAAGAGGCTCCCAGAGGCCTAAATCACTCACCTGGTCTTAATGTCAACCCTATATTTTGTAGAGCTAAATGAGCTGAACATTTAAGCAAGCAACAGTTTTTCTTTATCTACTATAGTTTTCATTCTATAGACCAAAAACACAAAAAAAACGTTATTTTAGGGGCCATAACCCCTATAATGAGTCATCTGACAACTTCGACCCTATCGAGACTTTTGTAGAGCTTTATGCGCTGAACATTTAAGCAAGCAACAGCTTTTCTCTATCTGCTATAGTTTTCATTCTAAAGGCCAAAAACATGAAAAAGGTTATTTTAGGGGCCGTAACCCCTATTAAGGGTCATCTGACAACTTTGATCCTATTGGGACTTTGGTAGAACTAAATAAACTGAACATTTAAGCAAGCAACAGCTTATCTCTATCTGCAATAGTTTTCATTCCATAGGCCAAAAACATGAAAAAACATTATTTCAGGGGCTGTAACCCCTATTAGGGGTCATCTGACAACTTCGACCCTATGGAGACTTTTGTAGAGCTTTATGCGCTGAACATTTAAGCAAGCAACAGCTTTTCTCTATCTGCTATAGTTTTCGTTCTATAGGCCAAAACATGAAAAAACATTATTTTAGGGGCTGTAACCCCTATTAGGGGTCATCTGACAACTTCGACCCTATGGAGACTTTTGTACAGCTAAATTAGCTGAACATTTAAGCAAGCAACAGCTTATCTCTATCTGCAATAGTTTTCATTCCATAGGCCAAAAACATGAAAAAACATTATTTCAGGGGCCGTAACTCCTATAAGGGGTCATCTGACAACTTCGACCCTTTGGACACTTTTGTAGAACTAAATGAGCTGAACATTTAAGCAAGCAACAGCTTTTCTCTATCTGCAATAGTTTTCATACTATAGGGCAAAAACATGAAAAAACGCTATTTGTCACCTTTAAGGGGCTGTAACCCCTATAAGGGGTCATCTGACAACTTGGACAAAATGGAGACTTTTGTAGAACTTTTGATGCTGAAGCAGTAATGTGGCATCAGATTTCATCTATCTCTTATACTTTTTGATTTACAAGCCAAAAACAGTAGTCTGACCCCCTGGTCTATTTTTAGCAACGGCGGCCATGTTTTCGACGAATCAAAAATCCCCACATCAGTTCTGTGGGGTATTATACCCTAAAGTACCACCAGACCAAATTTGGTTTGAATCTGTGCAGCGGTTTCAGAGGAGAAGAAGTTTGAAGAAAAGTTAACGACGACGACGGACAACGACGGAGGACGACGACGGACGCCAAGTGATGGCAATAGCTCACATGGCCTTTGGCCAGGTGAGCTAAAAAGGTGGGGTCAAGAATAAATTTATCCTCCATTTCGTATCCAATATTTGACAAAAATTAACTTGCAAATTTTTTTTTCAAAATCGGACCATAAATTAAAAAGTTAGATTTTTGCCCCTTTTGGGGCCTAATTTTTTAAACGAAAAAAGAAGTGATATTCAATATCAAACCCACCCTTCCTTTTATTGTAAGTAATATTACTGTAAACTTTCATAGCATTTGGTCAACCAGAACAAAAGTTATTGTGGAAACAAATAAAAAAAATGCTTTTTTGGCCCCTTTAGGGCCCCTAATTTCTAAATGGAATTATAAAATGATCCCAAAAGTTGCACATCTTCAATATATCTGTAATCACTGTGTAAAGTTTCAGAAAGATCTAGCGTTTGGTTTACACAAGACAGACACTCTATAGCATTACAGACGGACAGACAGATCGACAGACCGACGGAGTGACCCGACTCCTAGACCTGCTTTCGCCTTCGGCAACACAGGTAAAACTAGAGGCTCCCAGGAGCCTGAATCGCTCACCTGATCTCTTATGCCAAAGTTTGAATAAATTTCACAAACTTTCAAGTATACGAAGTTGCAAAATAATCCTTTCAGTGGTTTCAGAGAAGATTTTTGGAAATCAGTTTAAATTAATAGAAAAAAAACAGTTAAAGGGCAATAACTCCTGAAAGGACCTTTTGATGCTGAACAAGCCAAAAACAATGGTCTAACCCCCTATTCTATTTTTAGCAATGGCCCCCAAGTTGGTTGGTCGACATGTACATAATTCACAAACTTGGTAGAGGACATCCTAAAGATCAAGTATACCAAGTATCAATACAACCCCTTAAGTGGTTTCAGAGAAGAAGATTTTTGAAAATCAGTTAAAATTAATGGAAAAAACAGTTAAAGGGGAATAACTCTTAAACGGCTGATCTGACAATATTGACCCTAAATCATTTCAGTAGATCTGAATGAGCTTTACAGTTCTGCAATGCTAACTTTTCCTCTAGCTCTAACAGTTTTCAAGATATTGTCAAAAAACTGCAAAAATGATCAATTTTGATGATTAAAGGGCAATAACTCCTACAAGGAGTCGTTTCACAACTTCGACTCAATGGAGAGATTTGTAGAGCTTTTGATGCTGAACATGAAAGGTTGTTTCGGATTTTCTCTATCTCTTATACTTTTTGAGTTACCGGTATAAGCCAAAAACAATGGTCTGACCCCCTTGTTCTATTTTTAGCAACGGCGGCCATGTTGGTTGGTCGACATGTATATAATTCACAAACTTGGTATAGGACATCCTAAAGATCATGTATACCAAGTATCAATGCAATCCCTTCAGGGGTTTCAGAGAAGAAGATTTTTGAAAATCAGTGTAAATTAATGGAAAAAACAGTTAAAGGGGAATAACTCTTAAACGGCTGATCTGACAATTTAGACCCTGAAATCATTTTTGTAGATCTCAATGAGCTTAACAATTCTGCAATGCTAACTTTTCCTCTAGCTCTAACGGTTTTCCAGACTGCAAAAATGGTCAATTTTGATGATTAAAGGGCAATAACTCCTATAAGGAGTCGTTTCACAACTTCGACTCGTAGAGCTTTTGATGCTGAACACAGAAGGTTGCTTCAGATTTTTTCTATCTCTTATACTTTTCGAGTTATAAGCCAAAAACAATGGTCTGACCCCCCTGTTCTATTTTTAGCAACGGTGGCCATGTTTGTTGGTCGACATGTATATAATTCACTAACTTGGTAGAGGACATCCTAAAGATCATGTATACCAAGTATCAATGCAATCCCTTCAGTGGTTTCAGAGAAGAAGATCTTTGAAGAAAAGTTAACGGACGACGGACGGACGGACGGACGACGGACGCTTAACGATGACAATAGCTCACATGACCCTTCGGGTCAGGTGAGCTAAATATGAGTGCCCAGCCAACAGCAAACAGTCTATGATTGACAACCTTGAGACTTTTAACAGTATAAACAAGTAAATCTGTGAGCTAATGCTCACTAGTGATACCCCCGCTCCCCAAACTAAGCCATGCATACAAGTTTAAATACTCTGTAAACAGGAAGTAGACTATGTAGGAACATAAAATCGGTATACACCATATGGGACTATAAGATAAAGCTGTATACAAAATATCAGACCTCTATCTCATGTAGTTGCTTGGGAAACTGTGACGGAAATTTTGCATTTATGTCTATTAGGTGTTAAAACCTAAGTATTCGGTAAACAGGAAGTAGACAACCTAGGAGCATAAAATCGGTATACACCATATGGTACTTTAGGATAAAGCTGTATACAAAATATCAGACCTCTATCTCATGTAGTTGCTTGGGAAACTGTGACGGAAATTTTGCATTTATGTCTATTATGTGTTAAAACCTAAGTATTCGGTAAACAGGAAGTAGACTACGTAGGAATATAAAATCGGTATACACCATATGGGACTATAAGATAAAGCTGTATACAAAATATCAGACCTCTATCTCATGTAGTTGCTTGGGAAACTGTGACGGAAATTTTGCATTTATGTCTATTATGTGTTAAAACTTAGTATTCGGTAAGCAGGAAGTAGACTACGTAGGAACATAAAATCGGTATACACCATATGGGACTATAAGATAAAGCTGTATACAAAATATCAGACCTCTATCTCATGTAGTTGCTTGGGAAACTGTGACGGAAATTTTGCATTTATGTCTATTATGTGTTAAAACCTAAGTATTTGGTAAACAGGAAGTAGACTACGTAGGAACATAAAATCGGTATACACCATATGGGACTATATGATAAAGCTGTATACAAAATATCAGAACTCTATTTCATGTAGTTGCTTAGAAAACTGTGACGGAAGTTTTGTTACGGACGGACGGACGAACGAATGGACGGACGGACAAGGGTAAAACAGTATACCCCCCTCTTCTTCGAAGCGGGGGTATAATAAGGGATAAACACAGTCTGGTCCGCTGGCACGGCCAGTAAAAATCTTGTGAGGCAAGTGGAATTTTTTGACACAATTTATAATGAATATAAAGGAGAAAATTAAAAAGTTCAGGATTTGGGCAAGTGAATTTCAAATCCTAATTTCAAACGCTGTAAATATAATGTTTTATAATGAATCTTTTACCTCTAATTGAGTGAATATCTTCTTTATATGTCTAAAGCATCCTTCAGCTATATCCATGTCTTCATCATAGGTCTGCCCTTTAAATAATGGCTGTGGGGCATTTTCAAAGAACTTAGAAAAGGGGAATAACTCCTTTATTTTTTGTAGCTTGTCACATTCCTAAAAATATATATTTATCACATGTAATAGGCATTTGCACATTAAAGTAACAGTTTAAATCAGCTAAGGTGAAAATGAACACATAATAATTAATAACTTTTCCCCCATATCTAGCATATTTGTTGGATTGTGATTTTTTTCTCTCATTTTGATTTATATACATGATGTACATGTAAGAACTTCACTAATTTGCAACAAGATTTCTTTCTCTAACGGGAGCTCATGATCACCGATTATGTTTTAACATTGGGTGTATTCTTACACAATCTATTAAGACACATACATGTAGTTACATGTTAATAAAAAGGTCATTACCTTGGTCTGTCTTAATTAACTTAAGAATTCTTCCCATCTTGCTAAAACCTATAAAGAAAAAATCAAGGATTGAGTTACTTCTATAAAATTAATTAATTAAAGCTAGAATTCATCAGGAAAATATCTTAACATACGAAAATTCAATTTTTCCCCTTAAAATCATTATCAACTTTAGTCAAAATTATTGTTCAACAAAAACTTTTCATACATGATGGATAGTTTTTTTTTATACTATAAAGACAATGGATACCTGTGTTTGTGTATGATACTGCAGTTAGCAATAGCCCATTACTATATCCATATCAAATTACTTTTTCAAATGTAATAAAAGTCATAAAAGTGATTCATGTGGAAAATATAGGTTAAGGTCACTTAGTTTTGGTACTGATGCTGACTATAATTTAATTTGCTTTGGATGGTGGTTACTTTCCAAGATGTACAATGTATTCACTGACTCAATATCATCTCTCTATCAATTGCAATTATTGAGATATGGACCTTAACCATAACTTTAACCTGAGTCATACATGGGGAAATATAGGTCAAGATCACTTAATTTTGGTCCTGATGCTGACTACCATGCATCAAAGATGTACCCACTGTCCAAATATCATCCCTCTATGATGTGTAGTTCCTAATTTATTCAAAAAACAAAAAACATTAGTTATGTATGTATGAACAAACCAAAAACTATATCCCCCCAGCTCTGTTGGCCTTAGGGATCACAATGAAAACATTCAGAATACAGAAAACAACTTTCACCAATGGTACAATATTCTCTGCAAATTCTTTATAAATGACATTTTCCAAATCTAGCCAAAAGGTCAAATACCACTTGGTTGTACTGTATGTGAAACAAGTAACAAGATTAAATGGAAATATAACACATGTGACGATCTCAAGTGTGATAACTTCCACGCAAGGTCCCGGTACGGGCTTCTTGCTTTAGTGATTGAAAAGCCCGGATGTGGATCGAAAAACGTCGCTTCAGGTAAACAAATCTTCTTATTTCTTAAAAATGTGTAAGGATTTTGAAAAAGTAAGATTGCACACTTTTAGATCTTATTGTTTTCTTCAAAATAAACTATGACTTGTCTAATTTGGTAAAGAATTACAAAGTGTGCACGCATTTTAAGACCGAAAAATTGATGAAACAAACATCAATGGAAATGGCTGACGTTTATTTACGTTCATGGCTGTGTGCATATCTCGCAAACACCAATGAATATGAGTCTGGGACCCTTTTCTAATAATTTCTTGTCATGATATATGGATGAAACAGTGAAAAGCTCTCTGGCCTAGCAGTTTTGGTAGGATCAGAAAAGTCTTTTTTTACATGGCCAGACAATCTTGCTGTCATATTTTATTTTCAGTGCTTTATTTAGAATTTTAAAATTATCAATTTATATCCAACAGACATGACAGATAATATACATATATTTTACAGAAATTATCAGCTCCATAATCATGATAATGCTAGACTTGTAATATCATGAATATTTATCCCTAAATAATAAAATGATACTTTCAAGAGATTTATAGATATTTTGTTCAAAAAATAATATATATCTCAATATATGGATGGTGGGACATTATATAAAGCCTTAAAAGGTAAAATGTTAAGGTACAGTGATGTTTATGAAACAAAAATGAAGTATTTTAGTTTAAAAATAGGATTTTAACAATTTATATGTTATACATGTACATATATATATACTTTTTCATATGTTTATGAATGTGCATTTACATGTTTCAGGTATAATAATTCAGACATAACTGTAAATTAGGATGCTGACCCTCATTTATGACTGATTCTTGCTTTTTTATCCTAATGTTTAAGGTGAGTTAATTATACATGCTTAGGATTTTTTTTTCATATTTTAAAATAACAACAATCTAGGTTATTCATATTCTAAAATTTTTATAATTTTTTTAAATAAATTATGTAAAAAAATGATATTTTCATGTGACACTAAGGATCACATGAAAGAACTTTTATTTGGGCCTAGTCTAATATATGCTAAACATGTATACAAATATTTATATAGTCCATTTGAGTTCTATAAATCAACAAAAATTCTTTTAAATTTGTTTTGTCTCTCAAATAAAATTTATTTTTTAAACACAAATAAACTTTTTATTAGTATACAAACTCTGATAACAAAAACCAAGATGTTATCTTCTAAAACAAAAAAGTTTTCCATATGGTCGAATGCTTAATATTTCACTAATTTTAATAATACCTTTATTAATTAAGAAAAGTTTCATTGCATATCAATGTTTCATCAAATTTCTACAAACAATTTTCAGCCGGTAACATCATTGACATTTGTAACATCACTGATAGTAACTATAAAATTGTCATTTTTATGATAGATTTCTATGTTTTTAAGAGATTGTGGATGTTAAAAAAGAAGAAAAAACACTTTTATTGCGCATAAAGATCCTGAAATTACATAAAAAGCGGTTAAAAATATATTGTAATAAATTAAAGTAACTAAATTATTTTCGGGAAAATTGAAATTATAGTTCAAAATCAGAATTTTACTGAAAAAAGTGTTAAAAAAACACACAGTTCGAATATACAATGTTAAAAAAATAACGTTTGAAGCAAATATTCGAGGGACGACGTTATCGTAATAGCGCGCCAAAACGACGTGAAAAACACCTCATTCTTGAAGAGCGCAGTAAACAAGTTCAAGGTCACAAGAAGCCCATGCCGGTCGTATATATTTGTATATGTGTAACCATACTGAATATTACGAGCGGGGACCAGTCTAGATAAATGCAAGAAAATCCATCCTAAGATTGGGAAAGATTATAACAGTGCCTAAAATAGGCACTAACCCACTGGCCAGTACATTTTGAATTGGGCAAGTGACATCTTTGAAAAAATTATGTTGAACATATAAGGAAACTTTGCATTAAATATGGTTTGGGCCAGTAGATTGGTTTATCCCATTTCAGGCACTTCATAATGCCATCAATATAAAGGACATTACAAGGGAGTCAGTCTTTAAAGAAAGTCATTGAATTTTAAAAAGTGAAGCAGCATACAGTGGAAATAGAGAACATTCCTTCCCTGGCTGTTTCCGAGGATGGCTCTCTGTGGATAGGTGATTGATTAATAGAAACAATACACCACATCACGATAGAACATGATATTAGACCTACTTTTATTGAACTCAACAAGTCTTAAATACAAGAGGTATTGCTTTTCTCATACAAAGGACAACCACTTTTGTCTCCCACATTACAAATATTGTCAATATATATGTAGAAGTTTGTTTTGGAATTTTGACAAATGATCAACCATGGACACCATTGTATCAGTCAAACGGACATATTAACAACTACACTAACAACTCTCCTATCTATTACATATATGGAAGTTTTGAATAAAAGTTTTATAAAAAAACCAGTCATTTGGAAAGATCAGTAAACTATGCATGTCTTTGTTAAAGTCCATTTAACAAAATATATCTTTATGTACACTACTCAAATTTTAAAACCCTTAAATTTCTTTAGAATACATCTAAAAATAGGTATAAGGTACTAAACTTTAATTCTTTTAAATCACTGCAAGACAAAATTTAAGTGATGAAATTAAAGATTGGACTAATAGTCACGACAGTTAAAATGGGTCAAGATAATTTTAAAACATTCTTAAATTACAAATTGACATCAAGGAAAAATATTTAAACATGGCATTTTCTAAATCTTTACCTAAAGGACAAATACCACTTGGTTGTCCTGTATGTGAAACAAGTAACAAGATTCAATGGAAATGTATCACTTGTGACAACCTCATGTGTAATAACTGTAAGAAAATCCATACTAAATTTGTGAAAGATCATGAGGTCATAGATATAAAGGAAATAGGCAGGCAGTCAGAGTCTTTGGAGAAAGTCATTGAATTAAAAGTAGTGAAGCAGCATACAGTGCACATAAGGAACATTCATTACCTGGCTGTTTCTAAGGATGGCTCTCTGTGGATAGGTGAATGTTACAAGGAACAAAAAACAATACAACACATCACAATAGAACATGATACAGTGAAGACACTATCAACCTACAAGACTCCAGTCTATGACCTGGCTACATCTCCATCAGGATCTACTTACATTGTGAAAGATGGACCAATCCTAGGAATCATCAATCCTATGACAGGACAAATCATTGACTCTAAGTTTAATGTTCAACCTTGGCTTATAACCTGTGTCCATGTCACCAGAGACCACAGTGTTATCATAGGAGCCTGGGATGATGAGGATAATGGGATTGTTATTGTAATGAACACTGAGGGGAAACAGATAAAGAAATATGAACATGACAATCAACAACAAATATTTAAATATCCAGAGACAATCACAACAACCAGTCAAGGGACCATTGTTGTTGGTGATAGATTTTGTAATAAAGTAGTGGTGCTCCATCCTGGAGGTAAAGTGGGATACTATCATGGTCATCCTGATATAAACTCTCCTGACAAACCAATGGAACTTAGAGGTCTACTAACAACTCCTAGTGATAATATCTTGGTGGTTGACTTTACAACAGACTACCTACATATACTCAACAATGAAGGAGAGATCATCACATACTACAATCCTAAGGATATTGGAATAATGAGAACATGTTCTCTGGCTCTGGCTCCCTCTGGTAATATTTATCTAGGATGTGTCAGTGCTCTGGAGGATCCAGAGGGAACTAAGGCAAAACTTTATGAACTGTCAATTTCAGGATGTTAATGGATATTAAGTGTTGAATGAAATAACTTTACAACAAAAATTACAAGTGATTCATCATTTATTTCATATTTAGGGATTAAATGAGCTACAATCGATATAAGTGAATTAAATATTCAGTAGATTTCTCCTTGACTTGTGGAATAAATAACTGTTTTAAAGAAAATATTAGAACAATTAGTTATCCATCATTTGTATGAAATAAAATATATAAATAATAAAAATGATGATTTTTTAAATTTTATATTTTAACATGCATAAATAATAAAAATAACCTGAAATTTGGTAAGCAGCTCAATAAAAGTCAAGAAAGCAAGGAACTTTTTATTAACATGCTGTATAGCAATTTATCATTATTGTTTAGAAGACAATGTAGATATCAGAGATCTAATTTGTAACTTCTTGATACCCTTTTGGTTTTCATGTTTTATTACTAAACATCTGCAGATGAACTACTACAAAACCTTTACAAACAAAATGGAAAGCAAAATTTGGCACAACCAAAGAAATCATTTAAATAATATCAATCTCTTTTTGCTCTGCTGTAAAAAAATGACCTTGAAATCAAGGTTGGTAAAAGTCTTAACCATTGTTTAAAAAATACTTAATATACAATTCTACCTAAAATTTAAATCTCAGAATGAATTAACCTTTGAACAATTACCTGACCTTTAAAAAAACAAATCTAAAGTTCAAAGATCATCAATCTTGTAAAACAAACACCGTCTTAACATGATTAAACAAGAGTAAACACAAAAGTATGTCTCCCCTGGTAATTCCTCAAAAAATGTCCAAGTCATGCAACTGGAAAATCAAGGTCTAGGTCAGCTGTGCTAAGTGACTTCTGGGGCATATGCATACCAAGTTTTATCAACCTAGGTCTTATAGTTCTTGAGATATGGAAGTGCTCGCAAAACTTTGACATTGCTATTATATGTATTAAAGGTTTCATGGCTCAGTAAGTTCACTAACCTAATAATAAACCTCTTTCTTTCTCTTAAGACACTTAATTGGCAAACCTGTTGGTGTCATTTAAATTCAATCAAAAAAAGTACTGTACCACTATTCTGAAATTGAGTATAACTTTGATACACACTGCATCTTGATATAATGATATAGCTACTGCTCATGACTTGGTAAACAGGCAGTAAAAGTAAAAAAAGTTCTAAATTAGACCTTTTAAGACCTTTAAGGACCTCATACTTTGTTTTTACATAGGTATACTGTAGTATAAAGCCATCAGCGAATGGGTATACTGTAGTATAAAGCCATTAGCAAACAAGTAATACTGTGAGCGAGCTCACAAAAGCGGTCCTACTAAAAGGCGCCGGGGGAAAGAAAAGGCGCCCAGGGAAAATAAAAGGCGCCCGGGGAGAAATAAAAGGTGCCCAGGGAGAATAAAAGGCGCCTGGGGAAAATAAAATATACTTAAGTGCTAAAAATAGAAAAATACAAAGAAAGTGAATGTTCAATCAAATCGTTCAAGTGAAATATCTTCAATTGAAGTAAAAAGTTATATACCGGTATTATAAATAAAATTGCGAAAGAATGGTAAAATTACTACAATACTATGATTGTAGAGAACAATAAATGTTTTATATGATAATATATTAAAGTGCCTGCGGGATGCTCTGAAATACGTCATGAGCACTGAACACTTTTTAAATCTGATAATTATATAAAATCAAAATCAAGTAAACAAAAATTGAGATTTGAAGAGTAAACTTTGCCGGCTACTAAGAAAAGAAAAGTGAAACCTACTTTCAAAAAAAAAAAATTAAAAAATCACTTTAAGTTTTAATGCAATATGTTCTATATCTTTTATTATATATGTAATGTGTTTTCGTAGAAGTACAACATCTTTTTAAAATGATTTTAGTTGATTTGGTAAGTGATGTATCAGATCAGTTTTAATAATGACTTTCCAAGCAGTCAATATTAAACATGATTTTGCGTTCTTACGGTGTTCTGTTATGTCTGTTACAGTTAGTTATTTAGTTATTGTGTACTGTTTTACCCTTTTAAGTTTCTTTGTGCCAAATCGATTGTAATGCTGAAGTTTGAAATTGAAAATTAATTTTTTGTACATGTTAACATGCTTTATAACTATTAAGAATGTATAAAATAAAAAAGTTCCACGTAAATTGGTTTAGTCCTTAACAAAAAAGACATCATGTATAAATATTTTTCCCCGGGCGCTTTTTATTTCTCCTCGGGCGCCTTTTATTTCTCCCTGGGCGCCTTTTATTTTCCCTGGGCGCCTTTTATTTTTCCCGGGCGCCTTTTATTTTCCCTGGGCGCCTTTTCTTCTCCCAGGCGCCTTTTAGTAGGACCCCACAAAAGGATACCCTCTGCTACATATTGGACTCTGTAGTGCCAAAACACCTAAAGTCTAATTATCTCCCCTGAATGATATCAAAGAGCAATGTAAATTCTTCATGCACATCTGCATATGATGTACTTTCTTCATGTAAAGTTTCATCAAAATTGATCAAGCAGTTTAGGAGGAGTTGCCCTTACGAGGTCTCCCATTGAATACTATATTTGAAAAGTTTAAGTCCAATTATCTCCCCTGAATGTTATCAGAGAGCAATGAAAATTCATTAAGCACATCTTCATATGATGTACTTTCTTTTTGAAAAGTTTCATCAAAATCTGTCAAAAGGTTTAGGAGGAGTTGTGCTTACAAAGTCTTATTTAAAAAGTTTATGTCCAATTATCTCCCCTGAATGATTTCCGAGAGCGATAAAAATTCTTCATGCACATCTACATATGATGTTCTTCCTTCATGTTAAGTTTCATCAAAATCCATTGAGCAGTTTAGGAGGAGTTGTGCTTACGAGGTATGTGGACAGACAGAGACAGACAGACAGATGGACATACGGACAGACAAGGTGATTCCTGTATACCCCCCCAAACTTTGTTTGCGGGGGGTATAATTATCAGGCTTCTGCATTATGCAGTTGTCTTACAATTTTGATAAAACCAAACAGAAATCTGGTCAGCCTTACCTGGTACAGGTAAAAATACCCCGCTGTTTCACAGGTGTTAGACATATCAGCTGAAATGTTTAAGCTTGATTGTAATCTGCCTACTTCATCCAACAGTTCTAGTCTTTGGGCCAAGACATAATTTACTCTCCCATACCTGCAAATAAAATCATTTGTTTTTTTTCAGTTCAAATGACCAAACAGGCACATTGAATAAACAAACAAAAAAAGGTCCAAACATTTTACACATATGAAAAGTTGACAGTTTTTAATTATTCAATTCAAACTGGTCAGGTAAGAACTTATTTAAGCAACAATAAATCATGTCATAAAATTTCAGTTTATATGCTTGAAAAACATTAAAGTAATGAAAGAACCTTAGTGAGCATGCTCATATACCCACACGTTCGGCTAATGGAGTATAAAAAATCAACCTTTTTTTTTTTGTAAATAAAAAATCTGTGATAACCTACACCAGTACATATGTTATACTTCTTGCATACAAAGTTTCATTATATTCTGTTCAGTAGTTTAAGAGGAGTTGGTTTCACAAAATGATGAATCAGGATTTTCAGCAAAGTTTTTAGTCCAAAGCAAAGAGCTAAAAACTCCCACAAAAATTTGGGGATAAAAAATTCCTGGTAATATGTGCAATTACACATAGTGGACTTCTTACATTCCAAGTTTCGTTACAATTCTGTTCAGTAGTTTAGGAGAAGTAGTGATCACAAACTGATCAGGATTTTCGACAAACTGTCTTAAGTCCAAAGGGCAATAACTCCCACAATATTTCCTGATAACCTACACAACTACAAATGTTATACTTGAACTTCTTGCTTAGCAAGTTTCATTATATTCTGTTAGTAGTTTCAGAGGAGTTGTGTCCACAAGATGATGAATCGGGATTTTCAGAAAATTTCTGAGTCCAAAGGGTTATAACTCTAACAAAAATTTGGGGATAAAAATTCCTGGTAATATGCACAACTAAATATAGTGTACTTTTTGCATGCCAAGTTTTGTTACAATTATGTTCAGTAGTTTAGGAGAAGTAGTGTTCACAAACTGATCGACAAACTTTTTAAGTCCAAAGAGCCATAATTCCCATTAAAAAATTGTGTATCAAAAATTCCTGGTAACATGCACAACTTCATATGGTGTACTTCTTGAGACCAGTCAAAAGCATTATACCTTCCACAACTTTGTTAAGAGGGGTATACTTATTGAAAGATTTGATCTGCCCATAAAAACATGGTTCCATTAAGTAACGATCTACACATGAAGAGTTTAACTTTACCTGCTAAAATCTTTCTCTGTTTCCAGGGCCTCTTCACCGTGACCCAGACGTAACAAATGTCTCTCATCAATATCTAAAGCCATAATCTTTTCAAACAGTTGATTCAATGCCTACAACAAAACCAAAGAAAAGCATTTATAACACTTATTGACTTAAGTATATTTTGTCTGCCTGCATCATCAGAATAACATAATCTTTTATTTCTTCTATGCATTCCTAAATATATAAACCGTTACAAAACAAGAATATGTCCAAAAGACATAATGCCCCATCTCGCAACATTTATTTTTTTCCACAATCACTAAATATCAACATGGTTGCTATTAAAGCACTTGTCAGTCAGAAGGAATGGACTTTAACTTAACCATTCTTCTTTAAGTAGTGCATTGTGCTAAGCATCACTAGGTGCACCTACCATACCAATAAAGTTGATGTAGCACATGTCAGTAAAAAAGGAATGGTCTTTATCTATTCTTCTATAAGTGGTCATTCATGCGGAAAATATAGGTCACAGCCAGCATCCGAAGCATGCATTCTGCTTAGCATCACTAGGTGCACCTATCATAACAATAGACTAGATGTGGCACATGTCAGTACGTGGGAATGTACTTTAACTAGTCTTCTTTAAGAGGCCATCCATGTGGAAAATATAGGTCACATCTAGCATCCGAAGCATGCATTGTGCTAAGCATCACTAGGTGCACCTACCATACCAATTTGGTTACTTTGGCATTTGTCAGTAAGAAGGAATGGACTAACCATTCTTCTATAAGTGGTCATTCATGCGGAAAATATAGGTCACTGCCAGCATCCGAAGCATGCATTGTGCTTAGCATCACTAGGTGCACATACCATACCAATATGGTTGATGTAGCACTTGTCATTTAGAGGGAATAGACTTTAACCATTTTTCTGTACATGATCATTCATGCAGAAAATATAGGTCACAGCCAGCATCCGAAGCATGCAATGTTCTTATCATCACTAAATGCATCTACCATACCAATATGATTGATGTGGCATTCGTCAGTAAGTGCAAATTTGGAAATATGGGATTTGGGACGGACATCCGAACGGACGGACGAACGGATAAAGACAGACGAACGGACGGACGGACAGACAGACGGACGAACAGACCCGAACACTATATGCCCCTCTACTTTCGTAGATGGGGCATAAAAACAAATCAATCTTGCTTGAACTCTAACATTACCAAAAGCGCCACTTAAACTGTAAGAACACTAAACTAAACAGATAGAATGAAAATAATTATTTGCATATTTTGAGGTAAAAAAAACCTGTTTACGAGCATTATATATCTTCAACCTATGAAGGCTTTAAAAAAGCACATATAGCCAGACATTGAAGCAAGCCAAACCTTTCCTTCATCTTTTATAGGTTTAGTAAGACAAAAACTGAAAGCTTGACAATTAGGAGCCATAACTTTTATCAGGGGAAATCTGACAACTCTGACCTAATGCAGACTTTTGTAAAGCTCAATGAGATGAAGGTTTAAGCATGCAACAGCTTTTATCTATCTGCAATAGTTTTCATTCTATAGGCCCAAAACATGAAAAAAAATGCTATTTTTCACCTTTTTAGGGCAAACAAGTGTGGCCACTAAAAGTATGTCTCGCCTGCCGGCACCATCACTAAAATCAACTACCTAAGCTTTCATTTCTTGATATAAACACAAAAAGTGTCTGTATACCCAATATCAGATGCCTAGCTATTACACTTTTCAAGTAATCCATTGTCCACACAAGTATTACAAAAAGTTTTCTGCCTGAAAAAAAGACCTAAGTTCACAGAGTCACTGGAGCGTAAAAATGGGGTCATGGTCACATGGCATGTTGACAGTTTTGTTAACCATAACCGCAACTGTCTGTATACCCAATATCAGATGCCTAGCTATTATACTTTTCCAGCAATTCATCGTCCACAAAAGTCTTACAAAAAAGTTTTTCGGCCTGAAAAAGACCTAAGTTCACAGAGTCACCATCTTCGCTAGCCAAGGGTTACGATCCGCTACCTCTCATCTTCAAGATGAGAGGTAGCGGATCGTAACCCTTGGCTAGCGAAGATGCAGAGTCACTAGAGCGTGAAAATTGGGTCAGGGTCACATGGCATGGTGAAAGTTGCGTAGACAATAACCTAAACTGTCTATATACCTAATACAGTGGATTCCACTTTATCAACTAACTCTTATTAGAATAATCCTCTTGACTAAGATTTTAAAACACCAAACCCTTTCCTATACTTTCAATGCTAAAAATTTCATTTAATTGCATTGAAAATCTGAGAAAAAGTGCAAAATTCCTGTTAATTGACTTAAAATTTTCAATAATCACCTTGATACCTGTCAAAATCATATGTTTTTTAACAAGGTCTTTGAAGTGTGTTTGATAAAAGTTATCAAAACATGTTTTTACAACCTTCATTTATGTCACAATTGTTTTACAAGCATGAGGATACAATAAAAGTGTCACCTGACTGTTCTAATTACTCAATGCATTTGATAATTAGACAAAACTATATAAATTCTTTGTATTTTCTGTTTAAAATTGACATTTCACTTTATGGGATAATTCGGTTAATTGCATAAATTTCTCTGACAAATTGGTTATGCTAATAAGAGGAATCTACTGTACCAGATGCCTAGCTAATATACTTTTCCAGCAATTCATCGTCCACAAAAGTCCTACAATAAAGTCCTAAGTTCGCAGAGTCACTGGAGCATGAAAATGGGGTCAGGGTCACATGGCATGGTAACAGTTGCGTAAACTATAACCTGAACTATCTGTATACCAAATATCAGATGCCTAGCTAATATACTTTTCCAGCAATTCATCGTCCACAAAAGTGTTACAAAAAAGTTTACAGCCTGAATAGGCCTAAGTTCACAGATTCACTGGAGCGTGAAAATGGGGTCAGGGTCACACAGCATGGTGACAGTTGCATAGACCATAACCTGAACTGTCTGTATACCAAATATCAGATGCCTAGCTATTATACTTTTCAAGCAATTCATTGTCCACAAAAATCTTACCAAAAAGTTTATGACGCCATCGCCGCCGCCAGAAAGTAATACCTATGTCTCGCCTTCCGCGACTAAATGTTGCAGGCGAGTCAAAAACCCTATAAAGGGTCACTGACAACTTCCGTTGTATAGACTTTTGTTAAGCTAAATAAGCTGAAGTTTTAAGCAAGTAATAGCTTTTCTCTATCTGCAATAGTTTTTATTCTATAGGCCAAAAACATTAAACTAGAGGCTCCCAGGAGCCTGAATCGCTCACCTTGTATTCGATGATACTTATATGCTGGATATTTTAACAAAGGACTGCTACTCTGTAGAATTATCAATTTTAATGGTCTAAGGGAAACAACTCCTATCAAGAAAGGTTTTACAACTTTGACCCCATTACATAATTTTTAGATCTTTATGTGCTTAACCATATGCAATTTAAATTTTTCAAATATCTTGTATTGTTTTCAAGATATAAGTCTTAAAAGAGCAAAATTTGAAAAAAAAACAGAAAAAGGGCAATAACTCCTACAATCATTGTAAGATCTTCTTCAAAACTTCAGGGCAGGTAGATCTTTATGTGCTGATCACTTTTACCCTATGCCAGAATTTTGATATCTGTTACGGTTTTTGAGTAATTTGCAAAAAACTGCAATTTACCCCTATGTTCTAGTTTTAGCCATGGCGGCCATGTTTTTTGTCGAATCAAAATTTTGAACGATAGTTTTGTAGAGGACATACTACAGAACAACCCTACTAAGTTTCGTTACATTTGGCCAAGCGGTTTCAGAGAAGAAGATTTTTGAAAAGTTGAACGACGGACGACAGACGACGGACGATGGACGCCAAGTGATGGCAAAAGCTCACATTGCCTTCGGCAAGGTGAGCTAAAAATGCTATTTTTCACCTTTAAAGGGCCATAACCCCTATAAGGGGGTCATCTCACAACTTCGACTCAACAGAGACTCTGGTAGAGCTTTTGATGCTGAAGATGGACGGTTGCATCAGATTTTCTCCAGTGTTCTCCTTTTTTCCCAAATGTAAGGTGGGTGTTTTGAGAAACCCCTCTCCAGCCAGGTTTTATATTATTGCATACACTTGCCAACCAGGTAATAGTTCTCACTTTATAGATGTCCATTGTCAGCAAATTACAAAATGTACCTGTAAATTACTTAATTAATTCAGATATAGATATCTCCTAATTAGACAAATGGGTTTTTATTTAAGTATGCTTGGAGTTGTAAATGTGTCAATCACTCAATGGCTTCATTTAATTAATAGGAGTTAACAAACAGGATTTTTGTCAGAAAATTACCGACCACCTAACCCAAAGGAAAGATGGTCCCCATCTTGAAAGACCACCCTATTTGCAACAGAAAAATGGTCTTACAAGAAAGGTGGTCTCTCAAAAGGAATTGAACATTTCAAAAACAAAGTAACTTCCCAAAATTGATCATATACATTGATTATATATGTAATTGTAGGGGTGCAAATTAAATTTATGAATTTTAGGAGTATGTAATTTTTGATTATGTACTAGTAATGAAATAAATAATAAGAATTATAAAATTATAACATTTTCTTGTAATTATTTAGATCTATGTAAAATGTAACTTTGTGTACATGTATTATCATGTTATATGTAACCTATTTATATAATTATTAGTTTGTCATCATCAAGTGTCATAACTGTTAATTTAGCTAATTAAAGCCATTCAATATCCCTTTACATAAGAGAAAACAATGCAAAGTCCTTAATACATGTTATAATTAACTAATTTTTTGTCAACATCTGTTATTTTGGGAAGTAATGACCCTCAACTTGGGCAATGAAGTTTGTCATTTAGAAAAAAAATATTTAAAAGGTTAAAGAGGCAAGAGTCATTTTAGAAAGCTTGATTTCCTTAAATAAATACAATATGTATAGATTATTACATGTCTTATTTTATATCTTACCCTTTATCAGCACAAGGTAATTTTATCAACCCGAGAGCTGAATGGCTCCAGGGATGATAAAAAGACTGAAGGCTGATAAAGGATCAGATATAAAATAAGACATGTAATGATGTATTTATCATATACTTCAACATTTGACAAGAGAAAAACTAAAATTGGATAGAAGTTTACAAGTATTTCTTAAACCACCGGGGAAGGATCCCAAAACAGTGTCTATTTCACAATGATGTCATAAAAGCAGCATCATTAAGGAATTTCACGAATGACATAAGGTTTACAAGGAGTGACAGAAAGGGGTGTGATAAATTGCCGGAAGCGGGCGTGATATAACTTTATCAGCCTCGGAAGATGACGTCAAAGCTTTATCAGCCACGGAACATGAAATCTCGACATAATATTTCTTAATGAACAACAGGTTTATCACCAAGTGAAAAAAGTCCTTTATTTACTTTGAGTATATGATAACTACATGTAACATTAAATTTTCTTAATAAAAGTTCTTTCTTCTTTCTGATATTGTGTAAAAAAATTAAAAGTATAAAGGGTAATTTCTCTGAAGTAATTCAAGTATATAAAATATATTAAAAAAATTTAAAAAGTGGTCTTTCATGAGGGGGAAATTGATGATTTTTGTCTCAAAAGGGTGGTCTTTGGTCAGGTTAAAGGTCTCCCAAATGAGATAAGTTTTGTTCACAAATGAGTTAATGCAAGAGAAATATGGCCTTTAAAAAGGGGTGGTCTTACAAATGAGTGGTCTCTCGTGAGGTGGACTAAACAGTACTGTATCTAGTTTTTCTTTGCAGCCAAAAGAATAACTAAAATTATGTACCTGATTTGAATGTGTGACTATGAGAGTCCTCTGATCTGGGAAGTTATGATAGATATTAGATATGATCTGAACCGCTACATCTGTCTTCCCTGTACCAGGGGGACCAACAATAATGGTCAGACCTGGCTGCATCCTGGAGTAGATAGCTTCTATCTGAGTGGGAGTAAACGGCAAACTGTTCCTGTTCTAAATGGTACTGTACGTAGTTAATATTAAAAGGATTTTCATTTTAATTAGTATACATCTACTTGGCACATATTACATAACCAGTAAAAGTATGTAAATTTGATAAATGGGTGTAGGGTGTAAATTGCCATTATATAAATTACATTCAATGCTTTCTATTATTTTTTAACATCATTAATATATATATATATATATCTTTGAAAGTAAAAAAAAATCTGGATTTACTTAAAACATAAAGTAGGGGAGTGACATACCTGAAATTGGATCTGTATATTCTGCCCATGCTGATGCTGTACACCAAATATCAAGAGGTTGTGATCAGTTATTTATGAGAAAATTATTACAACCTTTTTTCCAAGCCCACAATCAGCCAACAATGCTGCCTGGCATTCATCATTTTATAACCTGGATTTTCTTTGGTCAAAAGTATTTTAAAGATTCCTCCTCTAAATTAATTTGTGAGTAATATTGAATGTAAATGATTTATTGTTGAATTCTGATTTCTTTATCTTGATTGGTTTAATTATTGATTAATAAAACAACCTTTTTATACTTGTATAATGAAGATCAAATAACTACATGTACATTATTTGGAATTTATTTCATACGTAAAAGAAAACTTGCCTTAATTAACAGACATATTAATATTCCAGAAGTTATCATAATGCATTGCGTACCTCCTATAAATCCTTCTTCTATCAGCTGTATCCTACTCAACAAAGGGTGTTGGGTGAATAATGTTATGTAAACATTAATGTGGCTCCCGCAGGGTTAAACACCACTTAAGAGACAGATTTAAGATTCCAGAAGTTATTATAATGCATTGTGTACCTCTTCTATCAGCTGTATCCTACTCAACAAAGGATGTTGGGTGAATGATGTTATGTAAACATTAATGTGGCTCCCGTAGGGTTTAAAAGGACCTGGGACCTGAGGGCTTTTTAAGGGTGACTTCCGACCTACACTTCATAAAATCGACCAATGCCAAAAAAACGACCTGCGACCTCCACCAAAATATGCCTTTTAAAAGCAACCTTGCGACCTCAGGCCCATTTTAAAAGTGACCTTGCGACCTGAGGGGGGTACCCTGCGGGAGCCCCATTAATGGTTGAATAAATTCAGTCTGTCAATGATATTGCAAATGTGAAAGTGTGTCTGCAATGTCCATATCATTAAAACATAGCATTATCAATGTGAAAAATTGAAATAATCATCAATCACCAAACTTAACGAATATGACAAAACAGTTTGTTATCTATAAACTGTGCTAATGACAATGGAATCTATTTTTGTTTTAACCTTCAGCAACATTTCATGGTGATGGGTTAAAGCATCTTTATGCTGAACCTCTTTTACTAGGTGACTTCAAGGTTCTTAAAATATCAGGAAGTGCAAAGCACACTATTCAAGACATTTTTTACTTATAAATGCATTATTTCTAGGGGTATTCAAACCACATGCATTAATAGAAAAATTCTCTAAAACAGGACCAACTACCGGTTCCTGCTTAGCATATATGTAAAACAAATTAAAATCAATGTTTAGTTATATTTAATGTTTTACAAAGTAAGATATTGTATTCTGTTCTGCGTGTTCACTCACTAGTGTTCTGGTAATAGATACCAAATATTGTCTTCACTTTTGACTTGTTTGAAAATGACATCAAATTGATTTTTTAAACTACTAAATATGTCCTTTGAAAATAACACATATGTATTATAAAGTTATATTCCCTTTTCATCCTATTTTCTCACTTTCTTCTGTGTCCAGGTGGTCTCTGGAGTTCTTGTGGCTGAAAAAAAATCAACAATTTTTTTTATTTCCACCACAGATTACCATCATTCAATGGCATGACTACTTTTTGAAAATTTTAAATAGAATTTTCTCACAAATGAGGCCTTAAACATACAACTAGCAAAATTAAATCAATAATAATAAAGATTTATCAAAGTTTTTTATATGTTAGTTTTGTTCAGGTACCAATCAAACTTAAAGTTTATTTACAAAAGTTGGGGGATATTGTGTTCAGCTCAGTTCATCTGTCTGTCCATTTTAATGTTGCAAAATGAAGCGTTGTCTTTTGGACATATTCATGTATTTATAATTCAATCGAATGGTATTTATGGGTTATTAATTTCATAGTTTTGTGGAGAATTTTTGTTTATCTTCTTTAGTTATCCTATAATGGGGATATAGCATTGTGCAATGCTTAAGCTTTTATTTACCTGTATGCATGAATACACCTAATTATCTATTCATATTTTATTTTTCCATAACGGTACCTATACTTTCAGAAAACCAAATCTATACAGCCATTACAAAGCATTTTTAAAAATTTAGTATTGAGGGAAAAATTGATAATAAACAAAATTTCTATTATGATTACTATCAAATTGAGGTATTTTTTATTGTTTATTGCATATCAATTTTTGTGATTGTGTAAAGGGACTAATTCATAAATTTAAGAATTCAGAAAATGTGAATAACTGAATAATCGTTTTATTAGAAATCCATGTAGCACAAACTTTCATGTATCCATTTCATGAAAGAAATACTTCAACAAGTAAGCTATGAGCTACTGATCACTAAGTATCCCCTCGCTACCCCAAAATTAACTATGTCTGTAAACAGGATGTTGATATCTGACAGACCTAATTTCGATACCTATAGTAAAGAACCTAATACTGAATTCATAAACCAAATATCAAGTACTGTGATGAATAGTGGCAGAGAAAACTGTTATGAAAATTTTCAACAATTGAACAGAAATCTTGAAAATTGACTAAGTGGATAAACAGGAACTAGAATGGCAGTAGGTCACCTGCGTCTTAAAACATTTGGTAAACAGGAAGTATCAATGTTTCGGGCATAAAATTGCTTTACACCTTATAGTACTACGGGATGAAGCTACATTCCAAATATCCAGAGGCGGTGACAGGTAGTTGCCCAGAAAACTGCCACGAAAATTTTGCATATATATGGTCATAATACATAAAAACTTAAGTATTCAGTAAACAGGAAGTAGCAATTTTTTGGGTGGGCATAAAACTGCTTTACATTTTATAGTACTATGGGCTGAAGCTACATGCCAAATATCAAGAAGCTGTGGCATGTATATGCTTGGAAAACTGTGGATGGTGCCAAAGTAACCCCTATATGTCCCTTCTGCAACACATTGCAGGCGACATAAAAAGACATGCCACAGATCTTATTTCATCATAAACAATAAAGAACCTCTACTGAAGCCATATACCAAATTTCAAGTCACTATGATATGTAGTTGTTGAGATAAATGTTATGAAAATTTTCATCAATTGATCAGTAATTTTGAAAATTTACTAAGTTGCTAAACACGAAGTATATATCTGACAGACCTAATTTTGATACTCGCCTTAAAGGACCTCATATTGAAGCAATATACCCAATTTCAAGTCACTGTGATATGTAGTTGCTGAGAAAAATGTTAGGAAAATTTTCAACAATTGACTAGTAATGTTGAAAATTCACTAAGGTTAACAGGATGTAGATGTCCCACAGACCTTATTTCTATACTTGCGATAAAGGACCTCATAATGAAGCATATCCCAAATTTCAAGTCACTGTGATATATTGTTGCTTGTTAAGAAAAATATGTTGCTGACAGACGGAAGGAGGGACGGACTAATAGACAGACAGAGGAAACCCAGTATACTCCCCTCTTTTTTGAAGCGGGGGTATAAGAACAACTAGATACCAGGGAGATGATAGCCATCTCCAAGGGCCCCGCTACTGGCCTCATATTTCAGTCACTGGTAACAATTTGTTAAACAAATGAATACCTAAACTTGATCAGTTTATTATCTACAAGGAACAATAAAAAAGTGTAGAAAATAAAATTGCAATGGATTTTCTAACTTCAAAGTGCAATAGCTCCCATAAAAATTTTATTGAATTTTCAAATTTCAAAGGGCCATAACTTCCATAAAAAATTGTGGACCAGCAGGAAACTCAAACCTGATCTGTAACTCATCAAGGTTAACTCACATACCAAAAATCAGTTCATTATCTATAAGCGTTTAGAAAAAAAGTGCGGAAAACTGAAATTTTAATGAATTTTCAAAGTTCAAAGGGCCATAACTCCCATAAAAATTTGTGGACCGGCACGACACTCAAACTTGATCTGTAACTTATCAATGTAAACTCACATACCAAAAATCAATTCATTATCTATAAGTGTTTAGAAAAAAAGTGCGGAAAACTGAAATTTTAGTGAATTTTCTAAGTTCAAAGGGCCATAACTCCCATAAAAATTTGTGGACCGGCACATAACTCGAACTTGATCTGTAACTCATCAAGGTAAACTCACATACCAAAAATCAGTTCATTATCTATAAGCATTTAGAAAAAAAGTCCGGAAAACTGAATTTGTTACGGACGGACGGACGGACGGACGCACGGACGGACAGACTGATTACTATAGGGCGTCCGCAACAAAGTTGCGGGGCCCTAATAATCAATTCTAGGTAAAAGGGCAATAAATGACAACCTGAAAACAGTAGTCTTTCTTAAATGACTGTCTGGTTTAAAGTAATAATTCCGAAGTAAAAGGATGGCAGTCTCTTCTTAATAACTGTCCAATACTTACATGGAAATCTTGCTGCTTCATCATGATGTTGATCCTCTGGTTATAGAAGTCGTAAACAAACTGAGCCATCTGTGGCATATCTTCTATAGTCATGACAGCTTCACCTGGACCACTGTTTATCTGTAATGAGTAAGATGTTTGGTTTTATCAAGTCGACAATAAAAATGAAAGAACCTTAGTGAGCACGCTCACATACCCCACGCGTCCACATTATGGACAGAGATTATCTATTTCGAGTTAGGAATAAAAAAGTCTTAGTTGTTGTCTTTCCAAGACGGCTCATTAAACAGGAAATGAATGAGTGACAGAGTTGAAAATGTATCCCACCATATGGGATCCCTCTCTGAAGCCATGTACAAAATATCAAAAGTCTAAGATTAATAGTTGCTGAGTAATCTGTCACAAAAATTTTTAACCCTGAAAATTTAGTGAAAACAATCTAAGTAGGCTTGCGAAAAACAGGAAGTAGAAAATCGACAGACCTGAAAACAAATCCCACTGCTGGGAGGATAAGATTCTGTGGGTAAAATATGTGGTTTGTTCTAGATATTGACCTACCTTTCTGCTGGGAGGATAAGATTCTGTGGGTAAAATCTGTGGTTTGTTCTAGATATTGACCTACCTTTCTGCTGGGAGGATAAGATTCTATGGGTAAAATCTGTGGTTTGTTCTAGATATTGACATACCTTTCTGCTGGGAGGATAAGATTCTGTGGGTAAACTCTGTGGTTTGTTCTAGATATTGACCTACATTTCTGCTGGGAGGATAAGATTCTGTGGGTAAAATCTGTGGTTTGTTCTAGATATTGACATACCTTTCTGCTGGGAGGATAAGATTCTGTGGGTAAAATCTGTGGTTTGTTCTAGATATTGACATACATGTACCTTTCTGCTGGGAGGATAAGATTCTGTGGGTAAAATCTGTGGTTTGTTCTAGATATTGACCTACCTTTCTGCTGGGAGGATAAGATTCTGTCGGTAAAATCTGTGGTTTGTTCTAGATATTGACCTACCTTTCTGCTGGGAGGATAAGATTCTGTGGGTAAAATCTGTGGTTTGTTCTAGATATTGACCTACCTTTCTGCTGGCAGGGTAAGATTCTGTGGGTAAAATCTGTGGTTGTAAAGGTCTTGTCATCAACTAATGAATAGAAAATGTAAATGTCAATTAGAGTTTCATTAATTGAGAAATTGTAGGAATAACTTATTGATGCCTTTTGCCTTTTTTATTTCATCAAAAAGTCAATTTAAGCAATGATATTTTCTATAATTAAAATATTTATGTATAATGCACCCTTGGATGTACATGCAATCATTGTCCTACCTGGTTAAATGCTGGTGTTAATTCAAAGCAGTTGCTAAACAGAGAAACTCTGGCAAACACATAAAGACCAAGTCTGGCTCTGGACATTGCTACTACTAATCTTCGAACATCTCTAAATGTAAAAGGGAAATAAATTAAAGACATAGAAATTCTCGCAAACACAAAGTTATATATGACTACTTATCTTTAACTGTTTAAAATAAAGAAGAAATGTGTCCATGAGACATAGATGCCCCCACTGGCCTTTAACAGGAACTATAAGTCCAACAGGTCTAAAATTTGGTTAGGACATACAGTTTGCCAAATGAACCATCCTACCATGTTTCAAATCATTCTCATGTATTGTTCCTGAGAAAAGCTTAAAGGAAATTTTCATATCATGTTCACATATTTTCACATTGGCCTAAGTCCCAAGTAGATGCCCTACAGGACTGACTAGAAAATGTGTCTATGAGCCACAGGATGGCCCTCCTGTTCTTGAAAAATCATTGACCCTCAATGTGTATTACCTGAGATATGGAACTTAACCAAGAAATTAATCAAAAGTGTTCATGTGTAAAATATAGGTTGCTGTGACCTTATTTCTGGCGGGTGGTGCCATGTTACCAAGACTCATCTAGTAGTGAAATATTATTGACCCCTGACATGTAGTATCCGAGATATGGACCTTAACCAAGAACTTAACCAAAGTCATTCATGCGTACAATATAGGTCACAGTGACCCTATTTCTAGTGGATGGTGTCCCCTTACCCAAGACACATCTAGTGGTGAAATATCATTGACCCCTAACATCTAGTATCCAAGTTATGGACCTTAACCAAGAACTTAACCGAAGTCGTTCATGCATAAAATATAGATCACAGTGACCTGATTATTATTGGGTGGTGTCATGTTACCCAAGACACATCTGGTGGTGAAATACCATTGACCATCAACACGTAGTATCCGAGATAAGGACCTTAACCAAGAACTCATGCGTACAATATAGATCACAGTGACCTAATTTTTAGTGGATGGTGTCACCTTACCTAAGACACATCTAGTAGTAAAATATCATTGACCCCCAACATCTAGTATCCAAGTTATGGACCTTAACCAAGAACTTAACTGAAGTCATTCATGCATAAAATATAGGTCACAGTGACTTATTTCTAGTGGGTGGTGTCATGTTACCCAAGACCCATCTGGTGGTGAAATATCATTGACCCCCAACATCTAGTATCCAAGTAAAGGACTTTAACCAAGAACTTAACCAAAGTGTTACGGAGATACGTACGGACATGAGTAAAACTTAATGCCCCCGACATGTCATTGTGGGGGCATAAAAAAATCCAGTATAAATCAATTAAAACTCAGCCAACCACAAGTCTATCTGTATAATTTCTAAACAGACAAATATCCCTAACATATGGATGTTCTAGGATATCTGATTTTTTTTGCCCCTGAGCTCCTAAGCTTTTTGAGACATCATCTTAACATCAAAGAAACAATGACAAACAAATGGATGAACAAAAAAACAAAGACACACACACAAAAACAGTATGTTTTGCATAATATGAAAGAAGCATAGCTGATCTTAAACCCCAAATTTGCTTGGCTTACATATCTAGGAAAACCTCCCAACTTACGCCAATCTTGTTCTTGTTTTGTTATGATGCAATAGTGTGAATAAGTTTATGTTACAAACCTAAGATGTCCTACTGTTTTAGTTCTGACCAGTGACAGTAAGATGTAGTCATTTTGTTGACCTTGGTATCTGTCTACAGTGGTGATCTAAAAATTAAAAAGTTAACACAAGTTTAGAATAGTTTCCCTTATATTTACAAGCATTAATGATATTCAAGTCCACTATAAGAATTGTCAAGACAAGCAAACCGTAGACCAGGTGTGCTAATAAAGTTTTCAACCACTCCACACCTTGTGTGGGAATCCTATAATTGTCAAGAGTGGATTCTTCCCACACATCATTATAAGTTGCCATGTGTGGGAATCCACAGAATGGATTGTTCTCACATCTCATTAAAGATTATCATGTTTTGGGAATCCTATGAGTGGATTATTCCCTTATGGCATTATAAGTTACCCCATGTGGGAACCTGAATGGGTTATCCCCACATCTCATTATAAGATAAGTGTGAGATTCATTATAATTTCATTGCAAGATACCTTGTGTGGGAATCCTATGAATGGATTGTTTCCACATCTCATTATATTAGTAAGTGTGTGTGGGATTCTTATGAATAAATTATTCTCACAACTCATTGTAAGTTACCTTGTGTGGGAATCCTATGAATGGGTTATTCCCACATCTCATTGTAAGTTACCTTGTGTGGGAACCCTATGAATACATTATTCCTACATCTCATTGTAAGTTACCTTGTGTGGGAACCCTATGAATGAAATTATTCCAACATCTTTTTTATAAGTTACCTTGTGTGGGAACCCTATGAATGGATTATTTCCACATCTCATTGTTAGTTACCTTGTGTGGGAATCCTATGAATGGATTATTTCCACATCTCATTGTTAGTTACCTTGTGTGGGAACCCTATGAATGGATTATTTCCACATCTCATTGTTAGTTACCTTGTGTGGGAATCCTATGAATGGATTATTTCCACATCTCATTGTTAGTTACCTTGTGTGGGAATCCTATAAATGGGTTATTCCCACATCTCATTGTTAGTTACCTTGTGTGGAAATCCTATGAATGGATTATTTCCACATCTCTGTTTACACACATCCCTGATCAAATGTTTCTGTCCATTGTAAGTTGTCAAAATGGAGATTTTCTCTGCAGGATATCCCAGAATCCTCATGTACATAAATGTGGCCACTACATATTCTGCTTCTGCTAAATTCTACAAATGAATGTCAAAGACAAATGAAAAATGCTGAATATATAATCTAAATCCAATTATCCCCCCTGAATGATATTCATCAGTTATGAAAAGTTTTCATGCACATTTCCATATATGAAATAATTTTTTCGTGAAACAAGAGTTGACACTAAGGAATGTCTCGCCTGTCGGCACAATCACAGAACTTATTGAAGGTCTAGCTGGGCCTTCAGAAAAGTTAAGGTCAAGGTCATGTGACAGATGACAGAATTCCATTTAACCATCACAAAAATGTCTGAAGTTTGTTCTAGATACCATAGTTATTGATAAACAATGAAAAAAAAACCCCAACATTCACTAAGTCATTCAACCATGAAAATGGAGTCAAGGTCACATTACATGGTAAAGTCAGTTGTGTATATCATAATCCCCAAATATCAGATGCCTAGCTATAACATTAAACTTTTCACTTACTGTAACTCATTTTTCACCCAAGAATCATCTACATTCACAAAGTCATTGAACCGTGAAAATGGGGTCAGGGTCACACAACATGGTGTCAGTTGTGTAGACCCAAACCCCAAATGTCTGTATTCCAAATATCAGATGCCTAGCTATTATACTTTTAACTTAATTTATTTTCCACAAAAGTTTAAATTATCACTAAAATCATCTAAGTCCACAGAGTCACTAAACCACGAAAATTGTGTCAAGGTCACAGGACATGGTGTCAGTTACATAGACCATAACTCCAGGTGTCTGTATACCAGATATTAGATGCCTAGTTATTATACTTATCACCTAATTCATTTTCCACAAAAGTCTTACAAAGAGATTTTATGGCCCCAAAAATCATCCAAGTCAACAAAATCACTGAACCATGAAAATGGGGTCAAGGTCAAATGGCATGGCACCAGTTGCATAGACCATAACCCGAAGTGTCTGTATACCAGATTTCAGATGCCTAGCAATTTTACTTTTCACTTTATTCATTTTCCACAAAAGTCTTACAAATGTTTTTTTTTTTTTCCCAAAATATCAGATGCCTAGCTTTTATACATTTCTTGTAATTCATTTTCCCCAAAAGTCTTACAAAGGGTTTTTTTGGCCTGAAAAAAACATCTAAGTTCAAAGAGTCACTGAACCATGAAATTGGGGTCAAGGTCAAATGGCATGGTGCCAGTTGCGTAGACCATAACCCCAACTGTCCATAAACCAAATATCAGATGCCAAGCTTTTATACTTTTCTTGTAATTCATTTTCCACAAAAGTCTTTCAAAGGGGTTTTTTGGCCTGAAAAAACATCTAATGTCACAGAGTCACTAAACCATTAAATGGGGGTCATGGTCAAACGGCATGGTGCCAGTTGCATAGACCATAACCCCAACTGTCTGTATACCAAATATCAGATGCATAGCTATTATACTTTTCTTGTAATTCATTTTCCACAAAAGTCTTATAAAAAAGTTTACGCCATCGCCATCGACGGCGTCGACGCCGGAAAGTAATACCTATGTCTCGCTTTCAGCGACTAAAGTCGCAGGCGAGACAAAAATCATCAAAATCCTTATGTCTGTGGACAGATAGACACACAATAATATACCCCAAAACTTGTTTTGCAGGGTGTATAATTAAACATGTTTATTTAAAATGTTAACTAATAAATCAAAAAGCAGAAAATACTAGTATATCTAAATGTTATAATGGATTGCACATTACCTGATAAAAGTATGGATTAGGTTCAGATTCTCCTACACCATTAAAGTTCTGTACATCTACCAGCTGGAAGTCATGGACAAAGCCAGGATTAGTCAGTCTGTACTCCTGGTCCACCATAACATGGGGAAGATTACCTAACTTCTTGTATCTCCAGTTATATAGGTTGGCAATGCTGGATTGATAAAGAGAAAACAAATAGATAGTTCAACATTAAGTATTGCAAAAATAAATAAACAGGTTAGCAATCTTCTGTTGGAAAAAAAACTTGCCATGAATTTCAGATTACAAAAGACAGGTACCCCTATCAATAGACACTGGCCTGTCTACTCCAAATTTGCTTTAGCCTTTGGTATCACAGGAAATAGCTTTAGGAAATAATGCTAGCAATACCTTTAAATTCTAAAAGGACTTGGTGGATTGCTGCCTATTCCATACTCATTCCTGTGCACATATGCTACCAAAAAATAAGTCGAGTTCACAGTGATTGTTCCTTGTTAAAGAATATTATAAAATGAAGTTACCTGCCCATAGCTCTTCCTTTGGCATCTAATTCTATCCTAGGAACAAGTCCACAAGGGACTAATCGGGCCGGTCTGAAGGACAAACTAGATTACTGACAAAGTCAGAAAGGGCCCCGCCGCAAAAAATCCAAGTGTTTTCAAAATTATATTTACTATGTTTAACCACTAAGGCATGATCCATGGAATGTGTATGAAACTTCAGAGCTGTATTGTTAATAGCCTTTGAGTTTTATTGTTAAAAAATTCCAATTCTCAAAATCTGTTATTTTTTTCCAAAAATATTAATATTAAACAGATTTTCACGAAATTTTAATATGCAAATCATGACATGCTACTTAGCAGCTGTGCAAAGTTTCAGAACTGTCCTGTTAACGGTTGTTGAGTGTTTTAGTGTTCACAAAGTCAAATTCTCAAAATCTGTGATGTTAGATAAAAAATGAAGTTTTTTCCAAAAATATTTAACCGATTTGCATGAAAATTTAATATGCAAATCATGACATGCTACTTAGCAGCTGTACGAAGTTTCAGAACTTTATTGTTAACAGTTTTTGAGTTTTAGTGTTCACAAAGTCCAATTCTCAAAATCTGTGATTTTCAATAAAAAATGAAGTTTTTCCCAAAAATATTTAACCGATTTGAACGAAATTTTAATATGCAAATCATGACATGCTACTTAGCAGCTGTGCAAAGTTTCAGAACTGTTCTGTTAACAGTTGTTGAGTTTTAGTGTTCACAAAGTCCAATTCTCAAAATCTGTGATTTTAGATAAAAAATGAAGTTTTTTTCAAAAATATTTAACCGATTTGCACAAAATTTTAATATGCAAATTATGACATGCTACTAAGTAGCTGTACAAAATTTCAGAACTGTGGTGTCAATAGTTTTTGAGTTTTAGTGTTCACAAGAATTGTTGACGGACGGACAGATGGACAAAGTGAAAACTATAGGGCGTCCGCATCTTCGATGCGGGGCCCTAATAAGCCTTCTGTTAGACAAGTCAGACCGACATTTACCTTGTCATATCTTTAAAAATCAATATGCACATGGGTGCAAAAGCCGAGTTGCCGTATTTTATTAACCAAAACTTTCCTTGTTTTCATTTTAAAAACCCCTTCCAATCAAGCATGAAAAATTTTGTGAATTCGACCGTACATATACAATGTAGTTTGCAACATTATGCCAAAACTTTAATCAAATCAATTGAGAACTTTTCGAGTAATTGTCCTGAAACCATGTTTTTATGCCGCTCTGCCCTTGATCCTTGAACAAAATTACCCAAAATCATTAGGATTTCTCCTCTTATAATTGGTAATGTAACAACATTACAAAGTTTCATTAAAATCTGTTGACAACTTTTTGAGAAATTGACCAGAAACTGCTTTTTTAGTAATTTCAAATGTTTTTCTGCCGCTGTGACCTTGACCTTGAACAGATTAACCCCAAAATCAATAGGGTTTCTCTTCTTATGATATGTAATAATAACCCAAACTTTCAATAAAATCGGTTGAAAACTTTTTGAGTTATGGTCTGGAAACCACTAATTCAAGAAATTTTCTAACCTTTTTCTGTCACTGTGACCTTGACCTTGAACGGATTTACCCCAAAATCAATAGGGTTCCTCCTCTAATGGGATGTAACAATATCCCAAAGTTTCATTAAAATCGGTTCACAACTTTTAGAGTTATGGTCCAGAAATCAATTGTTGAGGCCAGCCCGCCCGCCCAGCTGCCCACCATCATCATCACAATAGCCGGGTTCAACTTAGTTGCAACTCGGCTAATAAAATCGTGAGCAAATTCCAGTAAAATGTTTGCTCTATTTTCATGAGTCTGTTATAATTCAATATTTTGATCTCAAAAATGGTAAATGAAAAACTAATTGATTTATGCAATTGAAATAATTATTTGAGAAAATGATGTTAAAGAAATAAACAATTTCTTTTAGTTCTGAAACTCTGCAGCCCTTATTCGCAAAAAAACTATTTCCATATATAGTCATACTTTCTCCATCCAACATGTCTTAAAATGGGGCCCAAGTTGCTCTGGGCTGACTTGTCCTTGGGCCGAGTTGTCTGGCTACATCTAGTAAACAGTGATTGTTCCATGTTAGAGAAAGGAAAAGAGTTACCTGCCCCTCGCTCTTCCCTGGATTTCAAATGCTATGGTAGGAACACCTAGTTGGCCCAATCTGATGATCAATGACTGTTCCATGTTAAACAACATTAAATATTGAAGAGTTACCTGCCCCTACCTCTTCCAGGGCATCTAATTCTATTGTAGGAACGCCTAGTTGGACCAGTATGATGAACAGTGACTGTTCCATGTTAAACAACATTAAATAATGAAGAGTTACCTGCCCCTAGCTCTTCCCTGAGCATCTAATTCTATGGTAGGAACACCTAGACGGACCAGTCTAGTGAACAGTGATTGTTCCATGTTGGAGAACTTCTGAAAGGCCATGTTCTTAATGACAGGAGGTAACTGATGGTGGTCTCCTATCATGATCCATCTCTTTAGACGGTTTATATTGTCTTCTGGGTTCTAGAATACAAAAACATTAATTAATAAAAAGATACAGCTTTCCTTTCAAAAACATTTAAAATTAGAGTGTTTTTAATACATCCGATTTTCAGCCTTTTCAAGATTTTATGTATGCCATTAAAAATGATTCCTTTAATGGCAGTGCAAACTGTTGAATTACTGTTGATGTATATGCATGCCTTACACAATTTGTTTTTGGACAGTACCTGCTGTTGTTTTTTCTTAAATGATAAAGTATAAAATTGTTTTAATAAAGAAAAGTTTTGTGATTATATCCCTTTTCCCATATTTGAATTTATATTAGAACAGGTCTACATTACCTGCAAAAGAAGTGGAATAAAGGTCTCGATTTCTAAAATCTGAGCAGCTTCTTCCATCAAAATATTGTCAAACTATAAAAGAAATATAACAATTATAATATTAGTTAATTTCATTATAATTAATACAAACATATACTGAAGTGTTCTCTTCTCATAATATATGAAAAATAAACAAGAATACATGTATGTCCAAAAGACAAAATGCCCCATCTCACAACATTTGGGACAGACAGACAAACTGATGGACGGACAGACAAACCAACAGACCCAAACACTAAATCCCCCCTACTTAGTGGATGGAGAATAATAAATATCATCAATTCATAAATGGTATAGTAAAGCATAAGTGTTATCAGGAAGACGTGAGGTTTATATATCCTTGATACCAGTTACACATGATACAGCAATATTTGCATTAAAGGTGAAAAAAAACTTGACTGAAAATTTATGACCAAATTACATTCATTTATTAATAAGTAGACTATATTTATGGTATTCAAAGGTGATCTCTGACTTGCACTCATGAGATATTTGATTAGTACTTCGTACAGCAGCAATTCATATAGAAATTCAAACTTTTAACCAACCAAGGCTATTTCAAAAGAGTTCTAACCTTAAACCCAGCAGCCACTAGATCTCTTCTTTTTAGAGCAGCATGAGTACATGTCATAGCTATTATCTTGGCTTCTTTGATGAGTAAATATTCAGCCCTATCTACTCCACTTCTGAGTAACTCAAAAGCACGGAACTCCTGAAAAAAAAGAGACAGAAATAGAAAAAATAATAACACATGGATCTTCACAAAAGTTGGCTTGTAAACTAATTCAAAATTATTAAAACAGCCTTTTTTCCAGTAATGTGATAAAAGAACAAACAAAACACAACAAAATACAAATGAATACAAGATACTTGCTTTTCTCACTGAAAATTCAAATTGTATCATATTTGACAAGTGTAGGAATATAATAAACATTTAACATAAGGTTAACATTACTGCTTATGTATTTCTAAAGAGAAACTCTGTAATATTTTAATGGGTTTAATTATGTATCTATTACCTCTAACTGAGTGAATATCTTCTTTATATGTCTAAAGCATCCTTCAGCTATATCCATGTCTTCATCATAGGTCTGGCCTTTAAATAATGGCTGTGGGGCATTTTCAAAGAACTTAGAAAAGGGGAATAACTCCTTTATTTTCTGTAGCTTGTCACATTCCTAAAAATATAATTTTCCAATGTAGTAGGCAATTTCACATTCAAGTAATATTTGAAACCAGCTGGGATGAAATTGAGAAAATCATTATACTCGAATCAAGTTCCATAATGGCTGCCATTTTACCCTGATTTTACTGGAAAACTTGTACATACTATTTGTTGATAGAAATAGGGGAAAGGTACCTGTTCCTTTCTCTCTTATCCCTTGGTAATGTTTGTTTTTTTATATTTCTTTATTAACTATGAAAATATGACTAACAAGACTTTTTCTGAATTGCTGCTTGATTGTGGGCTGTGTTGTGTACACTTATTCCACCTCTCATTATTTTCTATTTTAATTTCTTTTTTTTCAATTTTTCTTGAAATATATAACTGTAAACATCTTGCTTTCATTGCATCCCATGTTATCACATCCTAATTCACCTTTCACATAGTTGCATTATAACATATGCAATTTTCCAGAATAGATTAACTTGGTCTGTGAACTTTTGTCCAATATCTTATCCCATATATTGCATATTAGTAGTTTGGCATTAGACTTTTTCTCTCTCCTTACAATTCTATATATCAAATAAGAACTTTACTACATCTTCTATTCCAGGGAGGTGCATGTAGTATAAAATTAATTGTAACAAAGATTTATTAGCTAAAGAAGTTTGAAGTATTTGCTTTGTCTAAACATAGTTCATGACCACCAATTATGTATCAATATTAAGTGTATTCTTACAATATACATATATGTTAATGAAAATGTCATTACCTTGGTCTGTCTTAATTTACTTAAGAATTCTTCCCATCTTGCTAAAACCTATGAAAAAAAATTAATGGGTTGAATAATCACATTTATATAAACAAATATAAAGCAAAAATTAAAAGCTACACCATGTGCAGCATAATACAACCCATGTACAGTAAAACCTGGGAAAACTGGTTACCCTTGGGACCATAAAATATGGCTGGTTTTGACAGTGAGTCTGTTAAGTCAAACCAGAAGTCGGTTATGTCAAACAATTGACCTAAACAGATAAGGCACCTATATACAGAAATTTTAGACAATGGTCAAAATATAATAGCGAGCATACAAAGTGCCCGCTCGAGCGGAGAGCTCTATGGTATTTGTTTCCGCGAGAAATTTTCTAATGCTGATTTATAATTTTTATGGTCCGGAAAGGGTTATTATTTATACAGGGCCGGAGTGAATGTTAAAATAATTTATAAGAAAAGAAATAATGCTTAAAAAAAATAATAAATTGCGCTTTTTACAAGAAAATAATATTCTTAAAATAATAAATACACATAAGCTGCTCGTTTCGTCTTGGTTATATGCACGTACGAAACTAACGTGTCTCGAAGCTTAATCGCCCCATACCATCTCGCCCCAAAAACATTATATAAACAAAACGTAGTCCCTTTTAGCTATGCTCGCATTTAGGCAATGCCTACTCCATATTATTTTTTTCAGTCAGACTCAATAATTATTTTTATTCACAAAATAGGTCTTCAATTTAATACTCTTAGGCTACCCTAAAATGCATTTTATAGTTCATGATAAAATAGGATGAATGATTGATTGATTGATTGCAATCTGTTTTATCTCCTGTTAGATTTATTTCAGTCATCATCAGGACAAAGAAAGACAATGGAGAAAATGTAAGACCTGCAGATTTATCAGCTATTAAACAATTTTTATTTATTTCATTTTCATTTTAAAATTAATTGCAATAGAGAAATATGAATTTGTTTGTTCTTGTTCTTTTTTAAGATTCACTTTATCAATGAATTATAAGATTACATATGAGGACTACTTGAGAAAATATATATCAGATTTAAGCTAATCAGTATATGACATTCTATATTTTTACAAGCTTTGCCATAAAGTTATAAAACAAAATTTAAACAATCTTCACCTTTGATAACCTTTTGGTCACTGTCAATAAGGAAGTATATTGTTTTATTGATTTTATGTTCAATATTAAAGTTTTGTGAATATCAAAACCTAACAACAAAATCATTCAGGATACAGTTAAACAACTTTCACCACTTATACAATATTCTTTGCAAAATCCTGAAAATGGCATTTTCTAAATCTTTACCAAAAGGACAAATACCACTTGGTTGCACTGTATGTGAAACAAGTAACAAGATTGAATGGAAATGTACAACTTGTGACAATCTTATGTGTAATAACTGCAAAAAAGGCCATACTAAATTTTTGAAAGATCATAAGATCATTGATATAAAGGAAATAGGCAGGAAGTCAGAGTCTTTTGAGAAAGTCATTGAATTAAAAGTAGTGAAGCAGCATACAGTGCCCATAGAGAACATTCATTACCTGGCTGTTTGTAAGGATGGTACTCTGTGGATAGGTGATAATGAAACAGAAACAATACAACACATCACAATAGAACATGATACAGTGAAGACACTATCAACCTACAAGATTCAAGTCTATGGCCTGGCTACATCTCCATCAGGATCTACTTACATTGTGACAGACAAACAATCAATCCTAGGCATCATCAATCCTATGACAGGACAAATCATCGACTCTAAGTTTAATCTTCAACCTTGGGATATAACCTGTGTCCATGTCACCAGAGACCACAGTGTTATCATTGGAGCCTGGGATGAGGAGGACAATGGGATTGTTATTGTGATGAACACTGAGGGGAAACAGATCAAGAAATATGAACATGACAATCAACAACAAATATTTAAATATCCAGAGACAATCACAACAACCAGTCAAGGGAACATTGTTGTTTGTGATAAATATGTTAATAAAGTGGTAGTGCTCCATTCTGGAGGTCAAGTGGGATACTATCATGGCCACCCTGATATAAACTCTCCTGACAAACCAATGAGACCTAGAGGTCTACTAACAACTCCTAGTGATAATATCCTGGTGGTTGACATAACAACTAAATATCTACATATCCTGAATAATGAAGGAGAGATCATCACATACTACAATCCTGAGGATATTGGAATTATCTATCCCTTCTCTCTGGCTCTGGCTCCCTCTGGTAAGATCTATCTAGGATGTGACAGTGATCCAGAGGGAACAATGGCAAAACTGTATGAACTGACATTTACAGGATTCTAATGGAAATTAATTGTTGAATGAAACACTTTACAAATTTTTTTAGTGATTTACCCTTTATTTCATTCTAAGGGATTTATTTAGATGCCATCAATTTGAATGGAAAATTATTAAGCAGTTTTTCATTGACATGTAGGAATAATTAATTAATTCTTGATTTTATAAAATAAAATTAAATAAATATGATTAAAATAATAATGATTTCTTGACAATATCCAGAACTTTTTGTACAATACAGTTTGATAATTCTGTATATTCATTTTTCTTAGACAGTCACTGTGGTTTTCAAGTAAAATAGATCGTGCAGATTAATTACTATAAAACTGAAAGGAGTAGGTTCATGAATGCCTTTTTGGCCCTAAATCAGGTCATATTTGCAAAGTCATTTTTTTTTCAGATAAGACTATGGTGGCTAATTAGTCCAGAATAATTGCTTGTTACAAAACAACACCAATTTTAAAGTTCTTAAAATTATGATGTTAAAATGACGCCATATTGTGACAAAATAAGAGATAACACTAAAGTATGTCTTGCCTGCCGGCACCATTGGAATACTAAGTCATTCAACTGCTCATTCATTCAATCTCAACATTTTCCTGTGGACCAACTAAAATGATTCTAGATAACATAGTCATTGAGAAACAGACTAACATAAAAGACTGAACACACAAAAAAACAATATTAACAGTCATTTTGCCTAGGAATGAGGTCAATGTTCGATGACATGGTGACGGACGCAAAAACCCTATTTTTATCATTAATATCCTAAATATCAGATGCCTAGCTATTAAACTTTTTATTTTCCACAAAGTCTTAAAATAAGAAGTTTACTAAAAGACCTAAGTTCACAAAGTCACTGGAGCGTGAAAATGGGGTCATGGTCACATGGCATGTTGACAGTTGCGTAGATCATAACCTCAACTGTCTGTATACCCAATCTCAGATGCCTAGCTATAACACTTTTTCAAGCAATTCAAAGTACAAATAAGTCTTACAACTTTTTTTTGTATATGCCTAGCTTTTATACTTTTCAAGCAATTTATTGTACACAAAATAATAACCAGCTGATTCACAGGTGTTAAACATGTCACTGAGATGGTGTATTGTAATCAAGCTTACCTGATACAGGTAAAAATAACCAGCTGTTTGACAGGTGTTAGGGATGTCACCTGAGATTGTGTATTTTAATCAAGCTTGCCTGATACAGGTAAAAATAACCAGCTGTTTGACAGGTGTTAGACATGTCACCTGAGATGGTGTATTTTAATCAAGCTTACCTGATACAGGTAAAAATAACCAGCTGATTCACAGGTGTTAGACATGACACCTGAGATAGTGTATTTTAATCAAGCTTACCTGATACAGGTAAAAATAACCAGCTGATTAAACAGGTGTTAGACATGTCACTGAGATGGTGTATTTTAATCAAGCTTACCTGATACAGGTAAAAATAACCAGCTGATTCACAGGTGTTAGACATGTCACCTGAGATGGTGTATTGTAATCAAGCTTACGTGATACAAGTAAAAATAGCAAGCTGTTTGACAGGTGTTAGACATGTCACCTGAGATGGTGTATTTTAATCAAGCTTGCCTGATACAGGTAAAAATAACCAGCTGTTTGACAGGTGTTAGACATGTCACCTTTGATGGTGTATTTTAATCAAGCTTACTTGGTACAGGTAAAAATACTCAGCTGATTCACAGGTGTAAGACATGTCACCTGAGATGGTGTATTTTAATCAAGCTTACCTGGTACAGGTAAAAATACAGCTGTTTCACAGGTGTAAGACATGTCACCTGAGATGGTGTATTGTAATCAAGCTTACCTGGTACAGGTAAAAATAACCAGCTGTTTCACAGGTATTAGACATATCAGCTGAAATGTTTAAGCTTGACTGTAATCTGCCTACTTCATCCAACAGTTCTAGTCTTTGGGCCAAGACATAATTTACTCTCCCATATCTGCAATTATAATCATTTTAATGTAGTTAGCTCTTACTTAAACAAAAAAAAATAAACAAGGAATAGTTCCATGGGACACAGACGCCCTCTGCTGGCCCAAACCAGAAAGTAGAAGTCTGACAGGTTTGAAAGTCGCTTAGGACATACAGTTTGTCATACTGAAACACCCTACCAAGTTTAAAATCATTCTCATGAACGGTTCCCAAGAAAAGCTTGATGGAATTTTTCATCGTCATGTTCACATATTTTCACATTGGCCGAAGTCCCAAACAGAAAGGAGATGTCTGACAGGTCTTAAAATCACTAAGGACATACACTTTGTTATACTGAACCATTCTACCAAGTTTCAAAACATTTTCATGTATGGTTCCTGCATAAAACTTGACAGAATTTGATACGGACGGATGGACATATGTACTTACGGATGGACATGAGTTTAACTAAATGCCCCCCGACATGTCGTCGCGGGCATAAAAATAAATGCACAAAGTTTCTATTAAATGCTTGAAAACAAAGACAAATATTATTTTAAAGATCTGATGAACATGAAACAAGAGGCTCCCAAGAGCCTGAATCGCTCACCTGAACTACACAGATACATATATTTGTAGGTATTATTGTGCTTAACCATATGCGATTTAAATTTATGAAATATCTTGGTAAGTTTTCAAGATATTGGGCTTAATAAGTGCAAATTTGGCAAAAATTAGGAAAAAGAACAATAACTCCCACATCAGCAGTCAGATCTTTTCGGAAATTTCAAGACAGGTAGATCTTTACATGTTGATCACTTTTGATTCTTGCACCATTTTGATATCTGAAACCAGTTTTGAGTTATTAGCAAAAAAATGAAATTTGCCCCTATGTTCTATTTTTAGCCATGGTGGCCATGTTTTTTTACGAATCAAAAATCTGAATGATAGAGTTGTAGCATATAAGCTATCAAACAGTGTGCCATGTTAAGATGCAGTTGGTCTTACCATTTCAGACAAGTCAGGGGAAAAGAAATGAACAATGGTAAATATTGACGCTTAAAGGGCCATAACTCCTAAAAGAAATGGTTCTACAGCTTTGACCTATTTACATGTAATGTAGATCTTGATGTGCTCAATCATATGCAATTTGAATTTTTGAAATATCTTGTATAGTTTTCAAGATATAGGGCTAAATAAGTGAAAAAAAATTTAAAAATCCAGAAAAAAGGGCAATAACTCCTATGTCGATTATTGGATCTTCTTGAAAATTTCAGAGCAGGTAGATCTTGAGATGCTAATCACTTTTGTTTCCCATCAGAATTTTGATATCTGTTACCGTTTTTGAGTTATTTGCAAAAAACTGTAATTTGACCCCTATGTTCTATTTTAAGCCATGGAAGCCATATTTTTTGATGAATCAAAAATCCGAACGATAGAATTGTGCCAAGTTTGGTTGAAGCTGGATGCATGGTGTCAGACAAGTTAATCTTTGAAATTCAGGGTAAAAGTAATGAAAAATGGTAAATTTTGACGCTTTAAGGGCCATAACTCCTAAAAGAAATGGTTCTACAGCTTTGACCTAATTACATGAAATGTAGATCTTGATGTGCTTAATCATATGCAATTTGAATTTCTAAAATATCTTGTATAGTTTTCAAGATAAAGATAAGTGCAACATTTTGAAAAAATCCAAAAAAAGGGCAATAACTCCTACATCGGTTGTTGGATCTTCTTGAAAATTTCTGGGCAGGTAGATCTTGAAGTGCTGATCACTTTTATCCATACCAGAATTTTGATATCTGTAACTGTTTTCGAGTTATTTGCAAAAAACTGCAATTTACCCCTATGTTCTATTTTTAGCCATGGCGGCCATGTTTTTCAACAAATCAAAAATCCCCACACTAGTTTTATACTACCTATGCTAACTAACAACTGTGCCAAATTTAAAAGCCATTGGACTTATGGTGTTAGAGGAGTTAACGTTTGAAAAATGTTAACGACAACGGACGACGGACAACGACAGACGCCAAGTGATGGCAATAGCTCACATGGACCTTCGGTCCAGGTGAGCTAAAAATATGGTTCCATAAAAGAAAGTTCCTTCAGATTAAGTTTGAATTTACCTGCTAAAATCTTTTTCAGTTTCCAGGGCTTCTTCACCGTGACCCAGACGTAACAAATGTCTCTCATCAATATCTAAAGCCATAATCTTTTCAAACAGTTGATTCAATGCCTACAAAAAGAGAAGTAATTGTAAACCAAAGACAAGAATTAACACTAATGTATATCTTACCTGATATTATACAATTATCACCCTAGTTGGTGTGTGACCCGGTGGTTTCTTACCCCGAGAAAGTAAGGTCACCCGAGGGCTTGCCCCGAGTGTGACCTTACTTTTCGAGGGAAAAGAAATGCCGGTTCACAAATGAATATTTAAATGAAACAATTTAATATTAAATTTTAAACATATTTTGGACATTTTAACCTTTTTCCATTATAAAAAATACAACCCATACAATGCTGAAGAAAACTCATTGGGATCACATGCAAATTCTCACGAGAGGGTGACCTTACCATGCGACCCAACGATTACCGGTTGACCCAGCGAATTATCACATGTCACGTGACAAAGTCTAAGCGAATCACAATAAAGATTTCTATATGAGTATATAATATAACAATATATTCCCTTTTATAACAAAATGCTCTGTTATTTAACATTAATAAATGTATAATCCAAAAAAACAAAATCAAACTTGGAACTCTAACAACCAAAATAACCACTGAAATTTATAAAGGTCACTTAACGTGAGTTAAAAGTAAAGTTTAAAGGCGAGGATGCAAATGGAATAATATAGCTCCTCAGATGTAAACACACTGATTGTTTTATTAATTGAAAGGTCAAAAGATGGGGAAGCAACTGAGCCAGGCTAAAACTGGGCATATGCATAACAAGTTTCATCAGCCTAGGACTTGCAGTTTTAGAAATATGGAGGTACTCATAAAACTTTAATATTGATAGTTAAACACATTACTGTAACTGTGGCTGCAGCTGATAAAGTAATATTTATGTACCACTCTATCTGCAGACTACACAAAAATTAAGATTATATACCTGATTTGAATGTGTGACTATGAGAGTCCTCTGATCTGGGAAGTTGTGATATATATTAGATATGATCTGAACTGCTACATCTGTCTTCCCTGTACCAGGGGGACCAACAATAATGGTAAGGCCTGGCTGCATCCCGGAATAGATAGCTTCTATCTGAGTGGGAGTAAATGGCACACTGTTCCTGTGGTAATAAACAAAATTTTCAATAATATGAGGCAGGTTTAACCTGCGACACTCCCAAAGTATCTTTAAATATTTTTCATGCTATATTTATTTTAAAATATTTATGAATTGAAACAGTTTGTATTCGAAAATTTTAAAAAATACTAGCCTTTCTTCAGCCAGTTCCAGGTCCCGAATGTGCTTAATGACGTCGGAAATTTTAAAATATATAAGAGTTTAAAAGACGCTGAAAGTTCGGGAAAACAAGCGTTAAATACTGGATGTTGAAGGAAAATTCAGCTTATAGTACAATTAAATTGTTGACATATCAACCATTACCACTCCCTTAGGAAGCGTATTAAATGAACAAGCAAAAACAATTTTAGAAAAAAAATATTTAATGCGATATGAATTCCAACAAAATATATTCGAAAATAAAAACAAACTAGCTTTTCTTTTGCCAAGTTGTGGGTCACATGTGCGCTTGGTGACGTTCTTAATTTGCAAAGCAAAAAGCGTTTAAAAGACGCTGAAAGTTCGGGAAAACAAGCGTGCTATACCGGACGTTGAAGGAAAATTCAGCCCATAGTACAACTAAAATATTGACATTTCTACCATTATTTAAAGTACTGTTTTTATCATAATTAAAATTAAAATTAACAGGATCAATATTTCCTGTTAATATGCACAACTACATATGATGTCCTTCCTATATACCAAGTTTCGTTGAATTTGGTGCAGGAGTTTCAGAGGGGTTTCACTGACAAACTTTGTTATGGACAGACCGAAGGAGGGACAAGACAAAACAATATGTATTCCCACAAAAGTGGGGGAGAGGAGACTTAATTTTGTACCAATTGCTAACATAAAGAGGTTTAAGTGTTTCACAACAGTACTTTTTGAGGGGAGATAATTTGTATAGAAATAATAGGGGAAAAAACATTATTTTTCACTTTTTCAAAAATTTTGATGTTGATATCGATTTTTTATTTAGTATACTTAAAGGCCCTTAAAAACAAAGATTTTTCACAAATTTTAAGAATAAACTGTTAACACAGAGATATGTCCTGCCAGTTGCAGCTGGACACAGTATAAAATAAAGTTAAATAATAAACTGTTAACACAAAGACATGTCTCGCCTGTCGCAACTAGACACAGTTTAAAATGAAGTATAAGTCCTCCTTAAACTGATCTTAACTGATGCTTAAGCAGCTGCATACCAAATATTAATGGTGAACCATAACTGCTTTGTATAAAACACTCATGACATAAGTAAAAAGTTAAAAAGTATAAAATCTCAAAGTCAGTAGACTGTGACTGCAGGAGCATACAGATAAATAATTTTGAAATTGATCTGTACTGATGCTAATGCAAGTGCATACCCAATATCAATGATGTATCATAACTGCTTCATGTTAAACAGACCTCGGCAAAACCGGAGTAAAATAGACCGTGACTGCAGGAGCATACGGATGAAATGCTTATAAAATTACCAAATAATTCGTCTTATCATAAGGAATAATAATATATATGGTTATAGGGTGGGGATCTCAATAATTTTCAAGATATGAAGGATTTTGTAATTTGAGGGGGTAGGGCATGACCCCATTGGACCCCCCCTATGGTACCAAATGATTCGTCTAATCATAAGGAGTAATAATATATATGGTTATAGGGTGGGGATCTCAATGATTTTCAAGATATTAATGATTTTGTAATTTGAGGGGGGTGGGGCATGACCCCCTGGGACCCCCCTATGGTACCAAATGATTCGTCTTATCATAAGGAATAATAATATATATGGTTATAGGGTGGGGATCTCAATAATTTTAAAGATATTAAGGATTTTGTAATTTGAGGGGGTAGGGCATGACCCCATTGGACCCCCCCTATGGTACCAAATGATTCGTCTTAAAAGAAGGATTAATAATATATATGGTTATAAAGTAGTTTTTTGAACTATTTTCGACATATTAAAAAAATATCATTTTGGGGGGTATTTGGGGGGTGTGGCACAGCCCCTGGGGGGTCCCCATACTTGAATTTCAGGGAAGGCCCACATCTCATAGGGTTCTACCACTGTGCCAAATTTGAACTAAATCGGTCAAGTATAAAGTACAAAAGGGCCCCGGACAAAGTTGGGGGCGCGAGAAAGGAGAAGAAGAAACGCAACAAAAACAATAAGTCTCCAAACTTCGTTTGGGAGACTTAATTATTCTGTACTGATGCTAATGCAAGTGCATACCCAATATCAATAGTGAAACATAACTGCTTCATGTTAAACAGACGTAAGTAAAAAGGTTAACCTCGGCAAATTCAATGTAAAATATCAAAGTCAGTAGACCGTGACTGCAGGAACATTCAGGTGAAATCCTTTTTAAAACTGATCTGTACTGATGCTGATGCAACTGCATACCAAATATCAATGTTGTAACATAACTAGTTCACACAAAACAGACTTAAGCAAAAACTTTAACCAAATGTGGACACCACCGCCGCCACCGCCATCGCTGCTGCCGCTGGAATCACCATACCTAAGTCTCGCCTTTTGCGACATTCGTCACAGGCGAGACAAAAATCTGTCAAAGACAAACAAGGGGTTGCACTAAGTCGTGCTTAGCATACCCCCACTCGACCATTCAGAAATCAGGAAGTAGATGACTGACTGACCTTGAAAGGCGAGGCACAATACAACTCATCATGCTAAAGCTGTATACCAAATTTGAAATCAATCCCTTCTGTAGAAGCCGAGAAATCTGTTACGAAAAATTGTCTATTTTTGACCCACTAAAAGTCTAAGTTGACTCGGAAAACAGGAAAGAGATGATGGACTGACCTGGAAAGGGGAGGCATGGTATAACTAATCATGCTGAATCTGTGTACTGAATTTTAAACCAATCCATCCAGTAGAAGCCAAGAAATCTGTTACAAAAAATTTCACATTTCAAATTGACAAAAATGGCCGGATTTCGTTTAACAGGAAGTAGGTGAGCGACATACCTGAAATCGTATCACACATTATGGGACCCCACCCTGATACTGTATACCAAATATCAAGTGGCTGTGATAAGTAGTTGCTGAGAAAACTGTTACGAAAATTTCTTCCCCGCCCACACGTCGCCCAACCGCCCGCCGCCCGCCCGACATTCTTCATTTTATAACCCAGATTTTTCACTCCATGAAATCCGGCCAAAAATGCAAATGTTTAAAGTGACTGAATTATTGGCAATTACTCAAGAAATTGATTTTTGCTGATGCAAATGCAGCTGTACACCAAATATCAATGGTGTACCATTGCTTGTTCACATAAAACAGACTAAGAAAAAAAACATTTACATTAAGCTAAATCAGTATAAAATCTCAAAGTCAGTAAACCATGACTGCAGGAGCATGCAGATAAAATCCTCTTGTAATTGATATGTACTGATACTAATGTTACTGCCTAACAAATATAAATGGTGTATCAAAACTGCTTCATGTTAGACAGATGTAATAAGAAAAAACTTTAATATTTAGCCAAATCATTATAAAATCTCAAAGTCTCTAGACGCTGACTACAGGAGCATACAAAAAAAATGCCCTTAAAAATTATCTGTGCTGATGCTAATGCAACTGCATACCAAATATCAATGATTTACCATTACTGATTCATGTTATATAGACAATAGAAAAAAACATTAACCTTGAGCCAAATCAGTTTAAAACTAGACCATGACTGCAGGAGCATACAGATAAAATTTTCTTGGAATTGATCTGTAGACTGTACTTGTGCTAATGCAACTACATACCAAATATCAATGGTGTACCATAACATGTTCACATAAAACAGACTTAAGCAAAAACTTTAACAATCGTGGACGCCGTTGCCAGAATCAAGATACCTATATAAGTCAGTATGAAGTAGATTTTTTAAACAGAAAAAAATGTAAATTTTCTTTTTTGATTCTACAGTAAAAGTACAAATAACATGCATTTTTCTAAGCCAATTGTACAAAGTGATGACAATGAAAAATCATATTTTTCAAGACAGGACCTACTTTTTAGGCTGACAATAAGGAAATGGTCCTCTATTGGGTATATAGACCTACTTTTTAGGCTGACAATAAGGAAATGGTCCTTTATTGGGTATATAGACCTACTTTTTAGGCTGACAATAAGGATATGGTCCTCTATTAGGTATATAGACCTACTTTTTAGGCTGACAATAAGGATATGGTCCTCTATTAGGTATATAGACCTACTTTTTAGGCTGACAATAAGGGTATGGTCCTCTATTGGGTATATAGACCTACTTTTTAGGCTGACAATAAGGATACGGTCCTCTATTAGGTATATAGACCTACTTTTTAGGCTGACAATAAGGATACGGTCCTCTATTAGGTATAACATAGGGCTCCACTACTATTGATTTCTTCCTTTGTGGTTCCTCTTCACCTTCCTTGCGTTTCTTTGTTTCTGTTGAGCTGTGTTTGATTCTTAACCTAATACATGTAAAATGAAAATATTGATAATCAGGGTAGGGGTTGATTACTTTAAAAATGTAATTGATTACATCATGATTATGTGGCCTGAAAATGTAATTGGTTACAAAATTTCAAGAGAAATCAATTACATGGCATAGGTAATTTTATTAAATAAGATCCATGCATTGAAAAGTTCATCATAGTTGCAATGCATGTAATGTGTAAAGGGAAACATTTCAAAAGAATTCATTTTATAATAAACTTTTCTAATATGATCAAAATGTAATAAAAAAATATTTATAATTACAGCACTTTTTCAGTCAGTAATTTATTACATGTGATTACTTGTAATTATAAAATTAGAAGAAGAAGTATTTTATGGCAAAAATTGTTGGCAATATCTATCTTAAGTAATTTTAATCTTTTCAGTTACTGTATATTCTTTGTTTACTCCTTTTTAAAAGTGGTTTAACCAAGTATCATATGGTTCATTTATTTATAGCTTTTATTTCTATTTAAGGAAATATCTTAAAATACCTAAAAGGTGGTATGTGTCTGGTTTTCTCTTCTGTTGTGACTTCTACAGGAGTATCACCAAAACTTGCTCTGAGATGGTCAATGGATAAAAATGTATCATTCCAATCTAAATTCTCTATCTGATTGTTTAACCTGTAATTATAAACGTTTTCATATGAAATTCTTTTATGTCAAAAAATGTATACCACTCAACTCAATATTTCAATATAAATGTTTATAGTCCAAAGAATAATCACAGCTAGAATGGTGGTCTTCCATGGAAGACATATGTCTCCTGTATTAAAAATACATGTATTTCACCAACAGGAAGTAGTGAGTTATGGGCATAGAATTAGTTTTCACCATAAAGTACTACAGGAATAAGCACTATCCCAAATATCAAGAGGTTGATATGTAGTTGCCCTGAAAACTGTGAAGGAAATTTTTGTGAAGCTGCAGGATGATAAATAGTGCCAAAATGACCCCAATATTTTGCTTTGCAACAAATTGCAGGAGACATAATACAATGTTTATACAACCTTGATCTGAATTCCAATAAAAAACTAGAATGGCTGACTTCCATGGAAGACGTATGTCACCTGTGTCTTAAAACATTGATAAACAGGAAGTAGATGAATTATGGGAATAAAATCTCTTAACACCTTTTAGTACTATAAAAGTAAGCTACTAGCCAAATATCAAACTGTGACATGTAGTTACCCGGAAAAATGCGAAAAAAAATTTTGTGATGCCGCAGGACCACAACAACGCACTACAACGCAAGACGACAGATAGTGTCAAAGTAACACCTGTACTGTAAACATTTAAATTTTGGCGATGATATTTTCACGTTTTTGTTAAGTAAACCATTTGTGTGGGAAAGAAAATTTCAGGATTTTTCAACAATTCATATTCTATACTTTTATTAAAGAATAAATCATTTTCATGGGAAATATTTTTGGGGATATTTTGTGATCAAGAATGAAGTGAAAATAACCCCCATGCGAAAATTTTCACATTTACAGTATGTCGCTTGCAACATGTTGCAGGCGACATAAAAAAAATCCTTCATTCCTGAAAAAGATTTTACCACTATTATGAAAGAAAGTAGTTACCAAAACTATAGTGTGATTATATAAAATAAAACCTACTTTGAATAGTGAGCAGCATCTGGTTCCCCATACCCTAGGATAAGATCATGTAACCAGTCTGGGACTACAAAATGTGTATTCATTAAATCTCTCAATGTTTCTAAGACTGCCTTGAAATTATTCTCCTTTGGCTTTCTTCTCATTATTACATTGAAAGTTTCATACACATCCTACAACAAATATGGTACAATTTTTTTAGAACAAATTGTTGTTTGAACAGACAACATTTAAATGCAAAGTTCAATTCATTTTTCAGTCAAAATTTTAAGTTGGCAAGTTTTTTTTTAAATTAGTATTGTTCCTTAATTGAAAATTTCCTTTTTTATTTTAAATATTTCTAATAGAAGAAGAACAAACAAATTGGCAACATGGATAAGACTTATTCCAGAAATAAATTAGTTCAGGAAGACACTTTAGTTTACATACGATGGGAATTTCTGTTATTTTTCATTCATCCCATTCTGTGTGTTTATTCTGACTGAATTTTATACATGTGCAAACCTCTTTTCCTTCAACTGTGCCCAACATATCTCTCTGATACTGATTAGCATCTAGCCATACACGGAATGTCCTAGTATCTCCCGGTAGCTCTGGTTTGGGATCTGGACCTGTTACAAAGTATCAAGGCTTAGTCATCACAGAATCAGTAAACATTTCTTAAGCTTAAATATTTATAGTATAACTAACGAATGATTCCGAATATGAGGAAATATTCAACGAGTGACCGAACAACCCAATAATTCACGAGTGCGCCAAGCGCACGAGTGAATTATAAAGGTTGTTCGGTCACAAGTTGAATATTTCCCATATTCGGAATCTTGAGTTAGTTATACTATTTATTACGTAGATAAATATTCAATTAAGGCTTCAATTATGGTTAAATTACGGAAATTTCCGGTTGGACTATTTTCATGTAGGCACAATGATTTCCGACATTATAGACGGCGTTAAAGGTAACGACGAATAACAGTTAATTAAAATTTCCCACGTTTTTAGTTATTTCACTGAGTGAGATAAACGATTTCTGTTCACTCAGATATCTCGATATTTCACTACTATCTATGTAATAAATGTATGTCTCACACAGCAACTTTTTGTTAATTTCCAGTACTGTATTCAACTCATTAGTTGCCCATTGTGGAGTTTTAAATTATCGTTGTTTTATGTAGGTTGTATCCCATACACTTATTCCAAGCCTAAGTTTCATAAAACATCTCAAATAAGAGATTTCCTAAAAACAAAGTTGGTAAGACATAAGCTTTATTTTCATAAGACTGAGCCACTTAAGATCTAAAGCAAATGCTGAAAAGGGTTTTAACTTTAGTATTCTAAGGATACTGCCTCTGGACCAGTGGGTGTAGATGTTTTACTGATGTAAGTTTGTCTGGACAGACAGACAGACAGACAGACAGACTGACCAAAGTTATTGCAATATGACCCCCCTCTAATATGATTGGGGGTATACCATATAATTAAGTTTCAATAGTTAGAGTTACCTTCTTCAATAACCTTGCCCTCTTCATCCAGCATGCCCTCAATTTCACAGCCTCGGACAAACGTCAGACCCACCTGGGGTATGAATGGTTCTGTGTGGTTATATTTGTGGTTGATTGGCACAGTTGGTCGAAGTGTGATGAGGAAGGCAACATCATGTTTACGCAAACCTGTTATAAAATATTAAAGTATTTATGTGTTAACTTTTACTTCTTGTACTTCATTTCATCTGTACTGCATGTTTAGATTAGGTTACTGTAAACCATGTTATCCTCAATTACAAGTTACTTAATTTTTGTGAGTGTATTAAAGGACTAAAGCCACGAACCCTCATATTTGGCCCTAAATCGGGCCATTTTTTCAAATTCATTTCTTAGATAAGATTTTTGTGGCCAAGTAGTCTAGATTGATTACTTATTACAAAACAAAGTCAATTCTAAAGTTTTCTGTACTTGTGACATTGTAATGAGGTCATAGAGTGACGCAAAAATTGAAAACACGCTAATCCCAGCAAAATTTCGTAATTGTCCACCTGGTTTGTGGTGAAAATGACATGGGCGCCACCCCTCGCCCATAAATATTTTTGTTTAAATTTTATAAATACATTATTTTCTTCATATTTCAACAAAAATTTCGATGGGCGAGGGGTGGCGCCACATAGAAAATCACAAAATTGTGACTGAAAAACAAGTCATTTTGGCCAAAAAGTGAAAAATCACTGATTTAGGCTATTTTTGAAGGGTTAGGGTACTTTTAAATTCATCTATACACCATAATCAAATCTTTTCTCTTTTAACACAGACTTCCAGCTATACATACACAAATTTTGGTGCAAAACAAACCAATTTTGATATTTGAGTATTAACAGGGCCAATTATGGGGGTTCGTGGCTCTAGTCCTTTTTTACTTAAATATGTTCAAATTGTTATGAAAAATATATCATTTTATGCTTTAAAGAGCTATCAGTTTAGTTTTCTGCATAAACACCGCGTACATGTATACATTTGGGGGTACGGCACGGTGAATCATGGGGACGCGGATCGGAAGCGGACAATTGACAGGTCAGTCAGCTTTTTTGTTTGGTTCTAGAAAAATAAAGATTCTTCTACAAAAAGCGATTTGTCCACGGAACTCTGTGTCATTTAAGCTTTCTTTACATTACTTCTCCGTAGTCAAAAGCCTCCCGGGAATAGGTAAACACTTCAACAGTTTGTCGAAGGGGGTACGTCAAAAGTAATGTATTGGCCATTTGGTACTGATTCTCCATGATAATAAACACAGAAAGAAACTGCCGACCTTCGGCTCATGGTGCTCCATTCGCACAACACAGTTTACTTTCAAGAAATCCAGATTTAAATTCATACAAACCAATTTTCACAACTCGGGTTTGTGACGATAGGGGGTAAAATTTCAGGTGGCGATCGGGGAAAAGGATTGACTAACAAAATTGTCCCAAAATTGAAGAACACTTGTCCATTTTTTGGTTTCACTTGTTGGAATGTTTTATTTCTTCCGGGTGTATCCTTTCATTATATTAGATTCCACATCCATTCAACTCAAAACACCAGTTCGCGTATAAATAAGCATCATATATATGTACCTATATATATGACGAAGGCACAGTATAAAAAAACAATGAGACCTACCTGGTGTTCTCTGTTGTATAGAATAAAGTTCATGGTCGTAGCTAGGGTCCCAAAAATAGTGAGACAAACTTGATCACGAGAGAAGCAAGGCGAAAATTTTTCAGCAGGCCGGGGGATTAGAAGCTATGGGGTAAATGGGGCCAAATCCTTCATACTTTCATGAAGCTACACATTCGCTCGCAACATAGCTTATAAATAAAGAACTAAAAAAAAACATGTTAATGAACCTTTAAGTAAAACCGCATGAAAGAAGAAAAATGTTGTTTACAAAGTTTTAATATATAATAAATTATATATTGGTTATTGATTTGAAATTCGAGAAAGCGACCTTTTGGAAACGATTTTTTTTTTGTTTGGGGGGGGGATACACAGAAAAACTACAAAAACAAGGAAATGTGTCAAGATGACACTGATGCCCCGCTGGCAAATAAAATAAAACTGTTATTTTTACCAAATTTGCTAAGTCCAAGGGCCCTAATTTGGGTCAAAATCAGTGGACTGGAACGAAACTCGAACTTGACCTGTAACTCATCATGGTAGACTCACATACCAAAAATCTTTTGAATATATGCAAGGATGTGGAAAAAAAGTGCGGAAAACTTTTTTTTTACAAAATTTGCTAAGTTCAAGGGCCGTAATTTAGGTCAAAATCAGTGGACCGGAACGAAACTCGAACTTGACCTGTAACTCATCATGGTTGACTCACATACCAAAAATCTTTTGAATATATGCAAGGATGTGGAAAAAAAGTGCGGAAAACTTATTTTTACAAAATTTGCTAAGTTCAAGGGCCGTAATTTAGGTCAAAATCAGTGGACCGGAACGAAACTCGAACTTGACCTGTAACTCATCATGGTAGACTCACATACCAAAAATCTTTTGAATATATGCAAGGATGTCGAAAAAAGTGCGGAAAACTAAAGTGTGACGGACGGACGGACGGACGGAAGGACGGACGGAAGGACGGACGGAAAAACTATATGCCCCCCAACAAAGTTGGCGGGGCATAAAAAGAAATGACTATTTTTTCAGCGCTGTTCATAATAATAAATTTGATCTCATAAAGACAAAGTATCATCACATAATGAAGAAGTATCATCACATAATGACAAAGTATCATCACATAATGAAGAAGTACCATCACATAATGAAGAAGTACCATCACATAATGACAAAGTATCATCACATAATGAAACTCATCATTATAAGGTAGCTATGGCGTTCCATAGCCCCTGTTGTATTTTTTCTATCAGTTATTCTTGAGCATATTTTTTTTAGTATTAAAAAAACCATGTACTTTTGACTCTAAAATAAAGATATACATGTATTTGCTTGCCGTTCACTAACATATACCATGGAAGTATTATAGTACTGTAGTACTTCCATGCATATACCAACCTTAAAAATGTTAAGTTTATTTTATTCAGTATCAGGATTGTATTCCAGAAACTTAAAGTAATTTAAAATATTTGATAAAAAATATTGAAAAATACCTACAAATTACCTCAAACCACTAGAGCAGAACAGAAAACACGTAGTTATTTAAGAATTTATATATAGTTTTTTGTCTATAAAGGTAATAACAAAACTACCGAACTGGGATGATCAATCCCATATATATATATCCAAGAAGAAAAGACAAAACAGGGCAAAGACATATCAAAGAAATTGAAGATTGCAATGGTGCTGACTTGGTACAGCCATTTCAAAAGAATGGGTTAAACAAGGTTTTATGGCGCCAAACTTTTCTATTCAATTGCGGTCTTATGGTCCGGCGACACTTCCGAGACATGATAGTGGTGAAGAGGTGATCATCTCAGTACAACAAACTGCAACACACTAATTAAAACAGTCGCTATAATTGATTTTTTTTTATCATTTGGTGTAACAATTTCAATATCTGTTTGTGATATATAAGCCAAAAAAATCTATGCGTTAGACCAAAGACCATTATTATGTGCCTCCGACACGGGAGACATAAAAAAACCCAAATCAATATTTGCTTAGTCTTTGGGTTTCAGGCTTACTCATTGCATGCTGATATATTTGCGTTCACAAATACCTTAATGCATTACTTGTTGTGTATGATTAAATCATTTATAAGTTTGCACCTTTCTACAAATGACCTATTGTGGAAGAATATAACAGCATATTTTTTTTTCCTTTGTACAGGTAGAAAATAAGATTTACATCTTTTAATAAATTTGTATACATTTCGGACAGATTTCTTTCGTGTTACCGTGTTTTTCTTTCATATGTCTCTCCTCTCATACAACTTGCAATTTTCGGATATGTCATTGTGCTTGAAATTGTTATGGGATTAATTATAATCCACTCTAAGATTTTAGACTTTTTCATTTAAACTTCAGTATTCAGGGTTAGAGTGTCTCCTAATATAAATTTTCAGTTGAAACCTTTCGTAGCAAATTGTTTTTCACAAAAGCCACAAGATTTTCGTTGGAATCCCCAAAATGAGATTCCATTTGTCTGTTCGAATAAGGTTATGGATTTTAAACCTTTCCCGATAAAATAAATCAAAGTCGTTCATGCGTAAAATATAGGTCACATTGACCGTATTTCAAATGGGTAGTGTGGTGTTACCAAAAAATAAATCTAAAGGTGAATACCATATTACATCCGGCCAGTATCCAAGTAATGGGACGTAATTGTAATCGCTAAAAAACTAAACTAAAGTCGTCCATGAGTGAAATATAGGTCGCTGTGACCTCTTTTCTAGTAGGTGGTGTAGCCCTACTCGAGACGCACAGTGGTGAAATATCATAGACCCCAAACATCTAGTATCGAAGTTATAGGCCTTAACCAAGAACTCCACTAAGTGCTTCGGACGTAAGTACGGACGGACAAGGGTAAAGCTATTTGTGCGATTTATAGTTTGCATAGTTTTACCTGCTCCAACGAAGGCGAAAGCAGGTCTAGGAGTCAGGCCACTCCGTCCGTTCGTTGCGCTAAAAGGGTGCCTGTCTTGTGTTATCTGAATTAAATAAAATCTCTAGATCTTCTTGAAATTTAACACAAAGATTACAATACGTGTATATTAAAGATGCGCACCTCCTTTTCTGGAATCATTGTATACTTCCGTTTAGAAATTAGGGACCCAAAAGGGACAAATAACGACCTTTTGTCTTTGTACCCACAATAACTTGTTCTGGTTAACCGGGAGCTACATGTATGAAACTGTACAGTAATGTTACTCACATGTACAATTAAAGAAATTAGGGGCCGAAAAAAGGAGCTAAAATTAAAATTTTTCCTCAATAGCTTTACTTCTGAATTTGAACTAATTGCAATAAAATTTACTTTGGCCTCGTTGAAGGCTGCTGGCGGTTGTCCATTGTGGTTTTTCTAAATTGCCGTTTAATTGTGGGCTGTGTCGCGTACAATATTCCACATCTCTTTATTTTCTATTTACCATAGAATGATTGATCATAATGATTTAAGGTCTTCTTTTTTGTTGAGGGGCACAAAAGGAGCATAAGGTTAACTTTTATTTTTGGTAATTTTTGTCTCGCCTACGACGAATAGTCGCGCGGAAGGTATACATAGGTATTACGTTCCGGCGGCAGCGGCGGCGGCGCTAACTTTTTAAAAGACTTTTGTGGACAATGAATTGCTTAAAAAATATAATAGCTAGGCATCTGATATTGGGTATACAGACATTTGAGTGTATGGACTTCGCAACTGTCACCATGCCGTGTGACCCTAGCCCCATTTTCTTACTCCATGCAGTGACTCTGTGAACTTGGTCTTTTTTCTGGCCGAAAAAATTTTGTAAGACTTTTGTTGACAATGAATTGCATGGAAAGTATAATAGCTAGGCATCTGATATTGGGTATACAGACAGTTGATGCTATGGTCTACGAAATTTAACCATGCCGTGTGACTCTGGCCCCATTTTTACGCTCCAATGACTCTGTGAGCTTAGTTCTTTTTTTAATGCCACAAACTTCTTTGTAAGACTTTTGTGGACAATGAATTTCTTGAAAAGTATATTTGCTAGGCATCTGATAGTTGGTATACAGACAGTTGGAGCAATAGTCTACCATGCCGTGTGACTTTGATCCAAATTTCACGCTTAAGTGACTTTGTGAACTTAGGTTTTGTATGCCGTAAGCTCCTTTGTAAGACTTTTGTGGAAATTAAAGTACTTAAAAAGTATTATAGCTAGACACCTGATATTTTGTAAATGTCTAGGCAACTGTCACATGAAAGAATAAATAAACGAATAATTGAATAACTAGGCATTCCGATGTGTGGACAGGCGAGACATACTTTAGCGTTTACTCTTGTTTTAAATTTCCGTTTCTTTATGTTGATTGTGTCACGTACACTTATTCCACATCTCTTTATCGTCTATACAGACTCCTTTTGTGTTTATATCAAGAAATGAAAGCTAATAGGTAGTTGATTTTAGTGATGATGCTGACAGGCGACACAAACCTTTAGTGGCCACACCTTTTTTCAGGTATTTTTAGTGATGTATTGGATATAAAACGGACGATTAATTTCTTCTTGGCCCCAAAAGAAAAAATACGAAACTTTAATGCTTGTAAACCTCAGATAACTGCAATTCAAAATATTCGTTGTTAGTCTATTATGTGTTTCATTGACAAATATCCAAACTTAGGATGAAAGTCTCAAAAACTATTAACTTTTCATATTGGGTCCAGAAAGTACAAGGTGTGTGGGACAAAGGACCAGACAACGATTGGTAATGCTCACATGATAAAAAAGAATACATGTGTACATTCACATTTGAACGTGCTCAGATTATTTTTTTTTAAACTTGCTTGTATCTACGTATGTGAACTGCTTACTCCTCCGGAGCACCTGGGTTCACTCTCGTTTCGAATTGAGTTCACGTCGCTGGCTGCGGTTTAGTTGTTATTGTGTTTTTGTTCGTTGTGTGGTTTGTTTTTTTGTGATAATTTTGTCGTTGTCTTTTCGGATAATGATGTCTGATTATCCCTTTGGTACATCTTTGCTTTTCTCCTATCGTAGCTACATGTAGGCCCCATTGGTTTGTGTACGTTTTTTTATTCAGTGCCTTCGATGAATGAATACTATTAATGTCATATTAACATATAAAATATATAGATGCTTGCTAACAGCGTCGCTTCATTCGTGAATTCGTGTATTGAATATATATAACAGAGAAGAAGCGATTTAGCAACAATGCTGGCAAGCAAATTGTTAACACAGGGATACGTTGCTCCAAGATTGTTGTCATCACTTATTAATAAGAAATTTTACGAAAGACATCATGGATGTGCTTGTATACAAATACGGTGTTTCTATCTCTCAGAGCAAATATGTTGGTTTGACAAACAGTTTGGTAATGTCATCTTTTTTGGATTTTATCAACACTAAAAAGATCTTTGGCAACGTGACAGGTGTTCTATCGCAAGCATGGGAGCACCTGGGTTCACACTCGTTTCGACTTGAGTTCACGTTGCTGACTGCTGTTTAGTTGTTATTGTGTCAACGTTTGTTGTGTGGCTAATTTAATTGTTTTGATTTTGTATTTGTTTTTTTTTCTGCTAATGATGTCTGATTACCCCTTTGGTACTCGTTTGCTTCTCTCCTATTGTAGCTATATGTAAGTCCCATTGGTTTGTGTTTTTTTAACGCCTTCATTTAAGTCATAGGTATGTATGCATACATAAACTCGCGTGGTGTTTAAAAATAACTGGAAATGAAATCAAATGTAAAGAAAGGTTTAATCAGTTAAAAAGAAGCTTTCCAACAAGTGAAAACAAAAAATGGACAAGTGTTCATTTTTTTTGGGGTCAATTTTGTTAGTCAATCCTTTTCCCCGATCGCCACCTGAAATTTTACCCCCTATCGTCACAAACCCGAGTTGTGAAAATTGGTTTGTATGAATTTAAATCTGGATTTCTTGAAAGTAAACTGTGTTGTGCAAATGGAGCACCATGAGCCGAAGGTCGGCAGTTTCTTTCTGTGTTTATTATCATGGAGAATCAGTACCAAATGGCCAATTCATTACTTTTGACGTACCCCCTTAAACAAACTGTTGAAGTGTTTACCTATTCCCGGGAGGCTTTTGACTGCGGAGAAGTAATGTAAAGAAAGCTTAAATGACACAGAGTTCCGTGGACAAATCGCTTTTTGCAGAAGAATTTTTATTTTTCTAGAACCAAACAAAAAAGCTGACTGACCTGTCAATTGTCCGCTTCCGATCCGCGTCCCCATGATTCACCGTGCCGTACCCCCAAATGTATACATGTACGCGGTGATAAAACACTGATATAGGAACCTAAGTTTTTTAGAAGACAGAATGACAAAGTTCCAGTCACTAATGCTGCATATAATTAAGAATTGATAATAAGTAAAACCGGAATTACAAGCAAGCTCACATTAGTCCAATTATGTCCTTAAATAATCTCTTCATGCACATCTTCATATGAAATACCTCTCTTATTTAATTTCATTAAAGTCCCCCCATAGGTTATAATTAAGAAATTGTGTTTACAGACAGACAGACAGACATGGGTGTTTTCTATATCCCTCAATCTTTGTAAATAGGTATAGATCTAGGTTCCATCTTGCCAGTGACAACTACTAACTGATATAAACATACCCTCCCACTCTGCTTTAATATCAGACCTCACACTGAGGCTGACAGTCACATCAGCTCGTACCATTGATGGATGGTCCTCACCTACAAGTGGCTTAGCTACCTGGAAAATAGCATAAAGGTTTTAAGTATATTTCATACAAAAAATATCCAAACAACTGAGAATTTAAAAAAACAATACCAATATTGATTCAAGTTAAAATTGGTATAGTTCATATTTCTTGAAACCATTCTTCATAACATTCATGGTCCTAATGACTAATGTTAAAATGTAATAAACTTAAATGTATATCAATAATAAATGTAGCATTCTCAGTAAAACTGCCTTCAAGTTCTGTGGTGCTTGTTTTAAAATTATTGCTAAAACTAGTGACAAGATCAAAAGTTCAATATGTAACTACATTTATACTATGTAGACAACAGGGATCGCGCTGGGCTTCGCCAATGTCGCAAATTTCGATTTTTTTTCTTGCTGGCGACAAAAAACGGCTGCTGGCGATTTTTCTGGCGCCTAAGTTTTTGACCGGAAATTGAATACACATTGCCAGTATTGATCGATATGTCAACAGGTAAGTTATCGTGTGTGACCACGCGTCGCCATGGATGAGCAGGTAGATAATTGAATAGGTAACGGTAGATCACAGCAGGTTCAAGAAAAGGATTACGACTAATTAGAAATTATGTTCTGTTAATAAAATATTACAAGCTAGTTAATTAATAGTTGTTTGTTTTAAATCATGCTGATCAGGATCAAATTTCTAATGATCACCTGAATGACTTTAATTGTCCAAGCCAATTTTACAAAAGATCGTGTGAATGCACACATGACCTCATGTTAGCCAAAGTGTCAAAACAAATAATTGCCATTAAATCAAAATTATCTCCAGCTTGGGATGAGTTTTTATTCACAAAACAATAAGAGAATAGTTATCTGTACCTTATTAAGATCCTCAAATAATCACAAGAAATAAATACACATGTTAACAAACCATTCTATTTTTAGAACAATTTAAAAGAGGTTACTGAGGGATATATACACAATAATGATTTCAGAAAGCAAATAAAGAAAGGGAAGATTAAATAAATCAAAATAAAACTGATTTTATTATTCTTATTTTTTTTTAAAAGAAACAGTAAAGTAGTTGTTTTAGGAACAAAAAAATATTTTTACCAAACAGCTGGGTTTTTTTTTAAATGGTAGTTGATTTGAAATGAAATAAATAAACAAACACATAAAGACACAGGAATTAGAAGTTTCTATTTGAGAAAATCATGATGATTTTTATTAAAACATTCTACAGGTCGGGTTTTCTAGATTTCGTTTGAACTTTTAATCAATCAATATTGTAAAAGATTGACCTTTCAAATTGGGAAAAATGGTAAAACTTTTTCGTCGGTTTGATAGAAAAGTTCCTAACATAAACATGTATTCTTTAACTTCCTCGCTCATTTTTTGCAAATATCAAATATCATTGGTTTTAAATGTTATTTTGTTTAACATGGATATATTCTCCTTATAAAGTAATGTTATGTTCCACTTATTGACTTCTATTTTATTAAGTGTATTGGTCAATGGACAATCAAAAAGGTAAACATGGCCATAAAATCTCCCTACTTGTCAAAGCCTGTTTGGGTGAAAAAGTGTTTCTTTAATATGTTTATTTTTAATATGACATTAATACAAATACAACAACCAATTTTTTCACCGCTCATTTTAAAGAATTGTTTTGCGAGTCATGTTATATTTAATTATTTCATAAAAAGCATGTGTTGGCGATCGTATTTATTTATACTCTCTCAAAAGCTATTGGTTGAAAGTTTGACGAAAACATTATCCTTAAAAGGTAAAATCTTCGACCTGTTCTAATAATGTACATGATTCAATAGTAACCATGTGAGTTATGATTGATGATTCTTTATAATGTGTCCAAAGTCTGTCAAACATCGATCTTTTGCCATCTATTAGTCATGAAAATATGGTGGATTCTACAAAATTTTATCTTTGTTTTCCTAAATAATACTTTTTTCATAGTGCTCGGTTAGTGCTTTCAGTGATCTTTATATTCTCTAGGCTGAGTATTCATTCATCTGGTGCTGTTTTTTGTGTATTGTTATGTTATTATTTTACTTGTATGGCAATAAGTAATTAAATCAATCATGGTTTATTTTATTTCAAAAAGATATCAATTAAGAAAGGCGACTCCTGCTTCTTCATTTATTATAAAAAAGTCTGTAAATGAGTATAAACCATCCTTCAACATGCACCTGAAAAAAGACTGAAGACAATATACATGTATGTACATGTAGCATATTATACATCTAAACATATGACCCCCCTCAATGAAAACAGTACTGGCTACACTTTATAAAAACTGGTGACTTAATTTCAAATCTGCCGATTTTCTGGCGTCAAAAATTTTGAGGCCAGAGCAGCCCCTGGACTACCTTAATTAACAATCATATAATTACCTCTACAACATTAAATTCTGAGATAGGCTGAGCCATTCTTGCCCATCCACCAAAAAGACAGCCACCATCTTCACCTTGCCTAATAATACAAAAATATAATCACTGTGTAAAATTTGAAGATCAAGAGTGTTTTTAGTGCACATGTACAAGCAGGGTGATCCAACTCCTAGAACTGCTTCTGTCTTCAGTGATACGGAAAAAAAATCATAAATTGTTTTATGAATAAGTGTGTCTATATATGAGACAAGGAATTACTCTCCAATGGACCTTAATCAAGAACTTAACGTAAATTAAAATATGTTTCGAATCAATGGCATTTACATTTTTATCAGGGACCAATTGAAAAATGGTTGTTTTCCATTAAAGTTTTGCCAGTCATTTGTGGATGTAATCTCATAGAATGATAAAAACTAAATCCTCACTTCATTATTATCTATATTTCTAAGAGGTTGTAACGCTAGCAACCTTGATACTTTCAACAGGCAGTATTAACAACATAGTTTCCCACCCACTTCCACCTTCACTTACTTTATATCTTATCGCCCACCTCTTTGGTTTTCTAATCTGTCCTGCTTTTACTACTTGTCCCTGTTGTTGTTTTTAAGTTGTAAAGCTGTTTTCCATTGTGGATTTTTTTTTAATTTACGTTTATATTGTAGGTTATGTTGCATGGGTTTACTTGGTTTTTTTGGGAAAAAGGACCCTGAGCATGCTGAGGGAAGTTTGGAAAATTTGCATCGGCATTTGCTTGAAATTTGGAAAAACTAGAACCCAGCCTAAAACAACTCCTTTTGTCACAAATTCAGAACTACCACTTCGAAACAACTCACAATACTTGCATAAATATCCATCAACACCTTCACTATAGTACAGCCATTTGAAAGAAATTTCATATTTTCTGCCATCAAAAAGTCGCCTGTCAAAGTTTGTTTTAGGTCTATTGATCACTTTGTTGAGATTTTTGTCAGATTTTGAATTTGATTCTACATTTTTTGTTGTACATGTATTTTCAGTTTCAGACTGTTCTGAAATGATGTTATCTGATTCATTGGAAATAGAAATGTTAATTGGGGAACTGTCTTCGTGTTTATTACTTTCAGAACATTTTTCAGCAGTTATATCAATGTCACTTGCAAGATCCACACTGACAGTGTCCGTAATTTCTTCAGCCAGTTCAGGGGCAACATCGTCATCGTCGGCTTTTCGTTCGGGTTTAAGGAACGTTGTGATTTTTTGGCATTTTCTACCATCTTTCGATTTTAACTTTTTGGTGTAATATTTCGAGTTATGCGACATGATACATGACCGGTCGCTTTGTTTATTTCATTCAATCAAGGTCAAAAATATATCTAAATGACAAACACCAGGCTCCCTTTTTACAAACGCAAAAATTATCAAGATATCGAATATTTCTTCCTCTTTATTGGAGATCTTAAAATCATTTCCAGTTTCAAATACGTGTTTCACTTTGATTAGAAAACAATTTTTTTACCAGTTTTAAACACCGTCAAATTTATTACGATACATAAATTGGGAATCGGCAGCATTGGGAATTTTAGCAGCAGAAATTGGGGGAAAAATAGGATATTTTGCATTGGGAATGGGTCCGAATAACGGACCCTACGAGATCCTTGATAAATCCATGTGTTGTGTACACTTATTCAACATCTCATTTTCTTCTATATTTTGAATGGTTTCATTATATGCAAGCGAAGCGAAGCTCACTATTGTACAGAGTCTGCCAAATTGCACGAGACTCAAAATACGATGGTTGAAAATAAATTCTGTCTCGCTACTCGGAATGCATTGGGAATTTACGAAAATACCGGATCTCGCGTTAGCGAGATTCTTTATTTTCGCTTATTTTTTTACAAACGGTAACAAAACAACACCTTTTCTTGTTGTTAACGACAATAACTTTCTCAATAAATAATAACTATCTAACGAACGAACACTAGTTGTTTTGTTTTTTAAAACAGAAATATGGCTTTCTCTCGTGAAAATTCGTGACCTTTTACCCATCGTGCATATATAGTCATGCGCAGAATAATGGTGGGAGTTCTGTCAATCAATTTTCGGAACTTTTCATAACACAGATTCATTAAAATAAAGTGATCAGCAACTGTTTTTCTACATATGTATGATAATTTGGTCCTACCTGATCTGAAAATAAAATCCTAATCCATCCTTATCCTATGTGGGCGGATTTAAAAAAATGTCCAATTTTGTGTCCACGATGTACAGTGATGTTAAAATTAGATATTGCGTATATTTTTAAGTGTCATTGTTTTTGTTGTACTTTTAAGTTGGGAAAGCAATAAGGTAATGTTCAATATGTAATCAGAAAATCTTAAAAACTGAAACAAAATGACACAAAAAATCCTCCAAGATTGTGTCCATACGAATAATTTCAGTCATCTCTTTATAATTCCAACCAATTTTGATCTATTTTTAAAGTATTTAATGTTGAATATACGCTGACTTACATTCATAGTTTAAAACAAACGTCTTTACTTTAAACTTGTCTCTCCTTAAACGTTGTTATAAGCAATTTAGTGTGTGTCCATGAAAACCATGTCCACTTCGCAACAACAACAATAATTGATGAAAATCAAATCTTTCATGTATCTTGATTTTAATATTTTTATTTTTCGTTATAACTAACGCCACTAAAATTTATATTGCGGCTAAAACATAATCGAGTGTGCTGTTTTTGTGTATGTTTGAAGGCAGTTAGTATGACCTTTCACTATAATATTTTTGGTTTTGTCCACTTCGCAACAGGTATTTTTTTGAAGAATTTGAGTAGAAAGGCACCAAATTCTTCGATATTTATAAAGAAAACCAAAGGATCTGACCAAATTAAGAAAAAATATATTAGTATGGCATTCAAATAAAACAAAAAGTTGACTTATGTGTAAATATGTCCACTTTGCAACGGTCCACTGTGAAACGTTTCGTTGCGAAGTGGACAAATATCGTTGCACAGTGGACACATTTCGTTGCATAAGGGACAGTGCGTTGCGAAGTGGACAATTGGCACAAAAACTTGAATTCACAGAAAAAGATCATAAGCAGCACATAATAATGTATTTCACAGCCTATTCTAATCAATATTAAAATCGTTTCAATGAACCAAACAATTTACAGAGCTCCTCGAAGTCTAAAAAAACAGAAGTTTGTGAAATAATGTCCACTTCGCATCATACGTATGTCCACTATGCAACGTGCCTCGCTCTTTTAAATTATCGAAAAACTATTATTTAAAAGCATATCTTTTTTCATTGGTCCTTTATAGATTGATTTGAAGAATCATTTAACTTTATTAGAACTATAGCCCCATTTACATGCACAGTTTTACATACATATGCATTTTTACATACGTACATAATTTTACACATGTGTGTAAATACTGCATGTAAATGCAAATACATACGTATGTAAATTTGCACATGGTGTAAATTTACATCACCTCAGGACCAGATGTAAAGGTGTAAATTTACATCACCTCAGGACCAGATGTAAATCTTTATGTGTAAATTTACATATGCTTTTAAATTAAATTTTGTGCATGTAAACGCAATTCAAAGAAATGCATAGCTCGATTTTTCCCTTCCTGTGGACCTTTTGACTTCGACCTTAAAGTTATTTACTCCAGAATCCACATGCATCTTTCGTTCACAATAAGCTCTACGACGTGTAAGTTTTATGAAATTATATAAAGGCGTTTATAAGTTATGCATGAGAAACCAATATCACTCTTCAATATCATTTTTTTCTAAACTTGTGACCTTAACTCTTAATTCCTCCAACACAATTTGCATCTTTCATACACAATAAGCATAGATATGCGTATTTCTGAGTAAAATCATGCTTTGGGAACAAATATCACTACCTTTTCTAAGTTTTGTATAACTTTTGACCTTTGCTTTTGACCTCTTTACCCATAAGCTACAGGCCTCTTCCTTATTTCTTAGGCCGAAAGCTACGTTTTGGATTTAGGAATCAAACCAGATGGAAGTTCTATATTCGAGTCTTTATGATTCGAACTGTATGTTGAGAAAGGCGGCGGGACAATTAGGGCATGGTTTAAGTTGCACCAATGTGACTATCACATTTAATCTTTTGACACCATAAAGAAAGGAAAGTTGTTGTATTACTGCATTGTTCTTTATTTTTTTAATTGAAACAACAAGTTGAATCCAGAACACAGCATCCATAACACAGACCCATGGGGGGGGGGGGGGTATGATCCCGAAGTCCTGGCAAATAAAACAAGAAATCCCGGATTCCCGCGAAAATAAATGTGTGATTCCCGCATCCCGAAAAATGAAAATGGCTAAATCCTGTTCCCGTTAAGGGTTTTCCCGAATTTCCGTTGAAATAAATGGGCTTTCCCGCTGTCCCGCAAAAGGTCCTACCGACCCTCACCCATGCATGCCAGTCATGCAAAAAGGGCTTGTGTATACGACCACAAACCAGAAGAAAAACGAACCAACTCACAAGACAGGCCAATATACCCTCAACGCACCATTATATATAAGGCTAATGCATCCAGAAAGTGACGAAAGCCTTCCCCAAAAATTTCGCACAATCTGGAACCCATGCCTACGCCATGGTGACTGAAAATAAAGAATTCTCTCCAGAAATAAGGTCATACTTGTTGGCACACTTGCCAGTGTTGGATATGACCAACCATTACCCAGTTTCACATAATCAACCTTTATTTGTCGAAAATACAATGCTGAATTCTGGTTGAACCTACACACACTGAGAGAGAGAAAATGGTGGGGTGGGAAATAAAGGAACTGTAAATTTTGAAGACCATAATGACAGGGCTTCATTAGCAAATCCAGGGGTATACAAAATGACTAACGGGGTCACCTATCAATATACGTATAGTTCATATTGGTCCAGTCAACTCATTTGAATTAATTTATAGAAATACACACCAAGCATAAAACTCATGTAAAAGCTTAGCATTTTTGCTTATACATACGTGTGTAAATTTGCACATGTGTATATTTACATACGTATGTATAATTTGTGCATGTAAATGGGGCTTATATTAAAACTATATGCCTCAAATTACTTTCAGTCTAACGGTACATTTTTCTTAACGTTTCAAAAATCAAGCCTTTGAATAATTGTTTTAGTTTATTTTTTGCACTAAAATTTTCAAATCTAACAGTCGTATTGCATGCGTTGTGCTGAATTTTACATATAATGTCAAGAAATTTTATTTAAGATGCAATTTGTTAAAAAAACTAGAAAAACTGTGAGCCGCAGCTCACAAATAAATACCCCCCACCCCCCAAAAAAATTAATCAGATAAAATTTCAAAATAGTAGATGCACATCTACATTATGCCACAAAAATTGTGTGTAAGTTTCATGAAAATCCATCAAGGGGTTTAGGAGGAGTTGCAGATAAGAGATGGGTACCCCATGTAGTCGAATGGCTAAGTCCATGTTTTGCTATGGGAAACCCCAAAAATCATTCTGATCAAATTTTAAAATAGTACGTGCGCATCTACATTATGTCACAAAGATTGTGTGTAAGTTTCATGACAATCCATCAAGGGGTTTAGGACAAGTTGTGGATAAGAGAAGGGTACCCCCATGTAGTCGAATGGCTAAGTCCCTGTTTTGCTATGGGAAACCCATAAAATCATTCTGATCAAATTTTAAAATAGTAGATGCACATCTACATTATGCCACAACAATTGTGTGTAAGTTTCATGAAAATCCATCAAGGGGTTTAGGAGGAGTTGCGGATAAGAGATGGGTACCCCCATGTAGCCGAATGGCTAAGTCCATGTTTTGCTATGGGAAACCCCAAAAATCATTCTGATCAAATTTTAAAATAGTAGGTGCACATCTACATTATGTCACAAAGATTGTGTGTAAGTTTCATGAAAATCCACCAAGGGGTTTAGGAGGAGTTGCGGATAAGAGATGGGTACCCCCCATGTAGCCGAATGGCTAAGTCCATGTTTTGCTATGGGAAACCCCAAAAATCATTCTGATCAAATTTTAAAATAGTAGGTGCACATCTACATTATGTCACAAAGATTGTGTGTAAGTTTCATGAAAATCCATCAAGGGGTTTAGGAGCAGTTGCGGATAAGAGATGGGTACCCCCATGAAGTCGAATGGCTAAGTCCATGTTTTGCTATTGGAAACCCCAAAAATCATTCTGATCAAATTTTAAAATAGTAGATGCACATCTACATTATGTCACAAAGATTGTGTGTAAGTTTCATGAAAATCCACCAAGGGGTTTAGGAGGAGTTGCGGATAAGAGATGGGTACCCTGAAGTGTAACGGAAGGACGGACGGAAGGACGGACGGAAGGACGGACGGACACCCCTATCACTATATACCCCCCACTTTTGAAGTGGGGGGTATAATAAGTCGAATGGCTAAGTCCATGTTTTGCTATTGGAAACCCCAAAAATCATTCTGATCAAATTTTAAAATAGTAGATGCACATCTACATTATGTCACAAAGATTGTGTGTAAGTTTCATGAAAATCCACCAAGGGGTTTAGGAGGGGATAAGAGATGGGTACCCTGAAGTGTAACGGAAGGACGGACGGAAGGACGGACGGAAGGACGGACGGACACCCCTATCACTATATACCCCCCACTTTTGAAGTGGGGGGTATAAAATGTCTTAAAATATTGTTGCGAAGTGGACTTTTTCGTAACCCATGTTCCAAGTTGTGTAAATTTTATCCACATTACACTTGGATTTAAGGTTGCATATTTTGTATTCTGTCACTATAAAGGTTGAAGAAAATGTAGTTCAAATTAAAAGGATATTTCATCAACATTGCATTTTTTATTTTGCAATGATAAAAAGTGGACATTTTTTGAAAACGTCCCATGTGGTCCCTCAAACTGACAAAGTTAAATGATCATTTGGATACGTCGTCATTTTCCACCAGGTTTCTAAATCAATTTTTTGCAGACAGTACTTGGCAATTTTAGATACGGGTATACAAAAAATATAACAAAACCTGGCAGAAGAGCGGTGACATTTTGATGTCGTCTGCTTGTCGAATGATATGATGTGACTGAAGGATCGATTAAGTTGTGGATGATGTTGTCCCGGCCGCAAACCATATTTTTGCGTTTTTACGGATAATACATTTTTTTCAAATAAATTATTAAATTTTTATCCAAAAGTAGACCCTCTTAGCTATTGATCCAGCCGAGGGTATTTTGACATTTTTTCCAGATCCAATTAAGTTTAAACCTAGTTTTGGTTGCACCTATTATATTGATTTTGTATCTTCGCGAGCTTTTAGGGCAGAGCCATTATCATATTAATTCATGATTATTCATGGGGTACATGTACTAATATTCATGGTTTTCATAAATTGCTGTCAACCACCAAAAAAGGAATCCAACAAAGTGTTATTTTCATATTAATGCCTCCCTGCAAAATTCAAAACTCAATGAAAAAAACTGATACCAACAAAAACAACCGAATCAAACGTAAATATGAGGAAAAGTAAGTTTATAAACTATCTTAATTATCATACCAAGGCTTCATGTGCGAGATGGCATCTTCTATATCCTGTCTAATCTCATCTACAAAAAAAAGACATGTCTCATACAAACATGTAGAAAACTTTTTTAAATGTATTTTTCTATTTTGTATTTTTGTGTATATTTTCAAATTGTCCTTTCTTTATTTCCATTAATGCTATCTATTTATGGATTTATGGTCATAATTGAAATATTGCAGTAATTGGTAGCTTTTGAAGAAATTTTATGATTTGGTGGACCTGGCTTAAAACAGCAAAAGGGCTATAAGAGCTAATGAACTGCAGCTTAACTTAAAGTTGTTCCATGAAAGTCTTTATAAAGCATGAAGCTTTTCAAATTTATTTATATAAGAAGATAGGAAGGCATTTATTATCATATTTTATTATTTCTTTTGTAAATTGGATCAAACCAAATTGCATGTACTACATGTCTACCAAGCAGGAAATTTTAATTTGAGTGTGCCACTTCTACCAAAAAAAAAATAATCTCAAAATACTCTAACAAGGGCTATTCAAGAAATTAATATACAAGATGAATGGATATCACTTTAATATCTCCCTAAAATACATAAAATTCTATTTTCTTTTCTCCTATTAAGCTATTTGCTTAAATGAAAACTTGAGTGCATTCTTTCATTCCCATAGACCCATACAATAGTATCTTGAATAGCCTTACTTTGAAAAACAACCTCCTTTTCTTTATTTAGTACTTACATGTGGACTCCAATCTAAACAGATGAAAGTTCTTCAGAAGATAGTCATGTAATGTCAGAAACTGTAGATTTAACTTGGGTAATGCTAAACAACCTGTGGAAATAGGAAAAGAATATCATAAATAATGTAATGTCAGGAACTGTAGATTTAACTTGGGTAATGCTAAACAACCTGTGGAAATAGGAACAAAATATCATAAATATGTGATGTTGAAGAACAATGGAACTTATGATTTACTGAAAGATGTTAGAAAATTTTTTGTATATACCGGTAGAAATGTTATCTATTTTTCTCCCAATTATAACAACATACCAAGTGGTTAAAATTGCACAGCCAAATTTAATCTTTGGCAGTATTTAATCCATGTGAGTTTTCATGCTATTTTTAATATAAGATGTCTTTCATAAATATTATGGGTGAAACAGATTCTCCTTTAGAAATTACTAGAATTGAATGATTCTCTGACCCCTGACCTCTGTCAAAAAGCATATTGATAATGTCTATTAAAATCACAAAAAAATTCAATCATACAGTTGTATTCTAAGTTTTTTATAAAGACCACCGTTCCAATAAACAAATGCATTGGCTTCTAACTCTTCAAATATTTGCATAAACATGGAAATATTTGCTGTGTGATATTTTATCAACCATTTGCATGGGGGGGGGGGGGGGGGGGGAATTCACAAATGTTCTGACTATTTATATTCTGTTACTCAATGAATAAATCATTTGCGAGGGGGATATTTTCACACATATTTTTTTACACTCAAATGCCCCATTGGTGCCTCTTTGATTCTTGTGATTGAGAATAACCCTCATACAAAAAAATAACAGAATCTTCTTCTTCTTTCCAAACAGGAAACAGTTTCAATATTAAACATCCGAGGCTCTGTGAAAACTATGGTCAAATCACTCAATGAATGGGTACATACCATCTCCAGAGTAAAAATCTGTAGGTACAATATTTTCGTCCCAGATTATTTCTTCAGTTGGGTATAACGGCATCTCATTAATTTGTTCTAACTGTGACTTTCTCTTGGCATGTTTTGATATCTGCAACATAGAGGAAGAATATTGTACACCTTGTACAACAATAAATTTAGAGTGTTATTTATTATTTTTGAATGATATAAATGACCCAATTGTTTCCTTGCATCACATACATGTGTCAGACACAAAAACTACATACAGGCATTTTGTTTTAACATCGCAATGATTCCTACACATAAAGGGTTTGCATGATCAAATTATACAATGTTCTTTTTAAGAAAAATCATCTTTATTTATAGTTTATATCTAGAAAAATAAACTACTTTGATTTAATTTGATTTATTCAAGGTTCAGTTAGACAACTTTTGCTGTATACTGTGAATTCATTTATGTTTCTGGGTATCACTTTTAATGATCCCCCCCCCAAAAAAAATAGTTACATTTATAAATTCGTGGTTTTAGCATGTAGCTAAAGAAATAGATGTACAAAAAGTATTCTTATTTTTCGTATTTAAACAACAACAAAATCTATCAAAGTCAAAAATGGCCTGATTTCATTTATCAGTAAGAAGGTGAGCAACAGACTTGAAATCAAATCCAATGTTATGGGATCCCACCTTGATGCTGTATACCAAATATCAAGTGGCTGTGATTAGTAGTTGCTGAGAAACTGTTACAAAAATTTCTTCCCTGTCCAACTGCTGCCCGACATTCACTCTGTGAAATCTGGCCAAAAACCAAAAGTTAAAGTTCTTACCTTATGAATAATAAAAGAAACCATAGGAATACAAATACAAGACCTAACAGTACAACAGAAATCCTAAACTGTTGTCTTGATCATTTTCTTTTATGACAGGGTAATATCAATTATTTGCCTACAAGTTTGAACATACCAGAACTTCCATTAAGTAGGATTTGTCTTTAATGAAATCCTTGTCCTCTGTCGGAACAGGCAACTCATTTGTGTAGGCTAAAAGTTTGTGTAGATCTTCTGGGCTGTAAAAACAAATATAATACAGTATGAAGATAGGCATATGGCAATTGAAAATCCAAATCTGGTGAAAGGTTTTAAAACTTTTCAAAAGTTGAAATTCCTTTTCACTAGAAAAGCTTACAAAGGCCCTTTTTGTAAATAAGGGGTAAAATCTATATTATTTTGTTTCTATAAAAGAACTTACATGGTTGAAACATGTTTTAAACAACAACTATATTGACATCACTATATAATCTCAGTTCTTACCTTTGTGGCTCAAAATATTTCTTCAATGATTTCTTGCTATCAACACTAGCAATGTTAGCAATGGCAAAGTTTTGTAGATCTGGGAAATGCTTAAAAGCCATTTTCTACAAAAAAAAAGGAAAATGTAAACTTTTATCTGCAAAGCCACAAGACTAAAATGATATAATAATACAATAAATATATTCTTGAAGATCAATTTAATTTAAATATTTGTTTGTTAAATAATTAAATTGTCCCAATATTATGATACATTAAAGTAATATTAGCCTGCTTGGCACATATTTGTTGGAGTTTTATAATAAAATACAAAGCTTTATGTACCTGTAATCTAAGCACTCTGTTATAATGTATATCAAGACGGTCATGAATTGTCAGGGCCTCACCAGTCGTGTCATCAATCTCAAACTCAGTATAAGCATTCAGCATGTCCACCAGCTGAAATTGTAGAAAACATTATCTGTAACTCTGACAATATATGTATTCAACATGTCCTTTGGCAAAAAATGTTCATTATCAGAACAGTCAATTAACATGTGCTCTAGGTATACAAAGAAATGTCCGCAGGACATAATGTCTCATCTCGTAACATATGGGATGGACAAACAGACCTGAGCACTATATGTCCCTACTTTCCTAGATAGCACATGAAAAGTAGAATCTAAAACTCGGCACTTGGGTAAACAGCCAAGCACATGGCCTCGTTTTAATTTTTAAATTGTGTCCAAGCTACATTGTCCTAGGGAAAAATCTTAAGAAGGTAAGTTTACAATTTAGAGGTATCCAGAAAGCCAAAACATGTTAAATGATAACTTAAAGCTAGAATTGCATTGAAGAAATCAAAGTAACGAATATACTGTTGTTTGAAGATTATATACCTCACTGAACAGTTTACTGTTGTTAGATAACATTATACATGTACCTCACTGAACAGTTTCCCTTCCTTTCTCTTGGCAAGGGGAGATAACTGACATTTGACCACACAATGTGAGTCGTCTAACAAGGCATTGAAAAATCTCCTGGTGGGTAGCTGGGCTTCAATGTCAATTAGTAATTCTATAAATCTCTCACAATACTGGACTTTGTCGGCAGAAACTGGACCTGAAATAAGTTAATTTATTATAAATACTGTGTAAAGGGATATTTCTGTGTGGCTTGAATTTTGTGCTGTGTTTGTGAAGCTAAATTTTGCAGATTGTTTGATATTTATTGTCATTAAACATGAAAATCAATCTTCGCTTCGTTTTATTATCATAAATATATTGATGGCTGCTATTTCACACAAATTTCCACCTTTACAGTATAAGGAGCACACTTTTGGGGGATTTTAAAAAACACCCTTGTTTTAGAATATTAACCTTTTTCAAGCATATAGGCTACAATCATAATGGTAAAAATGTATTCATAGGAAATATCCAACTTGTTTTTGCCTTAGTTTAAATTTAAAGTCAAGTTTAAAATCATTCGTGAGTTTCATACCTGTTTCCTGAATTCCAGTTAAAACTTTGTCAAATTTTTTTAATAATTTTGACAGAAATTCTCTTTCAAACTGTACTTTTTTCTTCTTCACTTCATCAAGCTTGGCATCATTCTTTTTCAACAGGTTAAAAAACTTTTTATACTTAGCATTCCCTTTGAAAAGATCCTCTCTTTTGCCCTATAAAAAAAATATGTAATAAATCTAAATTCATTTTCCTAAAAATTTTGTAAACATGGCACTTTTAGTTTTGAAAAACAGTGTTAAACAGAATAGAAAAGAACTTTCAACAAATTTTGAAAGCCCCTTAAGTGACATAAAAAAAAATTGAAAACCAAAATAGAAAATTGTTTTAACCCTTCAGCTGCCAATATAATTTCTATTGTTTTATTATGTAATGCTGCATAAGAAATATCAAAAATGACTAAATGTGCATACTAAGTTCAAATGAGCATATCTCTGTCATTTTTTATCATAGACCAATAAAAGTTATATGTATGTGTATTGTTGGATTCTCTAGTTTCCATTTTTTTTTATTTGTTAGTGTTTATGAGTAATTTTTACCTGTACAGGTGCAAATAAAGGTGAAAATATATAAGTATTTATAATTTAATATTTTTAAACCACTGAACAAGAATAAAAATTTGTAACAATAATACTGCAGTAAACATAAAACTTCAGAAAACATTTTCATGCATAAAACAGTCCATAAGTCCCAGGTAAATTTACAGGTATGACACAGGTAAGTAAAAAAAACTCGTTAACTATGAAAACAGTAAAACACATATAAAAAATATTTTTTTTGAGGTTGGAATTTCATAATAACACATATTTTGGCTTAAAACCCTATAAACTAAAGATTATTTGTTCATTCAGCATGTTCAGAGTCAGATTGCTCATTTTCAACATTAGGTAACAGAACAGCCCTATAATTGTACATTGTGTGATATATATGAAAGCACCTTGGCATGCAAAGAGGAACATTGCAGTCTAAGCACATGTAAGAAGTTTGTTGCCTTTTAAATGATGCACGATTGGATTTCTTATAGTTACAAGCAACACAGTCTCTAACCGGACGAGCCCTTTTAGCACCAGCCTTAGCTGGAATGTAAGCAGGAAAGTGACGATCAGTCAGACGGGAGGGCTTTTCACCAAGCACTTTTCGTCCCTTTTCAGTTTGTGGTTTAGGAGCTGTTGTAGCTTCTTCAATAAGAGAGCTCACAATTGATGTTCTGAAAGAGTTATGTTCTTTCTGACTTTTATTTCCATTACCAAACTTTTTATAAAGTATGAAAGCATTTATGACGCACAAATTCAGCAGATAGAAGAAAAGTTTTTTGTACCATTTGCTAGTTTTGCGGAGACATGAATAATACTGATTTATTTGATCAGAAAGATCAACTCCACCCATCAAAGAGCAATAATCAACAACACATGTAGGTTTTACAATTGGTTCATTTGTGCGTCTGTCAGTTTTATCCAAAACACTAACTGTAGCCTGATGAATTGTCGACAACATATGGACATCACGTTTGTCACGGTATTTTATACAAAGCAGTTTTTCATTTCTGCGAAAAATCATTTCACCTTTTTTCAATTTCAAACACTGTTTGGACTTTATTACATTTGGAACACCTAACCGATTTTTTCTCAAGGTACCACAGGCGTAAGTATTTAGTAGATCTAGTTCCACGAAAAGTTCAGGTGAAACATAATAATTATCCATATAAACGTGGTGGCCCAAGTCTAACAGTCCGCATTTGCTGAGCAATCCAATCACAGTTTTTGTTGTAGTGCTACAATCATTGTCACCAAGAATAAGATCAGCTTGATCACATATAGAAGCACTGCCAGTATAAATATCAAAACCTAGGCAGTAGCCACTCTGGGCTTCACATACTTGATATAGTTTTATTCCAAATTTGGTGGGTTTAGCTGGGTTATAAACCTTGAATCGTAAATTACCTTTCCATGGACACGTAGCTTCATCAAGACTCAGATCTCTATCAGGGGAATATACTTCAGAAAATGTATCTAATAACAAGTTTACAAATGGCCGAAGTTTAAACAAGGGGTCAAATCCTACCTGTCCCCTTTGCACCTGCCTGGCATTGTCATTCAGGTGTAAATTACTGAGGATTAATAAAATTCTGTCCCTACTCATATGGTTTCGAAAATAAGGGGTGTCAACAACTTCAGAAGTGGACCAATATTGCTGAATATCACTTTTTTCAACTAGCCCCATGGCAATAACCAAAGCCAGAAACACTTTCATTTCGTCTAACGTAACGTCCTTCCATTTTTTCATTCGGCTGTTTTCCTTCAGACCTTCATTTTCTCCATTGTCTCCGCGAACCTGTTTGTTTCATTCACTAAAGTATTTATGAAATCATCATTGATAAACAGTTTTAAATAGTCCAGTGGTCGTCCTTGTGGTCCAACATCCTTATTTAATTTTATTTCACCAGTAAACGGGGCATTGACAACATCAAAGTCTTCTCTGACCCAACCATTTTGGACATCATCGGGAAAATCCCTATCAGAATTCGGCGAAAAATCGTTCAACGGCAATGTAGCGAATACATTTTGATTGACAAATGTTAGATCTTCTGGTTGGAAGCCTTCAAATTCCTCGTTGTCATCATTATCATTAAAAAAATTGGCGACTTTGTCGTCGTCACTCCAATCAATGTCCGCCATTTTGAGACATTTTTGATAAAATTTTATTTACCTTTTATTTTTCCTTACAAACGGTAAAAACACCCGAGAAGTACGAAAATACTTGAAATTTTATCCAATCAAAACGTTTAAAAGAATTAACATACGTCATTTCCGATAAAGGATTTCCCTTTGTTGCTTAGAAACTACGATAAACAAGTGGGTCCGAGAAACGACAATAGTCGCGCGTAGCAATGCTAGATTGAATTATCGGAACGACAATTGTCGCGCGTAGCAGGCTAAGGGTTAACTGAATAAAGAATGTATAAAAAAAATATTCATATGCGAGCGAAGCGAAGCTCACTATTGTAGTCTGCCAAATTGCACGAGACTCAAAATACGATGGTTGAAAATAAATTGTGTCTGCTACTTGGAATGCATTGGGAATTTACGAAAAAACCGGGTCTCGCGTTAGCGAGACCCGGTGTTTTCGCTTATTTATTTGCAAACGGTTACAAAACTAAACCTTTTGTTGTTGTTAATGGCAAGAACTTTCTCAATAAATAATAACTATCTAACGAACGAAGGCTAGTTGTTTTGTTTTTTTTTAAATATGGCCCCTTCTCGTGAGATTTCAATACACTAGTGACCTTTAACACAGAGTGCACAGTCATGCGCAGAAAAATGGCGGGAAATATCACATCACATCATCCCTAACAAGGGTAGTTAAAACTAAGTTCTGCCAATCAATATTATCGGAACTTTTAACATAAACAGATTCATTATAAAAGCGTGACCAGCAACTTTTTTTCTGCATATGTATGATAAATAAATTTGGTCCTACCTGATCTGAAAATATAATCCTAATCCATCCTCATGACGTGTGCCGTGTCGTGGTCCTTCAAAGTCAAACTGACATAGTAAAATAATCAATGCAATCATGGGTCCGTCGTCATTTTCCACCAGGTTATTCAATCTTTTGCAGCCAGTACTAGTAAAATTTAGATACGGGTATACAGAAAATCTCACAAAACCTGGCAGAAGAACATTGACATTTTGACGTTCTGCTGGATTGTGACGTCACAAATGGACGATCAATATTTATGTATAAGTTATGGATAATATCGTCCCGGCCGCGAACCATATTTTGACGTTTTTTTAAGATAATACATTAATTATTATTTTTTTTTCGAACAAATTATTCAATGTTTAATCACTAGCGGTCCCTCTTAGATATTGGTCCAGCTGAGAGTATTTTGACAATATTTTCCATATCCAAATTAAGGTTCGACCCGGATTAGGCTGAACCTATTATCTTATTTATCACGTTGCATCAACATAATTTGTGTTGATTTTGTATCTTCGCGAGCTTTTAGGGCAGAGCCATTCTCATATTATTTTTTGTATCAAAACATCAGAAACTGGTTCACAATATATTCAAATTTCTTTTGAATGAAACATATTTGAACTATAAACTTACAGGAAGCAAATTACTCCATATTGGTAAAGAAACCAGTCTCTGGACCTGCTCTCTGATTAAATCAACTTCCTAAAAACACAAATATAGAGCAAGTTATTCTAAGAATCAAGGTCATTTTACTTCACACTGGTTGAGAAACCAAATGCTAAACGTGTTCTGTAATCTGTAAAATATACAAGAAAGCTCAGCTAGACAATTATATCAATTTTAAATGAACTTATCTATAAAAGAGAGTATTATCTACTATTGAATTTTGGAATACTATTTTTTGATAAGGCAATCAAATTTATTTGAGTTAGTGAGTGACTTGTTTAACACCCTTGCAATGCTACAATGTATATAGGTTATTCAAAGTCAATAAAAAAAAAATTCTTTAATGTCATTCATTTGTACATAGGCTGGTATAGTAACCTGTGATCTTTTATGACTTGCCCACAAGTATGTTATTGGGTACATCAATTATGTTTAAGTTCTGAGAATGCCTCTGGGCATTTTGTGTGCCATGACCATAATAAATGACCACCATATATGACCATGAGTGTAAGACCCTACCAAACACTGCCTTAATCTCATTAAACTCTTTGACTTGGACATGCTCTCAAATTTTTGGGTTTGCTGAAAATAAACGTCCATGAATTTGATACATTCTTTTTCCAATAAATGACCTTGTGTCCCCATTTCCTCCACTTCATCATCATTTCATGTTCATTTTTACACCCCTTTCACATTCATATCCATGATATAGCCGAAATCGTGCTGCTTTGGAGTAAATATAAAGCAATAACTAATTTATGAATAGATTTTTTCTGCTTGAAAACATTATATGAGATTTAAAAGCATTGAAACACGAACATTTAAGAAATAAATTAAAGAACTTTTAAAGTAATTGAAGACTTTACCAAGCTATTGAAACAGTGGATTAAGAACAATAGAAGCAGGGTCTGTTCTCTGAAAGGTTTGTCTTCATTCAAGCATAGCTGTAAAATCTGCTGGAAAAATTCAGCAAACTTCTCTGGCTTTGACTTGAATGCCTGAAATATAAAATATGAAATTTAAAATTAAGAAGCACCATTTGCTTAAATTCAAAGGCTTGAAATAAAAATAACAATAATCTATTCAAAGAATACCATCAGCAAATATTTAAGTTTTTTTCACAGAAATTTTCATACATTCAAATAAAATTTTAAAATGTACATTCTAGATCCATGGTACTTAATCATGGTTATAATTTTTTTTTAATCACTGTAATAAATTTTAAGTATGTATCAAGAATACCCTTAATAATTTTGAAGATTTCATGTTTTCACCAAAAACTGTGCACAGACAAAGTAAAAAGCAAACACTTTAGGGCTCTTACACCAAGTAAGGGTACCCTTATTCTAAAAATAGGTCTATGTTACCCTACATAGTAGAATTCAGTGTCTTACTAGCACAATTTGGATTTTTTGTACATGTACATATTAGGTACAGAATTTCAATTTACAGTTATTTTAAATCCAGTACAAATCAGTTTCTACTAGAACAAATTTAGATTTGTGCTTAAGACATGACAGCTGTGCTAAAGAAAGCAGAAAATTCTGAAGCACCTGACTTCACTCTCGTTTCGACATGAGTTCACATTGCTGATGTATTTTGGGTGTAATATGTGGTTTTATTTTTTGTGGTTTGTTTTTGAGATGATTTTATGTATACCAATTTTGCCTTGTCCTTTTTGGATTGAAAACATTGGATTGCAACATTGATGTCTTGATTCATACTGGCAAGATTTATACCAGGGCTATTCCAGAAATAAATGTAATGGGGGGGTCGGAAGGTGATTTTTTTTATACCCACCATGCATAAAATTTTTAATTTTTTTCCCTTTATGTTGCATTTGAGAAATATTTAAAAATACCACCACCAATACAATTTTAATTATAGTGCCTTCCGACCCCTCCAAAGAATTAATTCTGGAATAGCCCTAATCATTACACATATAACAATACAATGGTTTATACAGTAAATTTTTATCATACCTCCCACTGGGGTACTCTTTCTCTGAACTTCTCATTGACCATAGCAGCTATTGAAAGCTTGTGTGCATAGGTGGCCTAAAAGAACAAGAGGCTCCCAGGAGCCTGAATCGCTCACCTGGTCTTGATGTCGACCCTATAAAGACTTTTCTAGAGCTAAATGAGCTGAACATTTAAGCAAGTAACAGCTTTTCTCTACTATAGTTTTCATTCTGTAGCCCTAGGCCCAAATCATGAAAAAACGTTATTTTAAGGGCAATAACCCCTATAAGGGGACATCTGACAACTTCGACCCTATGGAGACTTTTGTAGAGCTAAATAAGCTGAACATTTAAGCAAGCAATAGCTTCTCTCTATCTGCTATAGTTTTCATTCCATAGGCCAAAAACATGAAAAAACGTTATTTTAGGGGCCATAACCCCTATAAGGGGACATCTGACAACTTCGACCCTATGGAGACTTTTGTAGAGCTAAATAAGCTGAACATTTAAGCAAGCAATAGCTTCTCTCTGTCTGCTATAGTTTTCATTCCATAGGCCAAAAACATGAAAAAACGTTATTTTAGGGGCAGTAACCCCTATAAGGGAACATCTGACAACTTCGACCCTATGGAGACTTTTGTAGAGCTAAATGAGCTGAACATTTAAGCAAGCAACAACTTTTCTCTATCTGTAATAGTTTTCATTCTATAATCCAAAAACATGAAAAAATGCTATTTTTCACCTTTAAGGGGCCGTAACTCCTATAAGGGGTCATCTGACAACTTCGACTCAATGGAGACTTTTGTAGAGCTTTTGATGCTGAGGCAGTAGCGTGACATCAGATTACATCTATCTCTTATACTTTTTGATTTACAAGCCAAAAACAGTAGTCTGACCCCCCTGGTCTATTTTTAGTAACGGCGGCCATGTTGTTTGGACGGCGGTCACCATTTGTGCAATCTTGGTAGAGGACATCCCATAGATGAAGTGTGCAAAGTTTCAAAGCAATCCCTTCAGTAGTTTCGGAGGAGAAGATTTTCAAAGAAAAGTTAACGACGACGACGACGGACGACGACGACGACGACGACGGACGACGACGGACGCCAAGTGATGGCAATAGCTGACATGGACCTTTGGTCCAGGTGAGCTAAAAATAAACAGTGAAATAATATTCTAGATAAGCAAGAATGCTATTTCTGAATAGATGATTCAATATCTGAACCTGTGTTCCACACACACAAAAAACAACCAAATTGAATATACATGTATTTCCTTGTTGTATAATTTCCTCCTAAAAAGGTAGCGTTAATCTTCACTATATCTATAATCACAGTTTGAAAATGTTTTAAATAGATACAATATTAGCCTTTTAGTTCAGTTTACACAATACAGGTGCATCTATTGCATAAAAGACTGGGAGACAAACTATTAGTCCTGCTTTTAACCTAGGTCAATAGTGACATATGTTTGGTTTAAACAATTATTGATTTTTCAAGAACTTTTCAGTGAAAATGCATACTTATAGAATTGAATTCCGAAATTCATAGTGTCATGAAAAGGACAAACCTTTTTTCAACCTATTTTCAGATATGCCCCTGTTTTTCAACTGAATCTAAATGACACAAACAGGACTTATTTATTTATTATTTATTTATTATTACAATTTTTATAAAGCACAAAATCAAATAAATTATTTATTGCAATTTGGTTGAGAGAAAAAAGGTTCAATATAGACAAGAGGAGTTATTGAGCCATGAATCACTATAACTGTAAAATCATGAAGCATATTAATTCAATTAAATATGTTCAAGGTTTTCAAATGCCAAATAATTAGTGATCAGAGAGTAAATATGCATCATTCAAATAATTACCTGAATTGATATGCGACATGATTTACAATTATAATATGTTTCATGGATTGGTGACTCCAATGACCTTACAAACCTCTTTTCCTCTTAAGACACTTAAATGCCGAACCTGTTGGTGTCATTTTAATTCAATTGAAAAACAAAAGAACTCACCGTTGCCCAGTTAAAATTTGGCCATAGGTAATTCTCAAGGTACTGACTGCAATGAGAATCAAATCATTAAACAACAAAAGTTATGCATGTTTTAGTATTCACACTATGTTTGAAAAAAAAAATCAAGATTGGGTATAGAGCAGTTGATTGTTATGTCCATCATGTACAATCCTATTTTATTCTTGTTTTTTCCTATAGCCTTTTTCTTGTTGTTATGCAATTTGATTCTTGTACGATTCTCTTTTCGTCCTATTATTTGCATGTACAGTCAAACCTGTCTTAACGACCACCTGTATTCAACGACCTCCTGTCTTGAGCGACCCTATTCATTCCCCCCCAACAGTTTTTACTATGTTTTGCACCTGTATTCAGCGACAACCTGTCTAACGCGACTAGCGACCATGTTTTTAGTTCATAAACGACCATTAATCCTCCGTTATGCGACTTTTTATAAACCGGAAGTTGTAAGAAAATCGGAAATAATATATGAAAATCGCAGCGTTTCGTTCCCCGTCAAAAATATATCCCCCAAATGGAAGCAGAAATTTTGAAAGTAAACAGATTGTACTAGGTGAAGTTTAGCAGCAGGAAGGACTGAATTTCCACATGTAGATTTGTTTATGTATTAAGTTGGCAAATGAAGATTAAACTGAACAACTCTGGGGTTTGAATTTAGTCTCATCGTCATAATAAACAATCTGTTCCACAAACTTTCAAATATCAATGGTGGATGAATTATAAAATCAAAGGTTAGTTCATTCAGTCTTCTAAAATTACTTTAGCCTTTACAACTCTTGGAATTGGTAAACAGTTTTATCAGTATAATAATTTATCTGTCCCTTCAACTTTGAGTTTTTACTGGTGAATGAACTATATTTACATAAACTCAAAGGTTAGTCCTACCAGTAGCTGCATGTTGGTAAATGAATGATACATGTATTTACATCAATTCAAAGGTTATTCCAACATGAAGCTGCCATTGTAAATTATTTTGCCCCTTAGGCCTTACAGTACCTTGCAGGCATACAAAAAAAGCTAAAGATTTTGGCATGGATAGTATGACTGATTCCAAACCTGTATTCAGTGACCACCTGTCTTATGTGACCTTTTTTACCTTGTCCCTTCAAGGGTCACTTAAGACAGGTTTGACTGTAGTTTGTTTCAGTTCCCTGTCTGCTTCACTTGATTGTTATAACTAATTTGTTCCTTAAAGTTTAAGATATTAAAATACGTGGAATTGAATGTGCAGAATGTCAAAATGTACAGAAAAAAATATAACATAATAGAAGAGAATTTAAGTTTCAGACTATTTTTTGCAAAAGAATAAAGAAGATTTGATAAAGGCAAGACATTTTGTGTAAAAAAAGTATTTGTTTGATTTCCAGTACAGTTTTCTTAATCAACCACCTTTTCTGGCATCATTAAAGGACTTTCAACTTTATGCAATTCAGAATCAATATTTCATGTATTAGTGTGTATGGAGTTTGTCTCTAAAAATACCTGAATTCTAACATCATGCTCCGTCTAGTAGAAAACCTATAATAAACAAAATCAGGCCAATTTTACTTTTATCACATACAAAGTGAGCAAACATTGGCTTAAATACATTCCTGTGCCATCTTAGTTAAAATCCCTCAGTTCCATTTTTAATCTATGTCAAGCATCTAAATATATAATTATTTATATGTACTGAACAAAGTGTACTGAGGATAATAGATATGCCTTACAACCAAAGTAAAAAATGGCAAGATTTTGTTAAATAGAAAGTAGGTGAGTGTCAAACTTGAAATAAAATCCCATGAAATTGGACCCCATGCTGATGCTGTAAACCAATTATTAAGGGGCAGTGATAAATAGTTGCTGAAAAAACTGCTGCAATTTATCCCCACATACCCCTGTCCAACGTTCACCACTTTTAGTTTATTAATTTTATGTAGATGAGGGAATATTTTTTCTCTAAAAATATAACATACTATAAAATTTAATAAATGTTTTTTAAAAAAATCTATAGGTGGTACTAAAAAACTAAAGGTGTTCCCGTCCCAGGGGGAATGTTACAGGATTAACTCTCAACTGTTTAGAGGTAACTGAGTGGGTTCATTGTTAAATTATCTGCAATGTATCTCTGACAACTTACCCAGTTTTAACCAGCTCAGTCTTGTAAACATCTTCAACTAACTGAAACAAGAAGAAAAGTAAATTGATTTCTATGAAGCAAAATTATTTTTTATTTTGTTTTTACAGTTGTTACATAGATTGTTTTCATAGACTACTCAGAGTGCAAAAATGACCAAAGTTTATCACGTTATTTCTGTTAAAGTATTAAATTTCATGAAGTAAAAATTTTCATGGTTTTCGTGGGTCAGCCACTAAATCAAGAATCCAAACCAAAAAAAAGGTTCGCAAGACTTTATTTAAACCACAAAAATGCATTTTTATTCCAAATCCACAGAAAATAATGCCCACTAAACTATAAAATTTAGATTTGTAGTGAGCTGATAGAAAATACAAAACGGATAGAAGATTTTATGTATTGTCTTCAAACAAGGATCAGGTTCTAAAACAGAAAAGATTTAGTATATAGATAAATTGGGATACTTTGCCATTAAGCAGTGCATATCTGAAATTTTCATTTTGTTTGGTATATGATACATATATACATACTACATGCATTCTACATACCTTTGCATTGAAGCTAGCACCAGTTTTCAAAGCCTCAGGTGACCAGTAAGCACCAGCTAACTATAAAGAAGATAAAAATATCAATGTAAACTTAAGGAATCCTTACCAAGTGTTATTGGTTTAAAAAATAGAATTAAGAACTACCAATCACTTGGAAGGTTTATTGCTATAAAAATGAAATTATAAGAGCATTTGAGAAATTTGAGCCTCGATGCAAATAATATTTTATGACTGATTTTTTTTTGGTTATGTTTGCTTTTCTTTGAATATATCATAAAATAATAAAGGTACACCAAATTGATAATTTACATCATGATATAAATCTGTGTTATTATATGCAGGAACTGCTAACTCCTCTGGAGCAGCTTAGATCACTTTGTTTCCAACATAACTTCCTTTTTCTGGTTTCTGTTCCATTGTTTTGTGGCATTGCGTTTTTTTTCTTGCTGTTAATTTTTTTTCAGACTTTTGACAATCAAATGATCTATTGGTACTAAGCTTCTTGATTAGTTGTGAAGAGAAAGATACTAGAAAATATGATATGCTTGTTGAAAGTCATTGTCTTAAATTGTAAGCTAAATCTAATTATTCATAAATATGTTTATCATCAAACAAGTTAAATGATACAGAATAAAAATTGAATTAAAAATAATAAAAGAAAAAAAGAAATTTACACCAAATCATGTCAATAAAATAGAGTAATACCTTTGTTATATTGTCTTCCTGGATCTGATCAACTGTTAGAGGTCTTGCCTTCTTTGTTTGTGCCATTTTGTGTCCCTGCTGCTCAGTGCTCAGAACTCAATTATCTCATACTATTACCAATAAACATACCATTCTCTTTTGTTTACACTGTAACAGAGTATGTTATGTTAAAATCAAACGTACATGTTCTGAACTAGACTTTCATAAAAATCTTACAATAATGAGCTACATATTTTTTACTGCACAATAAAATTATAATCCACTATAATAACAAGTCCATGTACACTTTTAAAGTAAAAACTAAATTAGAACACTATTAAAACACATTTTAATAGTGAGAGATAAAAATATAATAAAAAGATAAAGTATGTATGATAAATTTTACAAGTATAAAAATGCCAAAGGATCTATTAATTAACTTATAGATATGGCCTTATACAAATTCAATGTGTTTTTAAATGGATGTACATGTATGTCTCATTCTTCACATTTAAAATGAAGGACATTATAATAAAATCACTGTCATAAGTAGTTCATTTTAAATACTGGAACAAGTGATTTTAAAAGAGAGGTAACTCTAGCTTTGAAAGGAAAATGACTTAATAATACTTAAACAAGTGATTAAAAAATCACTGATTTAAGTAAAGCCCCTGACTACACAAGCCCTACCTATTAGTGTAACAATAAGACAAAATTAGGATGTTTTGATTACTAATCCTGAAATCTTTACATGTATATCATGGTTTCACAAATTTGTTTATAGCCTGGGGCTTTTATAAATAATTAGCATGGATTAAACTGTGTAATGTCATGATTGTTAAAACTGTAATGACAATCAGTGAAAAAAATTATAGCAAAAAAGTAGTGCAAATATACAAATCATTGAAATAATGCATGAATGGTTATGTTTTATTTACTGTCAAATACAAATCATTTATGTATTTTGTAGATGAGGAACAATATTGAAGTATAAAATATGACTTTTTCATGAAAATATTCTTATTACCCAGTATTGCCCACTTTGACAATTTTAAGGGTATTGACCAGCCCGGGAAAATACTTTGCCAGTGCTAATTTGAACCCCTGGAAAGAGACCTTAAGACATTAGATGTGCTTTTCAGGACAATTTTCTGTACATGAGCTAACATTACAGACTTCTGTCATTTTTATGGAATACATGTGTATACCATATTTTATTGGTGTATGTCAAATGGTAATTAAAGATTAATAGCTGACATGACAATGCACCTTCTGAGGACTGTCAACTTTTGAAATTAAGTTTTTATTTTAATTATTTCTTTAATGTTTCACTTATATTCAGTATAAAATAAAAACAAAACAAAAATCAGAAAACCAGGTTGGCAGCCAGTCTTCTATTATTTTAAACACTAATCAAAAGCAAAGAGAGCCAGATATTTTTTTTTGGCACACACTATTTCCCTCCAATTATACATAGAAATGCAAATTGATAATTTCCTGGTTTGTTTTTTTTTTGTGTCTCCCATTTCCACATGTGTTCCAGCTTATAGAAACAGAATCACCAGCTTTGTCATGACAGAATCCAGGTCTGTTCACCCTAACTGGTGTTCACCCTGGTTCATAGTTGCCAATATACACATTTGCCGTTGGTCAGTTCGCCACTATCTAGAGTCTGTTTGCCCTATATAATTCTAAAGAACTATATTGTTCAAGCAAAGAGAAGAAAAAAAATAAAATGCTATGCTGAACCCAACATAATACGACTTGTCAAATGTTTTTGAATTAAGTTCAAAAGGCGCACAAAAAGTCAGTGGAAAATTATAACTGTATAAAAATTATCACCAAAACATAATTTTTTTTTTGGTTCTTTGTTTAAATGTGAACACACAGCTGAAGCTAGCATTTTGTTCTGGGGATTATGGGATTTGCAAAATGCTACTTCCAGTTCAAAGCATAAATACACTCAATCTACACTTAGTTGGACTTCGTCCAATATTATTCTGATATACTTTTGGATCCCTGGAACAATGTTCTTTCTTTAAATATTTTTATGACAATTTGTGCTCCTCTAAAGCATAAAAAATATTATTAGCAAAAAACGGCAATATATCCCAGTTGGGGTATGTCAAAATATCCCAATTAGGATACTTTATCCCAATTGGGATATAGTATCCAAATTGGGGTTTCCCCCAACTGATTATGACTTTAAGTACTACTACTACTACTAGCTATCTTTTGTCAACTGTATGCAAGGTCTGTTATTTAAGTCGCAAACTTTATTCTTACGAGTATTGCTGTCGTCTAATAAAAATATCTAGCAGAACAATATTCGAGAGAAGAGTGAAGCTTTTTGTCCTAAAAACAAGAATTTAAGAAATTTAGAACGTTCAAATTTCGTCGGCACATGTAACGGAAGTTGACAATGATACGTTAAAACTGTGTCGAAGACGGATAATTTCCGGGGAAAAACTTTAGAATTCGGGCCATACATGATCATATATACCTAAAAATCGACCCCTTTGACTTGTGGGGGTATTATAGAGTAGGGGTCGATGTTAATGACCCGTATCAGCCTGAATGCAAGCCCCTGTGTCAGATCAAAGTAGCTATATATATTTAATTAAATATATTTAATTTCCTTATTCGGAAAAAAGCTCTTGAGAGCTTGTGTTTATTGTTATTTGCAAATCCGAATTCAAATAAATCTTTCTTATCTTATTATCTTAAAATGTTAATTATGTAACATGTTCTCCCAATACAGCTTGGAAACTGAACTTTAGATTATGCCAACTCATGAGATAAGTACTGATGGCATTATCAAATTCCTTTACAATTAACTTAAGGAAAATTATTCATAAAATCATAGACCTGTATATTTAATATACAGGTCTATGATAAAATTGTAAAACACAGGTATTAGACAAGATTTCATGACAGCTGATCTGAGAAAATCATTGTCTCAGATGACGGGCGGTCTATGCCAGTATCTTTCAGTCATGATTGATGATAACGTTAAGTAGTACTTTTATAAGCTACTTAGAACTTTAGAAAGAAAACCATAGTTAGCACTAAAATAGACCTGTATATTAAATACAGGTCTAGCACTAAAGTATGTCTCGCCCTACCGACATCATCAGAAATATAAATTCCTTATAATTAACCTATCATTTCACTAACTATCAAACCCAATGATGCAGTTGTAACATTTTATGTCTGACGCAGCAAAATATTGAGTTTCATTAACCTTATAGGACACCATTAAAACTGACCTAACTACATGGCTTATAGGTGCGTCGAAAAAGGCGTTAATCCCCCCCACCAACACCACTCCGCAAACACCTTAGAACATATAGTTTCTGAGGTATTAAAGTGCCTGTAAAACATTCACAGGCACTTGTTTCTGGGAAAAAAATATACTTATATACCATGCAATGTTTTCCTAGGAACAATTAAGTGCATATGTGGTGCAAGTGCATCTGTATGGATTGAAATTTGTCAAAGTTGCTCGACCGAAAAATCAAGGTCCACTGGGTCAGAAGATGGGGATGTAACTGTACCTAGCTACTACTGGGCCATATGCATACAAAGCTTTATCGACCTAGGAACATATAGTTCTTGAGATATAAACAAGTTATGGAGCCTGGCTTTAACCGAGAACTTTACAAATAGCGATTCGAAAGGGTTTCTTCAGTTTATAAATAAAACATTGAAACAACAAAAAGTGATTTTATACTATAATGTTATAAAAAAATCAGTTTTTCTTAATAAACTGTTAACACAGAGACATGTCTCGCCTGTCGCAGCTGGACACAGTATAAAATGAAGTAAAAATAAAAATGCAAATGTTTAAAGTTACTACAGTACTGATAATTACTCATGATATTGATATGTATTGATGCAAATGAAGCTGTACACCAAATTTCAATGGTTTACTATAACTTGTTTATATAAAACAGACATAAGAAAAAAAAAACAATATAGCCAAATGAGTATAAAATCTCAAAGTCAGTCAGTAGACCATGACTGCAGGGGCCAAACAGATAAAATCCTCCTTAAACTGATCTTAACTGATGCTTAAGCAACTGCATACCAAATATAAATGGTGAACCATAACTGCTTTATATAAAACAGACATAATTAAGTAAAAAGTTAAAAAGTCAGTGACTGCAGGACCATACGGATAAAATACTTTTGAAATTGATCTGTACTGATGCTAATGCAAGTGCCTACCCAATATTAATGATGTACCATAACTGCTTTATGTTAAACAGACGTAAGAAAAAAGGTTAACCTCGGCCAAATCAGTGTAAAATTTCAAAGTCAGTAGACCGTGACTGCAAGAGCATACAGATGAAATGCTTTTGAAATTGATCTGTACTAATGCTAATGCAAGTGCATACCCAATATCAATGGTGAACCATAACTGCTTTATGTTAAACAGACGTAAGAAAAAAGGTTAACCTCGGCCAAATCAATGTTAAATTTCAAAGTCAGTAGACCATGACTGCAGGAGCATACAGGTGAAATCCTTTTATAACTGATCTGTACTGATGCTGATGCAACTGCATACCAATTATCAATGGTGTAACATAACTAGTTCACATAAAACAGACTTAAGCAAAAACTTAAACCAATTGTGGACGCCGCCGCTGCCGGCGGAGTCTCGCCTTTTGCGACATTCGTCGCAGGTGAGATAAAAAGTGCCGGCTAATGTCTGTTGGTGAGTCGGTTAATTAAATTTAAGTCTGGTGAGAGAGTTAGTTAGCCGAGACAGAATGATTGCAAGCTATGTATATTTTTATTTTTTTCCAAAAACTTTTATGGTTAAAATTTTATATTGTATTAATTCACGTGTGAAATTATCTCTATTTTCGGGGTTTGATATTTTGTATTTTAAGATGTAAAATATATATGTATTAAAGTTGAGCCTCTTGTTAAAAGAATTTCAAGGTGTGCTTGTTTGTTTTTGTTTTTGTTTTTTTTTTTGCAATTGCCATATACTTTAGCAAGAAAAATAGTGACAATGCCATTTGTTCGGCAATTAGGAGAATACAAAGAAAGATTAAACGTTTGTTGGTTTGCACAACTGATAAAAAATATAAAAAGATCAATTATTTGTGTTGATCAGACAGTAGAATACCATTGACACATGTTTACATATATCTTGATAATAATGTATTTTAAAAATGTAAAATATACTTTTTTCATATCAATTAAAAGTAAATCTGTTAGCTTATGTTGATTACCAAGCTCCCAAAATAATGCTCTGCGTTAAAACCTGAGTTTTGGTAAAAAGGAGTAAATGGTCTAGGAGGATAAGATCGATATTTTTTTATACGATGAAATTGTATACAAAATATCAGAACTCTATGTCATGTTCTTGATGAGAAAACAGTAACCGAAATTTTGTGTGTATGTCGATTGTGTTTTAAAAACTAAGTACATGTATTCGGTAAACAGGAAATAGAAACCAAGAAGCATGCATATGGTACTATAGGATAAAGCTGTATACAAGATATAATACCTCAACCTCTATGTCATGAAGTGCTTTAAAAACTGTGACGAAAATGTTGCATGTATATATGTACAATTTATGTAAAAACCGAAGTGTTCGGTTAACAGGAAGTGAGGGTAAGGGTTAGGCTTAGAGTTAGGTTACCCTAATACTGCCGTCACCATCTTCACCAACTTGAATGTCTTTAATCAAGAAATTTTACGGTAGACACCGTGTACTCATAGACAAATATGGTATTTCTGTCTCTCAAATGAGTGCAGATGTTGGTTTGTCGTAGAAATTTTTTTGTCTTCCTTTACCGGATTTGACACACTGAATTGGAATACGGCGGATATGCGATAGGAGGCAGGTACCGCTTACTATTCCGAATCACCTGAGTTCACTCTTGTTATGACTTGAGTTCAAGTTGTTGATTTTCGCTCGGTTGTTTTTGTGTTTTGTGTTTCTTTTTTGTGTGCTGTTTTTGTTCGTGTTTGCCGGTTTCGTCGTTGCTCTTTCGGACTTTTGACACTCGAATGCCCCAATGGTGCCTCTTTGCAAGAATGTATCAAGGAGGCTTTGTTGAACGTTTACCTTGAGAGTCAATTTCGAGATGTAGATCTAAATATGAAGCAGACTTCCAAGAATCCGTTGTATACTTTATCTCAAATTCCTGAGGATATATGAGATGGAAAAGTCACCAAATCGAGAATTGTTCGGTGAAAGGACATCATCAATATAAAGGAACGTGAGGCCAAAAGGTGTTGTCGATAAGAAAATTGAGCATGTGACTGTCGACTATTTGGTCTTCTGTTCATTTGTTCTTTTTCTTAGTCTAATTGATGACAAAGTAAGTCTTACTGTAATCGACTACCGGATATTTGTACCTGCATTTTTCATTCTTTTTGAAAAAGCTGCGATTAATAAACTGTGCCAATTTACTCTCAACAGACCGACCAATAGACCGAGTTCATTATAGCACACTTACCAACAGACCCAATTTTAGGCAAAAACATAAAAATGCCACAAAAACACCATGTCTGTCGGTTTTTTCCTTATACGTACAATTATATATATCAAACATACATGATAAACAATTTAAATTGCATTTTTTGTAAGACTTTTGACTTAATTCAAGCAAAACGCTGTAATGTTTACGCTTTTGAATGACAAAATTGGTAGAAATATCTCGATGAGTACCACACCTTTCCGTTTTGTTTCTTATCAATGTAAGCTACAGAAAAAAGCAAGATATGAATACGTGCAGTATTCAAAATTGTTTTGCTCAACATAACTTGCTTTTTTATTAAAGAAAGTAAAAAAGAATTTTTTAGTAAAATATGCTGACCTTGGTATGTTTATCTCGATAGTACTTGACCAACAGACTTTAGCCGACTCTCCAACAGACCCATTTCCCATATAGCCTTCATGTTAAATAAAACCAACAGACCGAGTTCTCAGTTAGCCGAGTGAAGATTGTATGCACATCCATAGTGCAACTACTGAGCCAAGTTTCAGTTTGGTATTCCAAATAACCTTATTATAATAGACAAAAGACAACAAGAACTTCTAATGCCCGAGTAATATACCTTAAGGGACCGACACCATTTAACTTGAAGGGGGGAATTGGTTTTTTCCTAAAAAAATATTCTGAAAATTATTTTTGATGAAAAAAATATTTTGGCAGCTGAGGGTAAAAAAAAATATTCTGAAGAAGGATTTCTGCTATAAAAAATAGTGCTGGTAGTGAAAAAAAATATTCTGTCGCGACGCCTTCGAAAAATATATGTCCGATCCACATACGTGGCAAGCCATTAAAAGACTAGTGCAAACATAAGCATTAACAAAGATGCGATACTATACTTAATTGTCCTGAAGTACTGTTATTTCGTCGTTATAAAGATTAGTGCTGCAGATGAGGAATAAATTTCCGAAATGGCCATACAGCTCCTAAAAATTAATTGCATGCAGTTAGACTTTTGTGTTAAAGTTTCATGTTCATTTAAGACTTTTGTGTTAAAGTCTCATGTTCATTTACTCCATATCCTTTCATAAAATATTATTACAGGAGTTTGTCTTTAATGTCGCGCGGAGTCAATAGAACAATTCCCCATGTTTAAGATGTATTGCTCTTTATTTTTTAGATATGGGGTACTTGTACATGAGATTGCACCTGATGTGTACACTTTGTTTATGAACATTATCTAAATTTATGTAAAGGTTTAACTCCCTCCATCGTAGTTTTGCCCTTTCTAATATTTATTTGGATTTCGTTTGGTTTTATACATTTTAAACCTCTTTTTTTAATTGTGGATTTCCTATGTTTGGGTTCTAGTATAGTGCTGCTGATGAGGAATAAATTTCAGAAATGGCCATACAGCTCATAAAAAATTAATTGCAGTTAGAGTTAACATATGTGTTATATAGTCTCATGTTCAATTATACTCCATATCCTCTCAAATTGAAACGCACGTGTAACGTAAGTCTAACGATAGTCTATCGCACGTCTAGCGTCAGTCTAACGACCAAGAAACCTATTTAACGTGTTTAATTAATTAAACGTGTACAAAGCGTACAGAGCGTCATTGTAACGAACGAGTAACGCATCAACCCCAGAATTGTATAAGTAAAATTGAATAACAAGGGTAAAAGTCGATTTCAAAAGCTTAAAATACTTATTCAAAACTGAAAAAAAAATCTATTTACAAACAAGAGTTAACACTTAAGTATGTCTCGCCTGCTGGCACCATCGGAATACCTAGTTATTCAACTATACATTCATTAATTCTTGATATTTTCCTGTGGACCAACTTAAATGATTCTAGATATCAGTCACTGAGAAACAGTGTGGACTTAACATAAAAGACTGAACAAAAAAACCCAACCCAATAATAAGTCATTTAGTGTAAAAACAAGGTCAAGGTCGGATGACATTGTGACAGACACAAAACCCCTAATTCAGTTAATCAATATCCCAAATATCAGATGTCTAGCTATAATACTTTTCAAAATTCATTAAAACTCGAAAAAGACAAAAGTTCACAGAGTCACTGAAGCGGGAAAATGGGGTCAAGGTCACGTGGCAGTTGCGTTTACCATAACATCAACTGTCTGTATATGGAATATCAGATGCATAGCTGTTATACTTTTCATGTAATTTATTTTCCACAAAAGTCTTACAAAGAAGTTTTCTGCCTGAAAAAAAAGATCACGCAGAGTCACCTGAGCGTAACAATGGGAAAAGGGTCACAAGGCATGCATGGTGACAGTTGCATAGATCAAACCTGAACTGTCTGTATACCATATATCAGATGCCTAGCTATTATACTTTTCAAGTAAATCCTTTTCCACAAAAGTCTTACAAAGAAGTTTTCGGCCTGAAAAAAAATCTAAGTTTACAGAGTCGTTGGAGTGGCAAAATGGGGTAGGGGTCACACGGCATGTTGACAGTTGTGTAGACCATAACTTGAACTGTCTTTATACCAAATATCCGATGCCTAGCTATTATACTTTTCAAGTAATTCCTTTTCCACAAAAGTCTTACAAAGAAGTTTTCAAAAAAGATCTAAGTTCACAGAGTCACTGGAGTGTGAAAATGGGGTCAAAATAACATGGCATGGTGACAGTTGCATAGACCATAACCTGAACTGTCTGTACCAAATATCAGTTACCTAGCTATTATACTTTTCAAGTAATTCATTTTCCACAAAAGTCTTACAAAAAAAGTTTACGACGCCGCCGGAAAGTAATACCTATGTCTCGCATCCGCAACTATTGGTCGCAGGCGAGACAAACAAAGCCAAAAAAAAAAGTCTTGAATATTACAAGGATAACTAAGAAAGTCTGGAATGGAAAGTAATTCTTGCAAATTGTAATACACCCGTCCTGTTGTCGGTTGCCATTTTTGGTAGAAAAATACTCAAATACAACGAGTACTTATTTCAAATAATGTGTATATTAAGCACACGCGTTTTTCTCTATAAAGGACATCCGCCATGCTGTCGGCGATAATTTAGGATTAGCCAAGTGCTGTTAAAAGGATGCTAGGCATTCCTCTCTATATATTATGGACATATCAAAATAAAAAATTTATAATATTTTTTTATTCTACTAGTATTAGACAGAGTGCAAAAATTATCACTATTGGTTACAAAACGACTTTACAACAGTTATACGTTCATATTACCAGAACGCCGAAAACCAATATTTTTATAACGAAACTAAATTTACATGATGTATCTCAATCTCCTGCGCATATGCCATATTCACTCCGTATCACTACGCTTAATATGCAAATTAAGACTCTGTGAAGGAGATTGGATGTATCTATATTTATTAATAGCGGGCACAAAGTGCCCGCAAGAGCGGAGAGCTCTACAGCAAGTTCCGCGAAAAAATTGCCTAATGCTGATATTGATTTTTTTTTCGTCCGGATATAACAGGCCCGCCGTGAATAATAGAAATATTGCTTCTAATAATAGCGAGCATCGCAGATGCGAGCCCTACGACATTGTGCATGATTTGAGATGTGCCAGAAATATACTGACGATAAAACCGGAACAGGTTTACTTTTACGGAGTGAAAAAATACAATCAACCCTCTTGGCTTATAAAAAGTACATCATAATCTGTTATACATAATCTACTGGTCGCGGCCATATTGTCTTGATGGAAATCCGAAGATTGAGAATCCGAATATAGCCACCGAGTGAAAAGTGAAAGTATGTACATTGCAAAGAGCTTTTGTAAATATAGAAAGACGTAATCTCAGTATCGCTGATAATCTTTTTATAATAGGTAGTAATAATAAAGAAAATTAAATAAGTATGATGTGCTCGCAGCTAGGCAATGCCTAAATCATATTAAATCCAACAATACATTGAAGACAAATAATAGATCTATTTGGGCTTTTGTGAAATAATACTAAAATAAAAATTACAGAATTCCTGGCTTCTCACCGAGAGCAAAAATTATAAGTTAGACGAATGTTATGAATGCGTTCTGCAATCGTCACACATGCGCTAGGCAATCGTCAAGTACGCTGGATAAACGTGCATTGGCATGGTCGTGCGTTGCAGGTAGATAGTTTGATGCTTTGTGGTCGTTGACCGAGATATTTTTTGAAACTTTTTGAAGCGACTGCCAACGTGTTCCAACATTTTAGAAAATTATTCGAACGTTCTGCACACGTTGGCTGAAACGTTATAGTGAGACAGGGCCATTAAGGATTTTTCATAACTCTAATTTTATGTCGTATGGAAAGCCGTAGTGGATCTCCGCATTAACAATTTATTTACAATTAGTGTCAATGGGGAAATGTTTATGTTTCGACAATTCAATAATTTGACGAATCCAACGAGCGCAGCCTTAATAATATTTAAGAAAAGTTATTTCATTCGATTTGCTTTGATAAGTATAAAGTTAATACAATTGATTATAAGATAATTTTTTTTGCGGAGTTTAGTAAAAATTACCTGGATCGATTCGCGTGTTCCTAGGAGTGATGTAGTATCTTGTTCTGTTCAAATTTACGGCCTTTCGTCAATTTGACAAATCTAAAAGTGATTATATCTGTTCTAGAGTTTCAAAATCATTTAGTAAATCATTTCTTAGTAATGAGATTCAAAAAGGTTACATTAACTTGACTGATGCAGAAACTATTACTGCTCTAGATTATTTGTTAGATAATATTCACATACGTTTTGGGAAACAAATTTATCGCCAAATTATTGGTATTCCTATGGGTACTTATTGTGCACCACTTATAGCCGACCTTCTCCTATACTGTTATGAATCACAATTTATGGCTAAATTACAAAAAGACCCCAAAAAAACAGAACCTAATCGAAACTTTCAATTATACTTTTAGATATTTAGATGACATTCTTGCACTCAACGATCCTTCATTTTCTAATTTTATTACAGATATCTATCCTTCTGACATGTCTGAATTAACCTTGAACAAATCTAACGTAACCAGTGATAGATGTCCTTTTTTAGATTTAGATTTAAGTATTATTGACGGAAAATTACAAACCAAAGTATATGATAAACGTGACGACTTTACCACTTTACCTTCCCTATTATACATTTCCCTTTTCTTGAAGGAGATGTTCCACTAGCGCCGTCATACGGGGTTTATATTTCACAGTTAGTAAGATATGCTCGGATCTGCAGTGGTGTTTCTGATTTTAATAATAAAAACCGTTTTATTACTGAAAAATTATTAAAACAAGGTTATCGATACCACAAATTTGTAAAATCTTTTTCTAAATTCTTCCACAAGTATCGATCTCTTATTGAAAAAAATAAATTGTACACGTCGTTTTCTTATAGTGAACGGAATATCACATCCTGAATTTTATGGTAATGTTTTTTATAAAGCTCACAAATTTAAAAGCAATCCATTAGAAATGAAAAATTGGCTTCAAAATTTATTACGGAAAGGATATGAATTGAATATGTTGGTTAAATCTTAGAATTTAGTGTTTTTGGCAGAAATATTGATAACTTGATACTTGCTTTAAAACTTCCATAAACGTTTTACTATTGTCATTTCTAAGCATTATAGCGATCAGTCGGTTTTATGTGATGATACTTCACTTAATCATTATTGTTTGAAGTGTTGTGTCGGATTTAAAATCGATACGTTTGATTTTTTTTACATCAGTCGATTGATAATTCTCAGCTAGCTGTAAGTAACAGCGAGTGTTCTATAGAGAGTTTCTTTACCGTCCTTTTGTTTGTTCTTGTTTTTTGTCTTAAGTTCTCTCTAGTGGAATTTGACTTTGATCGATTTGATTTTTATTGTGTGTTTAGTTTTTGTGCTTTGTCTTGGAATATTGATAGGGGGAAGGTTGGGCCCAAAAAACTAGTTTAACCCCGCCACATATTACATGTTCCTGTCCTAAGCCAGGAATCTTTGACAAAGCTTTCGTTTGTACTTGTCTTTTTGATGTTTTCTGTTCCTTGTTTAAGAAGGGGGTCTATCTGTGACTATTTCAGGGCTGGATTTGAATTATATGCATTTTATTTAGGCCATGGGCCAATTGCAGAACCGCGAGCAGTGCCAAATGGCCTCGTTGAAGGCTGCAGGCGGTTGTCCATTGTGTTTTTTTTCTAAATTGCCGTTTAATTGTGGGCTGTGTTGCGTACAATTATTCCACATCTCATTATTTTCTATTGACCTGTTTGGAAACTCTATATAGTCACTCTTGCATCTGTTTTATCGGACAGTCAGTTTATTCATGAATGGTTTCATCAGTTATACACTGATCGTTGACCGTGGGATGGGTGTGAACTGCTAACCCTTTCTGAGCATCCGAGTTAACAAATTATTTTGACTGTGTTATTGAGTCTCTTTAGTAAATTGTTGGCTTCTTAAAAAAATATTTTTTGACAGAATACAACCCAAACAAGAAGTCTGTAGTATGGTACCTTTTAACATGTAGTGCGCATTTGTCACGTTAATCTACAACTTATATCATGCATGTTTTTCTCTGTTATTACAGATATTTGTGACTATTTTGGAGTCAACACTTAAGAAAAGTTTCAAAAAGGTGGTACGTTACATACTAAAATTGTTTCTCAATGTTGAATTGACAAAATTTGACTAAAAAATGATATTTTATTGACAATAACAATAAATTCTGAGCTTCTTTTCCTTCATACAGTCTGCCTGGTTCCCGTATCTGTTAACCCTACTGATCTCTCCCGATACTTCTACTCTAGAACCAGAGTGGACAGTAGCCTCGAATCTCGCATTACCAGGGACGGTTTCTATTATAAGTAAAGTCCTAGTATCTTGGTTATCACTGTACATAAAACTTCGTATAGAAAACCGCTCCTCCATGGATTTGTCTCTTTGAAAATTAGATTTTACCCTCGATGCTTTTATAACTTTGCCTAACTTAAGTTTTGCGCATTCTGAGTGTTTATGGAGTATAGCATTTATTTTTGAAACAACTGCAAGGCCCATTTCTTCCACACCCTTGGCATTGGTTGGAATGTTTTCTGCAGTGTAACAAGGACAGTAATGCTCGGGAATGTCGGCTTCGTAGCAGCTTCTTTGGCTTGAGATAGGTCTGAAAAGTGAGATCCCCTTCCCTCCTACTTCTACGTCATCGTGATCAAACTTTCCATTCAGAATGTCAACAAATGTTTGGTGGATGTCGAATGCTGTTGTTAAACGTTCGGTGTTTTTCAACAAGTTTTCGTGAATCTGGGGGTATTTTTGCTTTAAATGTTTTGGTACGTACATAGAAAATATTGGCATCATGCTGGTGACTCTCCCTATATTTGTGTTTTGTATTTCACTATATCTAGGACCATGGTCTGAATATAAGATTAACACTGCATTGTCTAAATGGCCATTATTATGCATCCATTGGAAGAACTCAACACTATCTTCATCAGCATGTTTGTAAAAGTTTATATAATCATGTCCAAGCTCAGTATTAAAAGTCATTCCAAATTTTCGAAGATTTTTATAGTTGTTCATAAATTTCTTATAATAGTCAATCAGTATCTTATGTTTGGGTTTATTTCCTATGCACAAGTAAGACGAGTCTCCGCCGAGTTTTATATTTTTGTATTCCATAAACAACATAATCTTACGGAGATCCCTATTAATAACTTTTTGTTTATCTGCAGCAATATAGAGGTTCATAGCATAATGATCAGTAGGTTGTTTAAGAAAGCCTCTAAAACACGTCAAATGAGGGTAATCCTCTCCAAGCATAGTCGCATACCCTTTATCTGAAAGACGTTCCCAAATAAATGTGGCTTCGTTCAAAGTCTTGTGAGATTGGTCGCTCCTATTACCGGTAAGCATGGCACCTAAGTTTGGCCACGTGTTGTCTCCAACTTTGGTATAACCTTTGAATGTGTAAGCATCTAAAATTTCTTCGAGGTACTGAAGAGTCGCGGGCATCGTTCTTCTTGCTATTAAATTCGACATTGCATCATATCCATAGAGGTAGATACTTAGCTGTTCACTGCTTTCATTCATAAGTTTCTTATTGTTTCTTGTTGTTTTATCGTCAATTGCATCAAGAAGACCATCATACACTTGAACATTTTTATTCGAACACTTTGCATAATAAAAATCTGTGGAAATTCTTGTGGGAGATGCACACTGAAAAGCGGGTCCAAAAATGATGTCGTCGTTTTGAGGTAAAATTGGCTGACAGGTGCAATTCAGATCTGAATAACCATTCTTTGTTTTAACAGTTTGGTTAACTTGTAAGAACCCATTCGAATCAATATACATTAACGGCTCCTCTGGTGCACATTGTATAGGGGTAACATCCCAGAAAAATTCGGAAATGGTGGAATCAAAAATATCAAACTTTGGAAGAGCACATGCACCTTTAACGTTCATATTCTTAAAGTAATGGAACACTGGTTTATTGAACATTATATTAAATATTAGAACAGCAACGAATCCTAACAGTCCTAGAAGGGTCTTCCTCAGACATTGGTTTGACGATCTTGGAAACAATAGTCTCCTCAATGGCAACATGGAACGCATTTTCTCGGCTAATCTTCATAACAGAACTAACCCTGCAACATACAAATTTTAGTTTAAAATAAGTGCAACTTAGAATATACGTACAACTTTAAAAAGTAAAAACTAATATCAATCAAAAATGAAATGTTAATACTGAGATGTGGAATTAATGTTCATGGCACAACACACACAAAACAACGGCAATCGATCTATAGTCCTAACAAGAAACGCAGTCAGTGTCCTATTATTCCAAAAGAAATTGGTGGCTGTGGGTGGTTTGTACAAATCAATGAAGATAAATTAAAAAAATAATATAAAAATATTAGCCTATTCTAGGTATTACAAAAAGTCATGAACTGTTTGGTGAAAAATAAAATATACTTGTAATGCCATTACCAACAAAACTGTATCATTATAATAGTGTTACATTATTCATGGTATGATTTATGTACTACGTAACACCGATGTAATGAGTGTTTTTTCTCTGAGTGATATCTGCAGATAATTGTCAGTTCTTTATGTTGGAAATGGCTTGTTGCTGCATGACTGTGACCAAAGGGCACCAATTTTGAGTTGTATATTAGTTACGCTTTTCTCTCCTAATAAGGTGTGATCCATTCATGGTTTCAGGTTTAAATATTGAGCAAAACAAAACGAATGATGAATCTATCTGTATTTTATACTAAAAAATGTTTACATTTATTTGTTGTCCTACATGTTGATTTTGTGTTGAATATGTGATCCGTGACTACAAAACAAACAAACCTTTAGTTGGAGTCAAGCTCTACATCTCCAAGTAGCTTCCAGAATATAACTCATTCAACGATTTGTTGTACCGGCACAATGAACGTACGGAATAACTTAAAATGGTGAAAAACACATGGCCAGATACTAAACAAGAATATACGGGTACCTATTGGGGAATCGAATTACACGCCCAAGCAAACACAGTTCTACATTTAAACTGGTCGGATTTATAATTCTATTTACTAGTAATTCAATACTCAACTTAAAGTGTAAGAGGGATTTAAAAATCGATTATATATATAATAATTAAGTGTTTTGCCGTTATTGATATATTGAAGAAAATACACTTATTTTTGTTTATTTCATACCCTTTTTCTTAATCGGATTAACTATCTAGCATACTTGACCCTAATTAAAATAGAATCAAACGATCAATAAATAAAGCGTAAACACGATTTTTTTCAATAATTTAATGATTATACATCTATGTGGTACAAAACACTGTCTTGCATTTGATAGACCATTAGGGAACAGTCATTATTTATCAGCTGGGGGGCTGGAAAATTTTAGGGGGGGTAAAAAAAATTTGTATGTCTCGATTGGGGGGGTCATTTTTTTCTCCAGTCTAATTTAGGGGGGGTCAAAATTACATGCTGCCAATTTTACTAATCAAAAATGTATTCTCAGTATTTCATGAAGAATTCCCAGATTTAACATGTTAAATTTAATCTTTGTTAAGAATAAATCACAGTGCCTAAATATATGATCAAATATAAACATCTGGACAGTTTTTCCTAAACCTAAATCTGAATTCTATAAACAATCATTTTTATATTCTGGCTCACTATTGTGGAACAATTTACCCCTGAGTTTGAATCAAGTAAAAAACCATAATCTCTTTAAAACAAAAATAAAGAAATTTTTAAGTAATGAGATTTGTAGCTAGATGGTATTATTAGTATTATGATTATTATAATTATTTTTACACTGTCAATAATTCAAATTACATGTATCATTATCATAAGTATGCATTGTCATGATTGTATTTATTATTGTGTTGATGTTTGTATTTGTTATCTCAATGAGGGCCTCAGGGAAGATTAGTTTTGTAAACTAACTGTGTAACCCTCTTTAAATAAAGCATTTATTATTATTATTATTATAAGTAAATTAATCTATCCATTACCACATAGTGTTATAATCTTCTGGTCTGTACTTATTACATCTAATCTCATGTGGAGGGGTGTATTGTCAAAGGTTATGGATCTTTGAGATAGCCAATGATGAAGCGGGTTCCATATAGCATTAGATAGATTCGGGTACAGATTAAAATCTACAAAATGCACACCCCTGTCATAAAATACCAGAGTTACCCCCTCCCCCCCCAGGCCAGAAATATTAAATATGCAAGCTATATTTATAGAGTTTTGATGGGTTTTGATTTTTGGTTAGCTTTTTTGGCTCAAATGCATTCATTTTGATACAAAAACGTCATTCTAACTAGATTTTACATTTGAATAAGTGTTAACTTCCTTTTGGTGCAAAATTTTACCGATTATCCATAGGGAAAAAATGGCAAGAATACATCCTTTCTGGAAAACAGGGGCTTGAGGTTTGGTCATATATATAACCTTTTTAAACAAATTGTCAAAGTAAAAAATTTTGTTAAACAGGAAGTAGGTGGGCGACAGACCTGAAATCGAATCTCGCATTTTAGGACCCATGCTGATACTGTATACCAAATATTAAGGGGTTATGATAAAGAAGTTGCCGAGAAAAATGTAATGAAAAATTTCTCCGCCCGACATTTTATCACCCAAATTTTCACTCCGTAAAATGCGGCCAAATATCAACCCCCTACTCTCTAAAACCAACCTTTGATGTTGGTTTCATAGAGTAAGCGGTCGATATTTTTTAATAGTTGACATAATAGTTTATATAAAAGACGAAAATTCAAGCCCCTGTGACATATGAAAACTGTTATAAGAATTCAACTGAATTTCAAACAATTCAATATTTAAAAGGCAGAAGTTCAGGAACTTTAATATACCAAAATGGTGTTACTCAGATAATTTAAATGATTAAACTTTCATGATCAATAGTTTGTGTTTTCCTTCGTGTGCCACCACATCTATGAATTTTGTCCAACTTCTTACATAGACTGTTACTTATATTAATATACATAAGTAAAATGTAGTAAATTGTGATAAACGTTCTATTACAGATCTTAAAATTTTGTTGTGGGGATTGGGGGGGTCAAAAAAATTTTTGAGCTGTCTTTGGGGGGGTCAAATTTTTTTTCGAATTTAAATGGGGGGGTCAATTTCTGGAAAGCTATATCTGGTCGAAAAATTTCCAGCCCCCCCAGCTAGTAAATAATGACCGTTCCCTTATGTTTCGGAATAACTTATACGCAGAGGCGTGGTACATGTAACACCCTATGAGTATATTATTTTATTTTAAACATGTATAATAATCCTGCTATTGTGAGTGGCAGATTTACAGGAATATGAACGATTTTTGTACTACCGGTATTTTGTAAGAATGACATCGAGGACGAGATGCATTATAAACTTATAACCAGTTTTTTCAAGCATATATAGATAAGCCATATTATTTGGAAAAAAAGCCATATGTATAAATATATCTAATTATAAATTTAAAAATTGATGAAATCTTGGTAAATTCATATTTACATCAATTAAGTTAAGGTCCTAATTAACTAAGTATTATTACATTATCATATATTGCACAACCTTCTGCTGATATTGCATACCAATATATCAAAAGGCTTTAAGGATGTGATAAAAGTAACGGATTTTTATTTACCGATGATCCTAAAATGGCCCTAAATGTAAAAAAAAACTTAGTCGACAAATACGAATCAAATGAACTTGTGATTGAGCTGTATACCAAATATCAATAGGCTGTGATAAGTTTATAGTTATTAATTTTCCTAATCTACAGAGCAATATACCTACTTCTCCTGCATACGGTGTTTATATTTCACAACTTATTCGATATGCCAGAGCTTGCACACATTTCACAGATTTTTTGATCAGACACCGATTTCTTCGTGACCGACTTTTGGAGCAGGGTTATTAGAAAATACGTCTCATACGATCCCTAAAAAAAATTCTTTCTTCGTTATCAGCCACTAGTAGAAAAGTTCAAAATTGACTTAAAAGATATGATAGTTAATTGTTTTAATTAGTGTTTGACTGGTCTGCTGTACTAAGATGATCACCTCAATATCCCTATTGTGTATCACAACTATGTTGTGTTCTATGGTCATTACCGGATCCTAAGATCGCAATGGAAGAGGGAGGTTTGGCGCCATAAAACCTGGTTTAACCCCACACTTCTTTGGAAGTGCCTGTACCAAGTCAGGACCATTGCGATCTTTAAGTCTTCTGGTTTTGTGTTTCTCTCAAATAAAAATTAAAACAAAGTTCCAGACAAAAGCTTCTGTATTTTGTTAATGATAATTTTCATATCCTACATGTCCTTTCATGTTCGACTTATAAAACCTAATTGAAAGAAAATCTTACAGTGTCACACTATTTTACGTAACTATATATTATGGGTTAAGCAAATTTTACAGTGTCACACTATCCTATGTAATTATATATATTATGGACTTGAAGATTTCAATGAAAGAGGGAGGTTTGGCGCCATAAAACCTGGTTTAACCCACCTTTTCGTTTGAAATGCCTGTACCAAGTCAAGACCATTGCGATCCACCAATTCTCCGGTATGACCGATTCGTTCTTGTCATTTTCTCTGGACTATGAGATTGATCATTCAAGTTCGGTAGTTTTGTTATTACCTTTATTTGCTGAAATAACTGTTACGATTTTTCCCATGAACTATAAATGTAAAAAAAACAGGTTCGCAGGAGCGTGAATCGCTCATCTGGTCTTTTCTTCTATGAGTTATTATCCCTATAAAGGATCATCTGACAATTTCAAACCAGCGGAGACTTTTGAAGAGCTTAGTGAGCTAAGTGATTCAGTAAGCAAAAGCTCAGTTTATCTATCTGCAATACTTTCCATTAAATATTATAGGGTAAAATCGTGAAAAACGGATATTTAAATGGCCATAACACAAGGAGTCATCTCATCTGACATCTGACAATTTGACCTGATAGAGATTTTTGTAGAGTCCAATAAGCTGAAAGTTTAAGCAAGCAACAGTTTTTCTTTATCTGCAATACTTTCCATTCAACAGGGTTAAAACAAGAAAACGCTGTTGTTGACCTTTAAAGGACCATAACCCCTTGAAGGGATCATCTGACATCTTCGACCTCATGGAGACTTTTGTAGAACTTAATGAGCTGATTTATTTAGCAAGCTTTTCTCTATCCGCAATACAGTCCATTAAATAGGACAAAAACATGAAACAAGAGACTCACATGAGCCTGAATCACTGACTGATGAAATGAAAATATTTATGGGCATCTGAAGTCGAAAATAATCCAATAAAGAATCATCACACAACTTCCGCCCTTAATGGCCTTAATTTTTATAAAGGATCACCTGACAGCTTCTAATGAATATTTTGTAAAGAGCCAAATAAACTGATGGATTAAGCAAATAAATGTAATAACAAAACTACCGAACTTGAATGATCAATCTCATAGTCCAGAGAAAATGACAAAAACGAATCAGTCATACCGGAGAATTGGTGGATCGCAATGGGCCTGACTTGGTACATGCATTTCAAACGAAATGGTGGGTTAAACCAGGTTTTATGGTGCCAAACTTCCCTGTTCCATTGCGATCTTAGGATCCGGTAATGACCATAGAACACAACATAGTTGTGAGACACAATATTAGGGATATTGAGGTGATCATCTCAGTACAGCAGACCAGTCAAACGCTAATTAAAACAATTAATCACCATATCTTTTAACTCAATTTTGAACTTTTCTACTAGTGGCTGATAACGAAGAAAGAATTTTTTAGGGATCGTATGAGACGTATTTTTCTAATAGCTATAGCCCTGCTCCAAAAGTCGGTCACGAAGAAATCGGTGATAAAAAAATCTGTGAAATGTGTGCAAGCTCTGGCATATCGAATAAGTTGTGAAATGTAAACACCGTATGCAGGGGAAGTAGGTAAACTGCTCTGTAGATAAGGAAAATTAATAATTTGAAAATTAAAACCGTCTCTTTTATCGTAAATTTTTGTACTGAGATTACCACCTGGGTCAAATTCGAGGTGCAAATCCAAGAAATTCGTGAACCAATTTGATTCGGTGGTCTCTTTAATCTCCACCAATTCTGGAGGATATATTGAAGGATTCCATCTACCAAATGAAGTGTTATTGACAGAAAGGACATTGATATATCTGAATGCTTTTCTCTATCTGCAACAGTTGTTTTTCTAGAGGCAATAAAAAAAAAATATATAAAAACACTACAATTTTTCACGTTAAAAGGGCCATAACTCCTATGAGGGTTTATCTGACAACTTCAAATCAATGGAGACTTTTGTTTTAGGTTAAAGCAAGCAACAAATTTTTAAAAAGACAAAGTGCAATAGTTTTCATTCCATAGGCCAAAAACATGAACAAGAGGCTCCCAGGAGCCTGAATCGCTCACAATTCTACCGAGTCTTTTGTAAAGCCAAATGAGCTGAACATTTAAGCAAGCAACAACTTTTCTCCATCTCCATTAGTTTTCATTCTATAGGCCAATAAAAAGCTACGCCGTGCGCAGCATGATACGACTGCAACATGTTGAACCCTGTACATTTGCAGCCAATTTGGATTGTCAAATACTTTGGACACATGCAGCCCATGGTGGACTCACAAAGCTTTTTGACAAATGAATTCTTTGGGGAACTTAGAATTGCATATTTGAATTTTGTTTTACATTTACGTAGTCTATACCAACCTTCAAGGAAAACTCATAATGCGCTTTTGGTTCCTTTGATCCCTAATTTCCCCAAATTGGTAAGAGACATTGCTAACCTGAATGGAAAATGATGGCATGGATTTTACAAGGATTCAAATGAAAAAAAAAAAAGATTTTCAAAATTGGACCACAAATAAAAGAGTCAATTTTTTGGGTGTGACCCCCTTTTGACCCCTGGTAGCAATGTAACGGTACAGGATACTTCAAAACTGTCGTTACATTTTCCTGACATAATTTATTAAGGATTACAATGAAAACAAGAGGCCCCCAGGAGCCTGAATCGCTCACCTGGTCTTGATGTCAACCCTATGAAGAACTTTGTAGAGCTAAATAAGCTGAACATTTAAGCAAGCAATAGCTTTTCTCTTTCAGCAATAGTTTTCAATGTGTAGGCCAAAAACGTGCAAAATGATATTTTAAGGGTCGTCTGAACACTTTGACTCTTTAGAGACTTTTGTGAAGAGCTTTACCGATGAAATGAACATTTAAGCCAGCAACCACTTTTCTTTATCTGCTATTGTTATCATTATATAAGCATTATATATATTATTTAGGGGCTGTAATCCCTATGAGGGGTCATCTGACATCTTCAACTCTATGAATGCTTTTGTAGAGCTAAATGAGCTGAAAATTTAAGCAAGCAACAGCTTTTCTCTTTCTGCTATAGACCAAAAACACTATTTAACGCCTTTAAGGGACTGTAACCCCTATAAGGGGTCATCTGACAACTTCAACCCTATGATAACTTTTGTAGAGCTAAATGAGCTGAACATTAAAGCAAGCAACAGCTTTTCTCTATCTGCAATAGTTTTCATTCTATTGGCCAAAAACTCTATTTTTCGCCTTTAAGGGGCTGTTACCCCTATAAGGGGTCATCTGACAATTTCAACCCTATGACAACTTTTGTAGAGCTAAATGAGCTGAACATTAAAGCAAGCAACAGCTTTTCTCTATCTGCAATAGTTTTCATTCTATTGGCCAAAAACTCTATTTTTCGCCTTTAAGGGGCTGTAACCCCTATAAGGGGTCATCTGACAACTTCGACCCTATGAAGACTTTTGTAGAGCTAAATGAGCTAAATGTTTAAGCAAGCAAGAGCTTTTCTCTAGCTGCAATAGTTTTCATTCTATAGGCCAAAAACACTATTTTTAGCCTTTAAGGGGCTGTTACCCCTATAAGGGGTCATCTGACAACTTCGACCCTATGACAACTTTTATAGAGCTAAATGAACTGAACATTTAAGCAAGAAACAGCTTTTCTCTATCTGCAATAGTTTTCATTCTATAGGCCAAAAACACTATTTTTCGCCTTTAACGGGCTGTTACCCCTATAAGGGGTGATCTGACAACTTCGACCCTATGACAACTTTTATAGAGCTAAATGACCTGAACATTTAAGGAAGCGACAGCTTTTCTCTATCTGAAATAATTTTCATTCTATAAGCCAAAATCATGAAAAAACACTATTTTATTTTTCACCTTTAAGGGGCTGTAACCCCTGTAAGGGATCATCTGACAACTTAGACCAAATGGAGACTTTTGTAGAACTTTTGATACTGAAGCAGTAGGTTGGCATCAGAGTTCATCTATCTCTTATACTTTTTGATTTACAAGCCAAAAACAGTAGTCTGACCCCCTGGTCTATTTTTAGTAACGGTGGCTATGTTTTTGGTGGATCAAAAATCCAAACACAAGTTTGGTGCAGGACACCCTAAGGATCATTCATACCAAGTTTCATTAAATTCTGTTCAGTAGTTTCAGAGGAGAAGATTTTTGAAAATTGTTAACAGACGACGACAGACGACGACGGACGCCAAGTGATGGCAATAGCTCACCTGGACCTTCGGTCCAGGTGAGCTAAAAATTGACAAATTGTATGAAAGATAATGTTCTATGGAGTTTTGTCTTAACATCCAGTTTCCCCCTTTTTGGTCCCTTTTCTTTAAAATGGCAGGGGCAAAAATCCCTTAATACATTAGGAAACTTTTTCTAGTGGTAATAAACATTATCGTAAAACAATGTTACAATTGGTCAGCCCACTACAATTAATTTTTTTTTAATAAAACCATTTGCCAATACAAACTCTTATAATTGTCGTTTTTGGCCCCTTTCACCCCTAAATTCTGGAAAACGGTATGAGATATTGCAAATCTGATTGAAAAACGCAGGCAGTGATTTTTACAAGGATTCCAATGAAAAAAAGATCTGTTAAATGAGCTGAACATTTAAGCAAGCAACAGCTTTTCTCTATCTGCAATAGTTTTCATTCTATAGGCCAATAAAAAGCTACGCCGAGCGCAGCATGATACGACCACAACAAGTTGAACCCTGTACTTTGGAAGCCCAGTATGGATAATCCATTGCTTTGGTCACATGAAGCCCATGGTGGACTTACAAAGCTTTTTGACACATGCATCCTGTGGTGGACTTTAAAAATGCATTTTTGACACATTTATATTTACATCAACATCTAATACAAAAAGCCTTATTTATATACATGTATTAATTTACAATTTTGGCCCTTTGACCCCTAATTTCTCAAAAACAGTAAAAGATATTCCAAATCCAATTAAAAAATAAGGCAGAAATATTCACAAGAAATCCAAAGAAAAAAAGATTTTGAAAACCGGACCACAAATAAAAAAGTTGATTTTATTCTATAGGCCAAAAACACTATTTTTCACCTTTAAGGGGCTGTTACCCCTATAAGGGGTCATCTGACAACTTCGACCCTATGAAAACTTTTGTAGAGCTAAATGTTTAAGCAAGCAAGAGCTTTTCTCTAGCTGCAATAGTTTTCATTCTATAGGCCAAAAACACTATTTTTCAACTTTAAGGGGCTGTTACCCCTATAAGGGGTCATCTGACAACTTCGACCCTATGAAGACTTTTGTAGAGCTAAATGAGCTAAATGTTTAAGCAAGCAAGAGCTTTTCTCTAGCTGCAATAGTTTTCATTCTATAGGCCAAAAACACAATTTTTTGCCTTTAAGGGGCTGTTACCCCTATAAGGGGTCATCTGACAACTTCGACCCTATGACAACTTTTATAGAGCTAAATGAGCTGAACATTTAAGCAAGCAACAGCTTTTCTCTATCTGCAATAGTTTTCATTCTATAGGCCAAAACACTATTTTTCACCTTTAACGGGCTGTCACCCCTATAAGGGGTCATCTGACAACTTTGACCCTATGACAACTTTTATAGAGCTAAATGACCTGAACATTTAAGGAAGCAACAGCTTTTCTCTATCTGAAATAATTTTCATTCTATAAGCCAAAATCATGAAAAAACACTATTTTTCACCTTTAAGGGGCTGTAACCCCTGTAAAGGATCATCTGACAACTTAGACCAAATGGAGACTTTTGTAGAACTTTTGATACTGAAGCAGTAGGTTGGCATCAGAGTTCATCTATCTCTTATACTTTTTGATTTACAAGCCAAAAACAGTAGTCTGACCCCCTGGTCTATTTTTAGTAACGGTGGCCATGTTTTTTGGTGGATCAAAAATCCAAACACAAGTTTGGTGCAGGACACCCTAAGGATCATTCATACCAAGTTTCATTAAATTCTGTTCAGTAGTTTCAGAGGAGAAGATTTTTGAAAATTGTTAACAGACGACGACAGACGACGACGGACGCCAAGTGATGGCAATAGGTGAGCTAAAAATTGACAAATTGTATGAAAGATAATGTTCTATGGAGTTTTGTCTTAACATCCAGTTTCCCCCTTTTTGGTCCCTTTTCTTTCAAATGGTAGGGGCAAAAATCCCTTAATACATTAGGAAACTTTTTCTAGTGGTAATAAACATTATCTTAAAACAATGTTACAATTGGTCAGCCCACTACAATTAATTTTTTTTTAATAAAACCATTTGCCAAGACAAACTCTTATAATTGTCGTTTTTGGCCCCTTTGACCCCTAAATTCTGGAAAACGGTATGAGATATTGCAAATCTGATTGAAAAACGCAGGCAGTGATTTTTACAAGGATTCCAATGAAAAAAAGATCTGTTAAAAGAGCTGAACATTTAAGCAAGCAACAGCTTTTCTCTATCTACAATAGTTTTCATTCCATAGGCCAAAAACATGCAAAAATGCTATTTTTCACCTTTAAGGGGCTGTAACCCCTATAAGGGATCATCTGACAACTTCGACCAAATGAAGACTTTTGTAGAACTTTTGATGCTGAAGCAGTAGGGTGGCATCAGATTTCATCTATCTCTTATTAACAAGCCAAAAACAGTAGTCTGACCCCCCTGGTCTATTTTTAGTAACAGTGGCCATGCTTTTTGTCGGATCAAAAATTGAAACACAAGTTTGGTGCAGGACACCCTAAGGATCATTCATACCAAGTTTCATTAAATTCTGTTCAGTAGTTTCAGAGGAGAAGATTTTTGAAAAATTGTTAACAGACGACGACGACGACAGACGACAGACGACGACGACGACGATGGACGCCAAGTGATGGTAATAGCTCACATGGACCTTCAGTCCAGGTGAGCTAAAAGTCAATTTTTTGGGTGTGGCCCCTTTTTAACCCCCAGTGGCAATGTAACAGTGCAATATATATCAAAACCATTGACACATTTTGTTGACTGAATTTTATGATGAATTCAATCAAAAAAGAATTTTCAAAATCAAACGTATAATAAACATTCTACAACAGTTTTGTCAATACACCCGTTTTAGCCCTTTTTAGCTCACCTGACCCGAAGGGTCATGCGAGCTATTGGCGTCCGTCGTCCGTCCGTAAACTTTTTCAAACGTTAACTCCTCTGACACCATAAGTCCAATTGAAACCAAACTTGGTGTAGTTGATCTTTAGGGTATGGCCTACAAAACTATTGTTCGGATTTTTGATTCGTAAAAAAACATGGCCGCCATGGCTAAAAATAGAACAGGGGGGTCAAATACAGTTTTTTGCAAATAACTCAAAAACGGTCACAGATATCAAAATTCTGGCATAGGTAAAAAGTGATCAGCACCTCAAGATCTACCTGCCCAGAAATTTTCAAAAAGATCCAACAACCAATGTAGTAGTTATTGCCCTTTTTCTGGATTTTTTCAAAATTTTGCACTTATTTAGCCCTATATCTTGAAAACTATACAAGATATTTTAAAAATTCAAATTGCATATGATTAAGCACATCAGGTCTACATTTCATGTAATTAGGTCAAAGCTGTAGAACCATTTCTTTTAGGAGTTATGGCCCTTAAAGCGTCAAAATTTACCATTTTTCATTACTTTTACCCTGAATTTTAAAGATTAACTTGTCTGACACCATTCATCCAACTTCAACCAAACTTGGCACAGTTGTTTAATAGCATTAATGCTACTATTCTATCGTTCGGATTTTTGATTCGTCAAAAAATATGGCCGCCATGGCTTAAAATAGAACATAGGGGTCAAATTACAGTTTTTTGCAAATAACTCAATAACAGTAACAGATATCAAAATTCTGATGGGAGACAAAAGTGGTCAGCATCTTAAGATCTACCTGCTCTGAAATTTTCAAGAAGATCCAACAAACGACATAGGAGTTATTGCCCTTTTTCTGGATTTTTTCAAAATTTTTCACTTATGTAGCCCTATATCTTGAAAACTATACAAGGTATTTCAAAAATTCAAATTGCATATGATTAAGCACATCAAGATCTACATTTCATGTAATTAGGTCAAAGCTGTAAAACCATTTCTTATAGGAGTTATGGCCCTTAAAGCGTCAATATTTACCATTGTTCATTACTTTTCCCCTGACTTGTCTGAAACGGTAAGACCAACTGCATCTTAAAATGGCACACTGTTTGATAGCTTATATGCTACAACTCTATCGTTCAGATTTTTGATTTGTAAAAAACATGGCCACCATGGCTAAAAATAGAACATAGGGGCAAATTTCATTTTTTTGCTAATAACTCAAAGCTGGTTTCAGATATCGAAATTGTGTAAGAATCAAAAAGTGATCAGCATATTAAGATCTACCTGTCCTGAAATTTCAGAAAAGATCTGACTGCTGATGTGGGAGTTATTGTTCTTTTTTCTTATTTTTGCCAAATTTGCACTTATTAAGCCCAATATCTTGAAAACTAACCAAGATATTTCATAAATTTGAATCCCATATGGTTAAGCACAATAATATCTACAAATATATGTATCTGTGTAGTTCAGGTGAGCGATTCAGGCTCTTGGGAGCCTCTTGTTTCTAAAATGGTAGGGGCCACAATCCCCAAATACAATACCAACCTTCCTTTAGTGGTAACAAACATCATATCAAAATTTCATAACATTCGGTCAACATTTATGTTGATTTTTTATTCCATAACACCCATATATATATTCATTCATTGCATATCAGCCTCAAAATTGGGCTCTTTTCAGTCAATTGTATAACATTTTGAAATCCAATAGGCTTATTCATTCATTTCAAACAAATTGATTATAAAAATACAAATTTATTCCATCTAAAAGAGACAAAATAAATACAGATTGTTAATACTTATCACATCATGGACTAGTAATGTTATATAAATAAAAGCTTCAAAGTTTTCAATTAAACATTTAAATCATCAACTGTTTCTTTATCTTGGTTTGATTTCAACATAAACACCGCCATCTGCTCGCATAATGATTTCCCCAATGGCACGCATCTCTTCTCTTTTCTGGTTAGCTTTCATAGAATATTTTCTAAGGATTGAGGAAATCATGGCCTTCTCTTCTAACATGGCAAACTTCTGACCTGATGAAAGAAATGGAAAAAAAATCTTATGTAAGTTTCATAAAAACAACTGTACACACTAAAAGTATGTCTTGCCTTGCAGCTTCCAAAGAACTTTTTTTCTCATATCATGTCCATGTAGAACTTTAAAAGCACTGAAAAGAAAATTAGTGAGGTATACAATTTTCTATGATGAATAGTGTTTTAAATAAGCATTGTTCCTGAAAAGTTTTGTGGGCAGTTTATAGTACAGTGTGCTTAATCTGTGTGTATTTTTTTTTAAGGTTTCAGGCTGACCAGTGTGAAAACATTGATATTTTCAAACAAAAAAATCATTTTGGTTTTTACCAAACTTCTGCAATTTCTATTTCTGCTTCTATCATGTGATGTTTTGTTTGTTACTTTATGAAATAGAAAATTATACCATGGAATGTGTCTGTTTATTGTGTATTTCATAATGTGAAATAAGTGTTGGCAAGGTTTTTTAAAGAACATCAAAAATGATTATTAACTTAAAGTGAATATTTTTCATATTAAATAATGTTGGATGTTCCATTCATTTTTCTTCGAAATGACATCAGAATGTAACAGTTAACTGTTTCACTCCTTCTGAAACGAACTGTTTCATGCGCGTGACAGATGGGCAGTATACAGTGCGAGGTCAAAAGTATTATAAACTTTTAAATTTCTATTTTTTATATATTTTTTCATATAAAATTAATAATTTATTAATAATTTATAAACATTATTCCCAAGCCATTTCTCAACAGATTTTCATGTGTAATTATCTGAAGTTTTTTAATTTGGAAATCCAAAAGAGAACCTCTTGGCATATTTATGTGGGAAGAACACAAATGAAAATTAATAAAACATATGACATATTATGTAAAAATAAAAAGCGCAAATATATTTTGACATCGTGCTGTTAAACAAGTGCACAATCTCTCCATATTTTCTATAAGTTAATAAAACAGTTATTTAATGCCTGTTCATGGAGCAGTCAAACTATTATGCCCTCGGTGCTCAGGAGATGATTTGAAAACTGTTGCCTTCGGCCTGCGGCCTCAGGCAACAGTTCCTAAATCATCTCCAGCACCTCAGGATAATAGTTTTGACTGCTTCATGAACAGGCATTGAATAACTGTATAATGATTCAGGTATCCCCACTTGGTATTGAATTTTATATTGCAAAATAACACAAAATCCCATTTTATATCAAAGAGCAGCTTACAACAGGATACCTGCCACTTCATTTTAAACTTTACATTGGGAGGAGTGTTGATTATGAGATATCATATTTTACTCTGTTGAATTTGTTGTCCATTTATATACCCCCAATTATAACCAACAGCAATTACAATTGTTACTGCAAATCTTCATACAATGTACCTTCTTCATGTAAAGTTTTATTGAAATCCATCAAGAGGTTTAGGAGGAGCTGGGCTTTCAAGAAATATGGACTGACTGACAGACAGGGTGATTTCAAAATACCGACAAACTTTGTAATGGTTAAAACAATAGATACCAATACAGTTCCTAGGTCCAGCAGAGAATGGTACATAGCTATAAGGATGTCTATTTCTGATGTTCTCTGGTAAGAATCTGTCAGGATCAAACTTTTCTGGGTCTGGGAAGTATTTAGGGTCCATGTGTAAAGCAAATGTTACCAGGATACAAGTTGTTCCTTGTGGAATAGTAACATCATCTGCAATCGAAAATTAGTGCTATAAAAGAATTTTCTTCATGGGCATAAATTTTCATGGGTTAAGGTTAAAAAATATATATTCTGTCCTCTATTTTTGAATTGCCATCAATTCAATAGTACATTTCTTTTATCTTCTGAATCATATACAATGAGTATTATTTTTGCTTTGTCTAGACTAGAAAATGCATCTAAGTACTGAAGAACCTACATTTTTCGTTGATGGTATTTATGTGGCATAATTTTCATCAATAATGTGAATTAAAACATGTCCAGCAGAAAAAAAAAACTTTTTTAAACTTTGTTTAAATATTCCTTAAGTTAGATTTACATGTATATCAATATAAATGTACATGTACTTATGGAAACACATACTTATTACTAGATCTTCAGTGGCAGTCCTACCAAAGAAAGGAACAGAGGGGAAAAGTCTTAATCCTTCCTAAAAAATAAAGTGAAATATATATAGGTTAGAAGTTAGAACATCCGTTGAACAATCTTTTTTTAGTATACATAGGGCAGAGTAATTGTTACACAATGTTTTATAGTAGATATTTAAATTTTGGCCTTATAAGTATGTATCTTTTTAATTTTTGAACTTCAATAACAGAAGCCCATTTTCAACATTTAACCAAGAATTCTGCTCAAACAAGTATAAGGAGCCCTCCTGAGCTTGCAGCGAGATGGCAAAATTTGCCTAAGGTTGAAGGCCTATATGCCCCTTTAGAATAATGGACAGCAATAAAAGCCCTGTTTCTTTATCCTTCTGTGATTTTGTGTTATGCATTTTTTAATCCATACCAATTACTTTTCAACATGTATCTCTCATGTATTATACTGACCTTGATTACACACTCTAAATATTTTAATGACTTTAAATCCCTCATCGTTGGTCTTCTGTTACTATCACCTAAAAAAATAGATTTTAAAAATACATAATTAAAATTAAAGGTTAAAAATAAGTCTTTCAGCACTTATTATAATACCACTAATAAATTAAAACAAACAAATAATTATGTTGTTCATAATGTCAGTTATTACACTTTGTTTGTATCCTGATTATGGCTGAAATATTGCTGACCAGACATTTAGCAAACAGCAATCAATCATAGTGTCAGTTCAATTACATTCTTCTGCAAGCTAAAATATGATCACTGGGGGTTTGGTATATAACTTTTGAAAATTAATCAGGATTTAAAAAAAGATGCTTTACACACATTGGACACTCAATGGTCTCAACATCTTGAAATGATATGGTTACTAAAAATCTCAGTCTTATTATTGGTAAAATCTAAGAATGTCACTCTGTGGAAAATAAATTTCTAAAACGGAATTTAGGGCATATTCATTCAGAATTAGTGATAAGTTGACATGATCAAAGAAATTTGAACAATTTCCAAGGACATAAGCAGTTAAAAGAAAAATAAAAATTTTGAGAAAATGTTTCATATTTTCACTTCGTTTTTTATACTTTGTTTCTTTTTATCTTATTTCACACAGAATGACATTGATTTTTCTTTATTCAATCCTATGACTTTAAAGTTAGGTTGAGACTTTTGAGTTTCCCAGGACCTGGGTGAAGTTTTAAATAGATTTGTAGAAAATCAAATTGATATCTCTATGGCTGGTCTGTTTAAGTTTTGGATGTTAGCCTACCTTATACATATTTTTTTAATGTTCTACATTTTCTGGATATTTTCAAACCATTATGTAATGAAATAGCACCTACCAAATACTTCATCCAGTTCTTGGTGAACTTTTGCTTGTACTTCAGGATGTGAACCAATAAGATGCAATGTAAAGCTCATGGCTGCTGCTGTAGTGTCATGACCCTGAAATTAGCCAATAAGATTTTATGTAAAGCTCATGGCTGTTGTTCTGGTGTCATGACCCTGAAATTAACCAATAAGATTTTATGTAAAGAAAGGTAATAACAAAACTACCGAACTTGAATGATCAATCTCATAGCCCAGAGAAAATGACAAAAAGAATCAATCATACCGGAGAATTGGTGGATCGCAATGGTCCTGACTTGGTACAGGCATTTCAAACAAAAAAAACAAAACCAGGTTTTATGGCGCCAAACCTCCCTCTTCCATTGCGATCTTAGGATCCGGTAATGACCATAGAACACAACATAGTTGATGGCTGCTGCTGTGGTGTCATGACCCTGAAATTAACCAATCATGTGTAATGTAAAACTCATGGCTGCTGCAATAATTAGCAGAAACAGAAACTACTTTGCATCTGTAATCTATGCCATCTACATTCTTTCTACAGATAGAAAAGTATTTGCTTTTTGAAGATGCTCTCATACATTCAAACAGAATCATTTTCTATTTCAAAACACAAAAATGCCTTTCCTAACAAGTTAAATTACCAAAATAGAAAAGCAAATACCGTATAACTGGTAATTTTTGCGGTACTTTAATTTTTGCATTATTTCGCGGTTGATACTAGACCGCAAAAATTAAAATCGCATATAATTATGAAGAAAATATATTTTATTTGGCATTATGTTTAAGTATACAATGTATAAGGTAAAATTTTACAGAGGATAGCAATATCTATCGATCTTTTATTAAAGGTGTGAAAATTGTTAATTACCTTAAATGAAACTAGAGGCTCCCAGGAGCCTGAATCGCTCACCTTGTATTCGATGATACTTATATGCTGGATATTTATTAAAGGACTGCTACTCTGTGGAATTATCAATTTTAATGTTCTAAGGGAAACAACTCCTATCAAGAAAGGTCTTACAACTTTGACCCCATTACATAATTTTTAGATCTTTATGTGCTTAACCATATGCAATTTAAATTTTTCAAATATCTTGTATTGTTTTCAAGATATAAGCCTTAAAAGAGCAAAATTTGAATAAAAAACAAGAAAAAGGGCAATAACTCCTACAACCATTGTAAGATCTTCTTCAAAACTTCAGGGCAGGTAGATCTTTATGTGCTGATCATTATTATCCAAATAGAATTTTAATATCTATTACCATTTTTGAGTTATTTGCAAAAAACTACAATTTACCTTATGTTCTATTTTTAGCCATGGCGGCCATGTTTTTTGTCGAATCGAAATTTCGAACGATAGTTTTGTAGACCACATACTATTGAACAACCCTACCAAGTTTCATTTCATTTGACTAAGCAGTTTCAGAGAAGAAGATTTTTGAAAAGTTGAACAAAAAACTGTGAAAATGGTCAATTTTTACAATCCAAGGGGTATAACTCCTAAAGGAATGATCCTACAACTTTGACTCTGTTACAACTTTTGTAGATCTTGATGTGCTTAGTCATATGCAATTTAAATTTTTGAAATATCTTGTATAGTTTTCAAGATATAGGGCTAAATAAGTAAAATTTTTGAAAAAAATCCAGAAAAAGGGCAATAACTCCTACATCGGTTATTGGATCTACTTGAAAATTTCTGGGCAGGTAGATCTTGAGGTGCTGATCATTTTAACCCTATGCCAGAATTTTGATATCTGTTACCGTTTTTGAGTAATTTGCAAAAAACTGCAATTTACCCCTATGTTCTATTTTTAGCCATGGCGGCCATGTTTTTTGTCGAATCAAAATTTCGAACGATAATTTTGTAGAGGACATACTACAGAACAACCCTACCAAGTTTCATTACATTTGGCCAAGCGGTTTCAGAGAAGAAGATTTTTGAAAAGTTGAACGACGGACGACGGACGACGGACGCCAAGTGATTGCAAAAGCTCACATTGCCTTTGGCAAGGTGAGCTAAAAAGTCATGTATGTTTACATAACGGTCAATATGGTCACGTAATGACGCCTAATTAAATCATTCAATGTTGACATACACGCGCATTGCAAATGAGTTAATTTTTGCATTGTGTCATGAATATGTGGGTATAACAAATATGAAAAGTTTGACTTAATTACCAAAGCTTATGAATCAATTTCTTCGTATTAATTATAAAATATTTAAAGATAAAAAGAGTCAGCCATTCTTTTGTTCTAGAAACCAATTATTCAACTTGAAATAGCTGGTAAGACTCAATATATATACAACATGTACAGGGAAAATCATAGAGCTGGCCAATCTATATATTGAGAGTGATAAAGCTATAAACTTGGAAACAAAAATATAAAAAAAACAAAAAAAACAAGAAACATTTTAGATTTATTGAAAATATAAAACTGCAAAAATTAAAATCAGCAAAAATTAAATTTAAGAATTTTCACTCCAATCCGCAAAAATTTCACACCGCAAAAATTACCAGTTATACGGTAGATAAACCTTAATATTAATTATATGAACCAAACAATTGAGAGTCAATCATTTCTTATTTAGAATTATTATTTGTACCTCAAACATGAATGTATCCACTTCTTCTCTTATATCAAGAAAAGAGAGTTTCCCATCCTCGCCAGAAGAACATAACAGCATGTCTAGAAACGCCAGACGTTTATCTCTAGTGATATATGATGTTTCATCATCGTCATGGTTTCGTAACATTTGCTCCATGGTTATACCCTCTTCCTGCTTCTTTTCAAACTCTAAACTTTTTTCTCTAATCACCTTCAATAGAAATATTTTTATGATATTTGTAGTAAAAGATTCTTTCCTTATAGGAACTAGAGGCTCACAGGAGCCTGAATCGCTCACCTGACGTCAATGACTGATGGAGTGAAAATAATTTTGAGTATCTGAGGTGAAAAATTCAAATAAAGGATCAACATACAATTTCCACCCAATCATTCAAGCAAACAAAGGCTTTTCTGAATCTTTTATATCTGCAAGGCAATAACCCAAAACTTAATAATTAAAGGCGGTAATTTTTATAAGGGGGTCATCTGACAGCTTCAGCCAAATGAAAATTTTTGAAGAGCTAATTGAACTGAAGATTTAAGCAAGCAATATTTTTTTCTTTCTGTAACAGCCTTCATTCTCTTAGTCAAACACAAAAAAAAACACCATTTTTCACCTTTAAAGGACCACAATCCCTATTGGGGGTAATCTGACAATTTAGTGGCTGAAATCATTTCTGTAGATCTCAATGAGCTCCACAATTTTCCAATGCTAACTTTTCCTCTAGCACTTACAGTTTTCAAGATGTAGTCCAAAAACTTTGAAAATGGTCAATTTTGACGATTAAGGGGAGATAACTCCTATAAGGAGTCATTCCACATCTTTGACTCCATTGAAAGTTTTGGAGAGCTTTTGATGCTGAAGATGGAAGGTTGCTTCGGGTTTTCTCTATCTTTTATACTTTTTGAGTTATAAGCTAAATTTCTTTGGTCTGACCCCCTGTTCTATTTTTAGCAACGGCAGCCATGTTGGTTGGTTCACGTGCACAAATTTCACAAACTTGGTAGAGGACATCCTAAAGATCAAGTGTACAAAGTTTCAAAGCAATCCCTTCAATGGTTTCAGAGAAGAAGATTTTTGAAGAAAATTTAACGGACAAACGGACAACGAACCCTTAACAATGACACAAGCTCACATGACCCTTCAGGTCAGGTGAGCTAAAAATTAAAATTAAATAATATCTAAATATCAACAAGGGTTACTAGATATGTCCATGTACAAATGTATTATAGTATATAAATAGTGCATGGTCTATTTATAGCTATCTCTAACGTGTTTACGTTCTTGCTCCATTGGATTCCACAGAAACTGCAGAATGCAAGATTATTTGAATTTTATAATTTATATGAATGTCTAGTATATAATCAAACAATGTTACAATGTTTGATTATATACTAGAAATTTATATAGTATATAAATAGTATATAGCTAAGAGGGTGATAGAGTTGATTGATTCCCTGAAAAAAGGACAGTCAAATAAGGCGCAGCAGAGGTTGAGTGTGTGTGTGTGTATGTGTTGGTGTTTTAATGCCCTTTATCGCCGCACCTCGGCCATGTAGGGTGGTCAGTGTTCAATGGAGGAAACCGGAGTACCTGTAGGAAACCACTGACCTTGGGCAGATAACTGACAAACCTAATCACATACAGTTGGGGAAGTCCCTTTTTGATAAATACAAATGGGACTCAAACACCAGCTCAGAGGTGATCGCCTAGTGATCAATAGTGTGGTATTTAAACCAGAGCCTTAGACCATTCGGCCACCAAAGCCCCTCAGCAGAGGTTGACAATGACTTTACGGAGGTTAGCAGTTCACTCTATCACCCTCTCAGCTATATGTTATTTGATTTATTATACTGAACAAGGAATTATACATAGATCTAATTTCTTGTACTGAATCATTTAAGAACTTTTCACATGGATTTTAAAATCTTTTTGTCTTTTTTAAACTGAAATGTTTCTCTATGGAATAACTTTAGAAAACACCTTTTTATTTGTTGATGCATTTGTCTGTTAATTGATTCATTAGTATTTTATAGTTAAAATAAGCATTTTGCATGAAATATCTTTGAATCTAAATACTGTATAATCATTTATTTTCGTGGGGATAAAATTTTGTGGTTTAGTGCACAAAACTGAATTGGTGGGGACAAATTTTCATGGATATTTTATTTTGATATACACTCTTTAACTAGATATTTTAAATTTGTGGGGATTTAATTTCGTGGATTTTTCTTACCCACAAAATAAATGAAAATTAATCCCCCACGAATATTTCTGCTTCTACAGTACAATCAATTATACAACTGATTAAGAATGTCAAAATGAGGCTGTGCACGAGCTCAGTACATGAGAGGGTGATAGAAAAAATTATCACTCGCTGGGGTGATAACTTTCCCTCGATGCTTTAAAAAAAAATAAATGATAGATTGAATTGTTTAATAAAAATTTGTTTGGAAAATATCTTATGAAGTAAAATGAAAGATAATGAGATGTGGAATAAGTGTATGTGACACAAACTACATATATAAACAGTAATTCAAAGAATCTGCAATGGAAAACAGCCAGCAGGCTTCAATGTGACCAGTTGTGGATACCTTATGATCTCCATTTAGATTAATGAAGTTGATACATGCAACCACATGATCAGTGACTAAAAGAAAAATACTACTACATTAGCAGTACTTCAGTAAGTATTTCTTACCTTTTCAGTGAAGTCATGGAGGATTTTGAGCAGACGATCATGTTCTTTACCACTTCCTATACTGTTAAATAGTAAGTCTGGCCAAAACCATGGGGACCTCTGTCTTGTCAAAATAATTTCTGTTATTCTGTAAAAAAATATATATATACATGTATATCAAAATGACATCACAGCTATAATCAAGGATCGTAAAGAACTTAACCTGAAAGTACATGTTTACTACAAACACCTGTAGATATGTGTCTGAGTTGAGAATAAGTTGGAGAAAGCATTTGCGATTACATGCGATTATAAGACCTAATCCTATTGCTTGACCACAACGGTTAAAAAAATCAGAGAGTCAGTTTATTCTATACCAGTTAATTGATTTTAATGATGAAGTCAAATGACCAATGTCAAAATAAAAGGACAACAACATATGCTTCTGATAGTATTTGTTGTAGTTGTACTTACTTGTAGATGGCCTTCACATACTCTGAATCATCATTATGTTGTGCATTCACTGTTCTACCCATAGCTGTCTCTATAACAATAAGGAACAGAATGAAAATCATAGGATAATTGGGGGTATGTGGAAAATTTGCTAAAATATGTTCTTAAACCATATAAATGTGACTACAAAATCTGATGATAATCAAACCACAGCTTTCTTAGGAATTAAAATGACAACAAAGTTCCAGACAATAAATTTTGCTACGCCTGACGCGCGTTTCGTCTATTCAAGACTCATCAAATTATTTATTGAACATAATGCATTCTCAAAACTGCCTATTTTGATCACTGAGCATGCTGAGAAGCTTGATTTACTTGAGTAAATTTAACCTTCTTAAACTTTCAACTGACATTAAAGAGTTATCCCCCTTAGAAGTTCAGTACCCAATCTTGAAAGTTGGATGTCATATCCATGAGATGAATATACTAACGATAATGCATATTAGGTTATTAATATTCAAGCTAAGAGCATAATCAATGTAACTATAAACTTTGACACAATATATTCAAGTTTTAATTAAGATACTTTACCTACCACAAATAATGTCTAAGGCACACAGTGTAATGTCATTAAATATATTGAATGAGCCTTTCTTCCACTTTCCATCCAGTTTCTCCATCATAACATCAATTTGGTCATTAAAAACTCCCAAGAAATCATTCAATATTTTAAAATGGAATGTAGGGGTAAGCATCCTTCTTCTGGTTTTCCATTTGGAACCAGTGCTAAAATAACAACAGATATGACAGATAAATAAAATAAAAGAAGCAGAAAATTAAGACTTTATCAATTTAAAAATCAAGATACAAATTGTGTGAGATGCACAGAGTCATCAAAACCTTAAAACTTAGTACTTGCTCTAAAGTGAATTCTTCAGCAATGTAGGAACAATTTTCACAAAATATCTCTCACCAGTTTAAGTTCACCTAAATGTATAAACAAATATTTATGTTGATTTTTAATTTCTATATACTGTTTTTTCATTATCTTTCGTTTGGTTTCAATTTTCATGGTTTTTGTAGATGTTGGTTAACTATGAAATTGTTAAAATTAAGAATCCAAACAAAGTGTTAATTCTAAAAAAAATTATTCTATCAACCCGTCTTTTGGGGGACCATGAAAATTAAATCCACACAAAAATAAACAAGTAATACTGTGAGCCTGCTCACAAAAGGATACCCCTGCTTCATATTGGAGTCTGTACTGTAAAAAAAACTCATTTCCAGTTATCTCCCCTCGATGATAACCGAGAGCAATACAAATTCTTCATGCACATCTACAGATAATGTACTTCATTTATGTTAAGTTTCATCAAAATCCATCAAGCGGTTTAAGAGGAGTTGTGCTTACACTCCCATTGAATAATGTATTTAAAAAGTCTAAGTCTAATTATCTCCCCTGAATGATGTCTTATTGCAATGAAAATTGGTCATGCACATCTACATATGACATACTTTCTTCATGTAAAGTTTCATAGAAATCCTTCAAGTGGTTTAGGAGTAGTTGTGCTTACGAGGTCACCAATTGAATAATGTATTTAAAAAGTCTAAATCCAATTATCTCCCATGAATTATGTCGGAGTGAGATAAAAATTCTTCATGCACATCTGCATATGATGTACATTGTACTTCCTTCATGTTAAGTTTCAGCAAAATCCTTCAAGCAGTTTAGGAGGAGAAGCGCTTACAAGTTATGTGGACAGACGGACAGACGGTGTGTTTCCTTTATACCCCCCCAACTTTGTTTGCGGGGGTTATAATAAATACACTGTAAACTTTTAAGGAATGTACTTGTTTTGCAAACAATACATATGCCAAGTTGTTTACTTTCAGTACAGCACTTTATTACCTAGTCAATAAACCTGTTCCTAGCCATGGGTGTAAGAATCTGTATTCCTGAGCTTTGTCAATATGCTTGCTACTGTTCAGTAAAACCTGAATAAGTCAGTGTAATGTTACATGTATTATAGTGTCAGTGTTTAATTTAGGACACATATTTTATATTTGTATAGTTGGCAAGGGATAAAACACTCTCTCACCAGTATTTAAGTACTATAAGCAGTAAAATCGTTCCAGACTGCAAAATTGCAAATACAACAAAAAAAAGAAAAGTGAAGCTGAAGATATAAGTTGAATGCCCCCCAAAAATATAGGTATAAAGCCACATATCATATAAATTTATATGTTGTAAAAAATTTTAAAACATCACTTACATTTTTGGTCATATGCAAGTACCGTATATATTTAAGTTGGACAACTAAATTATTTTGCATTATTAGTGAGATACTATTAATCGATATTCTTGTCTCATGTACATTTTTTCTATTTTACAACTTCAAATTAACTGTTTACAATTTGATACCTCTGCTAATTCTGCCTTAACAATGGCCACAAGAGGTGTTCCTTCATATAGCCATAAACGGAATATCCCAGTTTTCCTGTACTGTTCACAGAAAGACTTTAACTGATGATAGAACTCTGAAAATATAATATTAATGTCTAAATACCTCTGCATATTCAGCTTTATATATGCCGACCAAGGGAAGACCTTCAAACAACCAAAGTCTAACAAGTCCTGAATATCTGTATATTTCAGTCCATTCTTTCAATTGATAATAGAATTCTATAAAATAGAGAACATTTAAACCCCTAGTAGTGGCAGCTACTTTAAAAAATTGTGAGGTCATTCCTAAAACGATGCAGAAGTTAAATTTTACAGGATAATCACATAGATATTTTAGATCCCAAAATGTTCATCCTAAAATGATATTTATCTAGCATTGTGTGAATGAAGAAAACAACATGAAAGAGGAGAATGGGCATCAATCAGCAAATGCAAAAAAATTTGGCAGTCTCTGGTGATGACCTTATGTCTCATTTAAAACGAAGAACATGAAAAAGAGTGTACAACTAACACTAGTACACAATTGTAGAATAGAATAGAATAGAATAATTTTATTAGCTCAAACTCAACTACAATAGATGGTTAAGGCCTATATAAAGTGACATATAAAGAATACAATACATGTTTAACCTGAAATTTATATGTATGCCATTGCATGTGTATACTTATTGTATATATATGTAATATTTATATGATAACATAAGATATTTATTGTTTTTATAAGCATTGTGTTTGCAATAACCTTTATAACAGTTATAGTATAATAATATGAATAAAACAGAAAGATTATAAACTTAGTTTTTTTCTCATATTTAATCCATCAGATATGAAAGAGGAAGTTAATTTTAGTATTGTATATGAAGTGTTATTTAAGAGAAAGTTAATGTCATATACCTTTTTGGAATAAAAATGCTTCTTGGTTTGAAAAATGTTTAATAACTTATCATGAAATGTTTCTCTTAATTGTTTATATTTTGAACAATAAAATAAAAAGTGATTTTCATCTTCAATCTGGTCAGAATTACACAAATTACATAGTCTTAAATTTTTGGGAATTAGGAGATGTCTTCCTCTTTCAATCATTAATGTATGAGAGCTTATTCGTATCTTACATACTGCAGCTCTATCATTTCTATTTTGCAAAATATCTACGTATGTATAAAATGAGTGTAGACCCGAGTCTAGGCTTTAACAAATTTAAGGATTTACCATTTAATTTGAAGGGGGCTTGTTTTTTTGTCTATAAAATATTTTGAATCTGATTTTTGATGAAAAAAAATGGGTCAAAGACAGAAATGGCCGGATTTCATTAAACAGGAAGTAGGTGAGCAACAGACCTGAAATCAAATCCCACTTTATGGGAGCTCATGCTGATGCTACATACTAAATATCTAGAGGCTGTGATTAGTAATTGCTGAGAAAACTGTTACAAAATTTTTTATTTTTGAACTTTAAATGTAAAAAATTAACTAAGTCGGTAAACAAGAAGTAGGTGAGCGACAGACCTGAAATCAAATCCCACATTATGGAAGCCCATGCAGATGCTGCATACCAAATATCAAGAGGCTGTGATTAGTAGTTACTGAGAAAACTGTAACCAAAGTATTTTCCTCGCCCGCCCAACCGCCTGACATTTACCATTTTATAACCCGGATTTTCACTAGTGAAATCCGGCCAAAAATATAGCAGCAGAGGTTAAGAAATAAAATATAAACTACTCTGAACATGGTCAATATGGATTTCTGTTGTATATTAAACATGTATGCATCCTATAGATCATTTGTACATAGTTTAAAAGCAATCCCTTCAGTGATTTCAGAGAAGATTTTTGAAAATCAGTTAAAATTGATAGAAAAAACAGTTAAAGGGGGATAACTCTTAAACAGTTGATCTGACAATTTTGACCCTTAATCATTTTTGTAGTAGACGATAAAGAGATGTGGAATAAGTGTACACGACACAACCGACATTAAAGAAACGGCAATTCAAAAAATCACAATGGAAAACAGCCAGCAGTCTTCAACATGACCAGAGGTCACTGCTCGCCGTCTTGCATTGGCCCAAGACTAAAAATACAATACATAAGATTCAAACATATCCCTAGAATATCAAAGAAAGACCCATTTCTGGACATAAAACAAATAAAGAAGGAATGTGTCCATGGGACACGGATGCCCCCGCTAGGCCCCAAACAGGAAGTAGATGTCTGACAGACATGAAAGTCGCTTAGGACATACAGTTTGTCATACTGAACAATCCTACCAAGTTTCAAATCATTCTCATGTATGGTTCCTGAGAAAATCTTGACGGAAATTTTCAAGTCATGTTCACATATTTTCCAATTGGCCTAAGTCCCAAACAGGAAGTAGATGTCTGACAGGTCTCAAAATCGCTTAGGACGTACTGTTTATCATTTTGAACCAACCTACCAAGTTTCAAGTCATTCTCATGTACGGTTGCTGAGAAAAGCTTGACGGAAATTTTCATAGTCATGTTCACATATTTTCACATGGCCTAAGTCCCAAACAGGAAGTAGATGTCCGACAGGTCTCAAAATCGCTTAGGACGTACTGTTTGTCATACTGAACCATCCTACCAAGTTTCAAGTCATTCTCATGTACAGTTGCTGAGAAAAGCTTGACGGAAATTTTCATAGTCATGTTCACATATTTTCACATGGCCTAAGTCCCAAACAGGAAGTAGATGTCCGACAGGTCTCAAAATCGCTTAAGACGTACTGTTTGTCATACTGAACCATCCTACCAAGTTTCAAGTCATTCTCATGTACGGTTGCTGAGAAATGCTTGACGGAAATTCGTACGGACGGACGTACGGACGTACGGACGGGCATGAGTAAAACTTAATGCCCCCCGACGTGTCGTCGCGGGGGCATAAAAAACAGATATTAGACAAGGACAAACAAAAGCTTTGACAAGGATTCCTGGCTTAGGACAGGCACATATAAAATGTGGCAGGGTTAAACTAGTTTTTTGGACCCAACCGTCCCCCTATTGTTTATCTTGTACAAAGCACAAAAAATAACAAAAATAACACACTATAAAAATCAAATCAATAAAAGTTCAATTCTCTCAATAAGCTAAACAATTTTGCAATACTAACTTTTCCTCTAGCACATACTGTTTTCAAGATAAAGTCCAAAAACTGTGAAAATGGTCAATTTTGATGATTAAGGAGAAATAACACCTATAAGACTAGTGGTCATCCCACAATTTTGACTCATTGGAGAGTTTCGTAGAGCTTTTGATGCTGAAGAAGGAGGAAATTGCTTCGGATTTTCTCTATGTCTTATACTTTTTGAGCTATAGGGAAAAAACTAGGGTCTGACCCCCCTGTTCTATTTTTAGCAACAGCGGCCATGTTGGTTGGTTGGCGTGCACAAATTTCACAAACTTAGTTGAGGACACCCTAAAGATCAAGTGTACAAAGTTTCAAAGCAATCCTTTCAGTGGTTTCAGAGAAAAAGATCTTTGAAGAAAATTAAGTTAACGGACGGACAACGGATGGAGGACAGGCGGACGAAGGACGCTTAACGATGACAATAGCTCACATGACCAATCTTTCAAGCTTCATGTACACGTAAGTTGTAAATGGACAGTCACTTAGGAGATTTTAGGACTGGCTCAAAGGACTATTTCGAAAAATACTAACTTACCCACTCTGTCAGTTTTAAGCATCAAAGCATTACCAAACACAGGCACTGCATCTGGACCTGGAAGCTTATTCAACTCTTTTCTCAGTTTGGCATACTTCATGTACCAGATAATTGTTAGAAGAATAGCTCCAACACCAAACAACACTAAGGCAGCCATTTTGTACAATTTCTGTGTAATCTAAATAGGTCACATGATAACAATACAAATTTAAAGGGATCATCTCAAAGGTCAAAATGTTAAGAAAGCTCCTTACAAAATCATTAATCCAAGAAATGATTATAATAAGCTTTAAATATTATATAATGTATCTATATCTTTGGTCTACTTCCTTGATTTAGCAACTTTAAATATGCATGTTCTTTAATTTTATAATTTAAAATTTTGAAAAAAAACTAACAAGAGGCTCCCAAGAGCCTGAATCGCTCACCTGATTTACACAGATAAATATATTTGTAGATATTATTGTGCTTAACCATATGCGATTTAAATTTCTGAAATATCTTGGTTAGTTTTTAAGATATTGGGCTTAATAAGTGCAAATTTGGCGAAAATTAGGAAAAAGAACAATAACTCCCACATCAGCAGTCAGATCTTTTTTGAAATTTCAGGACAGGTAAATCTTAACATGCTGATCACTTTTGATTCTTACACAATTTTGATATCTGAAACCATTTTTGAGTTATTAGCAAAAAATGAAATTTATCCCTTTGTTCTATTTTTAGCCATGGTGGCCATGTTTTTTTACGAATAAAAAATCTGACAATAGAGTTGTAGCAGATAAGCTATTAAACAATGGAAAATGGTAAATTTTGACGCTTTAAGGGCCATAACTCCTTAAAGAAATGGTTCTACAGCTTTGACCTAATTACATAAAATGTAGATCTTGACGTGCTTAATCATATGCAATTTGAATTTTTAATATCTTGTATAGTTTTCAAGATATAGGGCTAAATAAGTGCAAAATTTTCAAAAAATCCAGAAAAAGGGCAATAACTCCTATGTCGATTGTTGGATCTTCTTGAAAATTTTAGAGCAGGTAGATCTTGAGATGCTGATCACTTTTGTCTCCCATCAGAATTTTGATATCTGTGACTATTTTTGAGTAATTAGCAAAAAACTGCAATTTACCCCTATGTTCTATTTTTAGCCATGGCGGCCATATTTTTTGACGAGTCAAAATCTGAACAATAGAATTGTAGCAATTATGCTATTAAGCAACTGTGCCAAGTTTGGTTGAAGTTGGATGCATGGTGTCAGACAAGTTCATCTTTAATATTCAGGGGAAAAGTAATGAAAAATGGTAAATTTTGACGCTTTAAGGGCCATAACTTCTAAAAGAAATGGTTCTACAGCTTTGACCTAATTCCATGAAAGGTAGATTTTGATGTGCTTAATCATATGCAATTTGAATTTTTAAATTATCTTGTATAGTTTTCAAGATATAGGGCTAAATCAGTGCAAAATTTTCAAAAAATCCAGAAAAAGGGCAATAACTCCTATGTCGATTTATGGATCTTCTTGAAAATTTCAGAGCAGGTAGATCTTGAGATGCTGATCACTTTTGTTTCCATCAAAATTTTGATATCTGTAACTATTTTTGAGTAATTAGCAAAAAACTGCAATTTACCCCTATGTTCTATTTTTAGCCATGGCAGCCATATTTTTTGACGAATCAAAAATCCGAACGATAGAATTGTAGCAATTATGCTATTAAGTAACTGTGCCAAGTTTGGTTGAAGTTGGATGTATGGTGTCAGACAAGTTCATCTTTGAAATTCAGGGGAAAAGTAATGAAAAATGGGTCAAAGACAGAAATGGCCGGATTTCGTTTAAAAGGAAGTATATGAGCCATAGACCTGAAATCAGATCCCACCTTATGGTAGCCCATGCTGATGCTTCATACCAATTTTCAAGAAGCTATGATCAAAAATTTCCTATTATTGGACATTTATGTCAAAAATTAACTAAGTTGGTAAACAGGAAGTAGATGAGCGACAGACCTGAAATTGAATCCCACCTTATGGGAGCCTATACTGATGCTGCATACCAAATATCAAGAGGCTGTGAGTAGTAGTTTCTGAGAAAACTGTTACAAATTTCTATAATTGGACATTAATGTCAAAAATTGACTAAGTTGGTAAACAGGAAGTAGATGAGCGACAGACCTGAAATCGAATCCCACCTTATGGGAGCCTATACTGATGCTGCATACCAAATATCAAGAGGCTGTGAGTAGTAGCTGCTGAAAAAACTGTTACGAAAATTTTCTATAATTGGACATTTATGTCAAAAGTCAGTAAACAGGAAGTAGATGAGGGACAGACCTGAAATCAAAACCCACCTTATGGGAGCCCATACTGATGCTGCATACCAAATATCAAGAGGCTGTGAGTAGTAGTTGCTGAGAAAACTGTTACGAAAATTTTCTATAATTGAACATTTTTGTCAACAAGTGTGGCCACTAAAAGTATGTCTCGCCTGCCGGCACCATCACTAAAATCAACTACCTAAGCTTTCATTTCTTGATATAAACACAAAAAGTGTCTGTATACCCAATATCAGATGCCTAGCTATTATACTATTCAAGCAATCCATTGTCCACACAAGTATTACAAAAAGTTTTCTGCCTGAAAAAACCTAAGTTCACAGAGTCACTGGAGCGTAAAAATGGGGTCATGGTCACATGGCATGGTGACAGTTGCGTTGTCCATAACCGCAACTGTCTGTATATCCAATATCAGATGCCTAGCTATTATAATTTTCCGGCAATTCATTGTCCACAAAAGTCTTACAATAAAGTTTTTTGGCCTGAAAAAGACCTAAGTTCACAGAGTCACTAGAGCGTGAAAATGGGGTCATGGTCAAACGGCATGGTGCCAGTTGCGTAGACCATAACCCCAACTGTCTGTATACCAAATATCAGATGCCTAGCTATTATGCTTTTCTTGTAATTCATTTTCCACAAAAGTCTTACAAAGGGGTCTTTTGGCCTGAAAAAACATCTAAGTTCACAGAGTCGCTGAACCATGAAATTGGGGTCAAGGTCAAACAGCATGGTGCCAGTTGCGTAGACCATAACCCCAGCTGTCTGTATACCAAATATCAGATGCCTAGCTATTATACTTTTCTTGTAAATCATTTTCCACAAAAGTCTTACAAAGGGGTCTTTTGGCCTGAAAAAACATCTAAGTTCACAGAGTCGCTGAACCATGAAGTTGGGGTCAGGGTCAAACGGCATGGTACCAGTTGCGTAGACAATAACCCCAACTGTCTGTATACCAAATATCAGATGCCTAGCTATTATACTTTTCTTGTAATTCATTTTCCACAAAAGTCTTACAAAAAAGTTTACGCCGTCGCCGTCGCCGCCGCCGCCGCCGGAAAGTAATACCTATGTCTCGCCTTCAGCGACTAAAGTCGCAGGCGAGACAAAAATTAATTAAGTCGGTCAACAGGAAGTAGGTGAGCGACAGACCTGAAATTGAATCCAACCTTATGAAAGCTCATGCTGATGCTGCATACCAAATATCAAGAGGCTGTGATTGGTAGTTTCTGAGAAAACTGTTACGAAAGTATTTTCCCCGCCCGCCGTCCGCCCGCCCGCCCGACCGACCGCCCGCCCGACATTCACCATTTTATAACCCGGATTTTCACTAGTGAAATCCGGCCAAAAATGGTAAATTTTGACGCTTTAAGGGCCATAACTCCTAAAAGAAATGGTTCTACAGCTTTGACCTAATTACATGAAACATAGATCTTGACGTGCTCAATCATATACAATTTGAATTAAAAAAATATCTTGTACAGTTTTCAAGATATAGGGCTAAATAAGTGCAAAATTTTGAAAAAATCCAGAAAAAGGGCAATAACTCCTACATCAGTTGTTGGATCTTTTTGAAAATTTCTGGGCAGGTAGATCTTGAGGTGCTGATCACTTTTACCCTGCCAGAATTTTGATATCTGTGACCGTTTTTGAGTTATTTGCAAAAAACTATATTTGACCCCCCTGTTCTATTTTTAGTAACAGCGGCCATGTTTTTTGACGTATCAAAAATCCCAACGCAAACTTTTTGCACAATACCCTAAGGAACAACCATATCAAGTTTGGCTGCAATTGATCGAGCAGTTTCAGAGAAGAAGATGTTTGAAAAAAGCTAACGGACGACGGACGACAGACGACGGACGGACAACAGACGCAAAGTGATGGCAATAGCTCACATGACCGTTCGGGTCAGGTGAGCTAATTACTTTATGGTACTTTAATCATGTTAATGAAAATAGAAAAAGAAAATATGCATTTACCTTTAAAATTAAACAGATCATAGACCCGTATGTTAAATAGATTGGCAACTAATAGTTATTGTCCAGTATACAGAGTATGTGTAAAATATCACTGAGCTATGAATGAAAGTTGGTTTATTTTCTAACTACTTTTTTTCTTTCTTATGAAAATAATCTGAGTAAATTGCATAAAAATTGTAGAAAAATTCTGAACATAACCATATTTTCTTTAACTTCCTCGAATTTCGTCAACACGAAATAATTTTGGTTTTAAACGTAGTTTTATTTGGCATGGGAAAAATCTCCTTATAAAGTAATGATATGTTCCACATTTTGACTTCTTTTTCAATTGGTGCATTGGCCAATAGACAATAACAAAGGTAAACATAACACTAAAATCTCCCTACTGGACAATGCTTCCCGGGGGGAAATTGGTGTCGTTTATATCATGACTTTTTATCTAATATTGATGCAAATAGACCAATCAAATTTTTCACCGCTCATTTTTGACATTTGTTCAGCAAGTCTGTTTTTGTTTAATTATTTCTTAAAAAGCACATGTTTGTGGTCGTAGTTATATATGTACTCTCAAAAACCATTGGTCAAAAGTTTGATGTAAACATTATCCTTAAAAGGTAAATTCCTCGACCTGTTAAAGGTGCCAAATGTTAAAAATTAAAATTCATCTAACACATGTAACAAATCAACAAATTTATGAATTGATGTAAAAATTTTCCTGTAAATTCTTTATTTATGGTTTTTAAGATATTACAGTTGAAATTAAGTTGTACTTTTCACATGTTTATTTTATACAAAATCTTATTAATAAACATGATATATTGTAAAATTTCACCAAGTTGCAAATCCATTCTAATTATAGTGAAGGTGGTACGTACAGGTCTATGAAAAGATTAACTAACTTTGTTCTAAGAAAAAAAATAATGGGAAATCTTTTCTTAGATATTCTGACCACTTCTAGGTCAGCTCGTTACACAGGAAGTAGATGATTGACGGACCTGAAAATGACTCCCACTATATGGGACCCCTATCTAAAGCTACATACCAAATATCAAAAGCCTACAATAAATAGTTGTTGAGAAATCTGTTTTGACGGACGGACGGACGGACGGACCAGTCAAAAACATTTATATACCTTTCACACCTTTGTTGTATGGGGTAAAATAAATGTGTAGTCTTGATACACTCAAATAAATATTGGTCAAGTTTAATAACAACCAGGAACTGGTTACTCTTCCAAAGAAACTGAGTTCAGCTTTTGTTTTTACAGGAATTCATCCTGCTGATTGCCATTAAGTTGTGAAATGTGTTTTTTTGTACCAGGTCTTTGTTGTTTTTATGCTTTGAAAATTGATCCAATCCTCTTTGGTTATTTTTGTTCTTTTCTCTTGAAAAAAAATCCCTTCAGTAGTTTTAGACTAAATGATAGATGAACTAAACACAGATGATAGAGATTAAGAGATGACTATTGATTATATGACCCTGTGGGTCAGTACGTGCGCTTAAAATTGATACAATAAATAATATAAGAACAAATATGTTTATTATATAGATATAGATGAAATATCGTGATTTCCGAGTTAAATAAATTTCTAGATTTTCACGGAGTTAATTACAGGATTTATCTAACTCGAGTGCGAATTTATCTAACCCTCGTGAAGTTTCCCGCGAAAAATATGTAACATAGATTAGTACGCAATACACAATTCATCAATCAATAATTTATTTCGTTTTCATTATTTTGATGATCTATTTGTCACGTTTATCCAAATTATCTATATAATAAATAGTATAACTAATTCGGGGTGACGAATATCAATTTTAATTTCACTCGTGTCGAATAACGCTAGGGGATTCAACTCATGCGCGTAACAAGTTCCGCGCACTTGTTGAATCCTGGCGTTATTCGAGACTCGTGACATTAAAATTGATATTCGACACCACTCATTAGTTATACTATAAATATATAATCACAACTCCAATTCTGTATTTAGTTGCCTAGGTTTGAAACGTTTAAATTACTTCTGCTCTCCTTTGATGAAAATATGAGGTCCATTTTCAAATAAAATATTTTTAATTTTTAAAAATCAGTAACAGTCGACAACATTATTTTCATCCTCAAAGTCTTCTGAGTTGTTCTCCTGTGACTTATCACATGCTAAAATATCATCCAATAATGACATAGGATTCCTGTCATACTCGTCACATGTTTGAGAAAAGATGGCTAATTTGCTTTCAACATCAAAGTTACAAAGTTTTAGATATAATGCTTGCTTTTCCTGTTCCTGTTCCTGTCCCCCGACAGCAGAACTATTGTGATTTTCATGCATGCAATGAGAATTTTCCTTAGGGAAATCCCAAGTCTGATCAATGGGACAAGTCAATTTAGAAGGTGTTTCTTCAGGTTCGTGTGCATTTTCCTTCATGTTGCCTAGTTCATCAACAGAGTTAAGTAAAGAGTTGCCTTTCAGTCTGTCCTTAATTGATTTGATCAATTCTAGAGCTTTCTCTACCACACTTTGATCGAAATCATCTGCTAAGGAAAATAAAGCATTTAAACAACCTGATTCAAATACTGGTAATTCCCTACCATTGCTTTCATTAACTTTTGCAATGTTTAACTGTTTGGTTAAAACACTATTTGTAACTGCGTAAGAAGGTAATTTTTCTAGATTATTTGTAGCGCATTCTTGTGAAAGGTCCGTCTCAATATAATGTTTCCAGAATTCTACAACTCTCAATTTGACCTCCCAATCAAAGTCAGTTATCAAGTCATGTGACATCAGATTTAAAATCAAACCTCTGTGCCGATGTGAAATAACAGAGTTATCTCCCCACAATGTGATGAAGAAATCAACTACAGATCTTCGCACAAAAGCTTCTGTGTCTGTTCTACATATGTCTTCTATTCTTAAGATAACAGCATCCTAAAAACAAATACAAATCTGTTATCAAAATTTGATTGTTTATAGCAATATACATGTAGCTTAGGATTCATCTACAACAATCAATCATTAAACATTTTGTAGTGCAACTTGGTAAAAACCTTTAATTTTTATGACAATTAATGATATCCCATAAATTTCATTGCACTATCATTTTAAAATAGAACAGTGAAATAAATGTTTGTGGTACAGTTTCCAATATAAATTATTTTAATTGAATATTGAAAATGAACAATACTTTTTCTCTTTTCACATTTTTTCTTCTATTTTTTTCTTACTTCATAAGGAAAACCAAATCGCTTTTTTTCATTTTTTTACTTCAGTATCTCATAACTATCAAATCCTCTGACACTTGCAGACAACAAAATAGTTTCTTTAACCAAATAAATACAAATGTATAAGGCAGCTTAAAACATTTACCAATTCCATTGAAAGCTGATCAGACAGGTGTGTTCTGAGGTTTGGACAGGTAAGAACTTGAGACAAACAAGAAACAGCTGTAGCTCTGACATAACTTTCAGTGTCTGATATGGCTTGCCATACTGCCACATCAAATCTATGGAGACTCAACCAGGTCAAAATGTTTGAATCATCTAAATAATGAACAACAAAAAGTTGGTGAAATTCAATCATTAAATCAATACACAATTCAGGATTGTTCATGTCAGATATAAGATGTTTTCATACCAGGTTTTCTGTTCTCTGTTTTCCATAATGGATTTTCAAATCGCTGCTGATTTTAGTAGGTTTTGCCATATACCGTATTTTGCCGTGTATAGTGCGCATTTATATACAATGCGCACCCCCTTTTCATTTTGAAAATCTGGGGAAAAAACGAAGTTTTGTGTAAAATGCGCGATCATTTTCTATGACAAGGAACCCTCAAAATTTGTTTCTTTTTTCAGGTAGAAAGACTACAGATGAAGATTTTTTTAATGAAAATAAAATTGTTTTGTAATTATTGTGAAAATAAAAATAAACTGTTATACTATTTGTGTATTTTATTATGACAGCGATATCGTAAATCCCGGTAATGGTCCCCCTTTTCAATCAACAAACAACAAGTGTTTACCCAAGCTCACATCTTTTAATGAAAACAATAAAGGTGTCAAAACAGTGATGATCAACAAATTACTATTCAAACAATCCTGAAGTATTACAGCTGAATGGCTTTAATTGTTAATTGTCCAAGCCTGTTTACAAAAGATCGATGTTTTGTGCAAATTGGCCTTAGGTGTCAAAACAAATAATTACCGGTAAATCTAAATTATCTCCAGCTTGGGATGAGTATTTATTCACAAAACAATAAGAAAATGGCTATTTGTTGCTCAAATAATTACATGAAAGAAAATACACAATCATGTAAACAAACCATTCTATTTTTAGAATTATTTAAATGAGGTTACTGAGGGGAATACACATTATTGATCCAGAAAGGAAACAAGTAAAGGAAGAATGATTAAATAAAATCAAATCATATTTTATTATTCTTATTTTGAATAAAGAAATTGGATAGAAGTATTTTTTAAGAGTACAAATATTTTACCAAACTAACATTAAACCAAAATGGCGGTTGATATGAAAATGAAATTAATAAACAAACACATGAAGACACTGGAATTAAGTTTTTATTTGATAAAAGCATGATAAATTTTATTTAGAGATACTAATAATGAACAGGATTCAATAGAAATCATGTGTGTTATGATTCTTGTGTTCAATCATGGATGAATCTTGTGTCCAAAGTCTGACAAACATCGATCTTTTGCCGTTGCCGATGTTCATGAAAATGTATGAAAATCTCATATATGGATGTATTGTGCGCACCCCTATGTTAGAATCTGGAAATTATTGTAAAAAACTGCGCATTATACACGGCAAAATACGTTACATTTATTTCACTATCATCTATTTTTTTAATAACACATAACCTGATAAATTCTATTGTAACTTGAGACAATAAATACAATCCCTCACCTTTGTTATTCCTCAGAACATTCTGTATAAATGAAAGAGTAACCTCCCTTCCTTCCCACGAAATGGCACACAGGTGTCGCTGCAAACTGAATACAAGTGTATTCAGGTCATATTTCTTGTCATCAGTGCTCAGAATATGTGGTAAGAGGCCAGTGACAACTTCCAGACACTTTGTGTATGTCTGCAAGTACAATTTTTAAAAACATCAGCAATCATATTTTTATAAAAATAATAGTACCTATAGGATAATTATTTTATCAGAGTAAAAATCCTACATATCCTAAATGAACAAAAGTTTTAAAAATTTCTATTTTTAATTGTTGCAAATGAAAATATTCTGAAAAACATCCTCTAGGCACAATAGAATGTTGCTTAAAAAAACATTAGCATTAACATAAGGAATGCTCATTGTTTTTAAATTAGCAGTGTGAAATCTTACATAATAAACCCTATATTTGTTTCAGAAATTTGGACTTTGAAATAAGATTTGTAAATTAACAGATTGGTCCCAATATCAACAACCACTCTTAATCAGAACAAGATTGCTACACGTAGCCATGTGTCCCCCGCCGACGCATAAAAGTTGTGTGGTATGTCGATTCAAGCAATATATTCTCTGAGAAACGATAGAAATAGGTTGTCAAAATATGGGATGATCACCTGTTATCAGTACCCTATCAGTGTGTAAAGTTTCAGCAACATCTGTTCAGTAGTATCGGAGGAGTTGCATTCACAAAAATGTTTGACAAAGTCCCATTTTAGGGACCATGCAGAAAATGACAAATTCGTAAATAAGTCAAAAACTGTAAACATGGCTTCAAATTTTTTTCTTACTATTAGAAAGTACCTTTTGCTCTATCTGCCTACAAAATTTCAGAGCCCTGTGCAGCTTGGTAACTGAGATATTGAATGTCCTATATTTTGACCTTTCTCCCTGTTTCCATGGAAACAGCGACCATTTTGAAAATTTCAAATATGGGATGATCATTTACTAACAGTACCCTATCAGTGTGTAAAGTTTCAGCAACATCGGTTCAATAGTGTCTGAGGAGTTGCACCCACAAAAACGTTTGACAAAGTCCCATTTTTCGGACTGAAAAATCACAAATTCGTATATAAATCGAAACCTTAAATATCGCTTCAAAATTTTTTTCCTATTATTATAGAGTACCCTTTGCTCTATCAGCCTACAAAATTTCAGAACCCTGTGCACATAGGTAACCGAGATATTGAGTGTCCTATATTTTGACCTTTCTTCCCTGTTTCCATATGTAAACGGCGACCATTTTGAAAATTTCAAATATGGGATGATCATTTACTAACAGTACCCTATCAGTGTGTAAAGTTTCAGCAACATCGGTTCAATAGTGTCTGAGGAGTTGCACCCACAAAAACGTTTGACAAAGTCCCATTTTTTGGACTGAAAAATCACAAATTCGTAAATAACTCCAAAACCGTAAACATCGCTTCAAATTTTTTTCCGTATTATTATAGAGTACCCTTTGCTCTATCAGCCTACAAAATTTCAGAACCCTGTGCACCTAGGTAACCGAGATATTGAATGTCCTATATTTTGACCTTTCTTCCCTGTTTCCATGGAAACGGCGGCCATTTTGAAAATTTCAAATATAGGATGATCATCTACTAATTGTACCCTATCAGTGTGTAAAGTTTCAGCAACATCGGTTCAGTAGTGTCTGAGGAGTTGCACCCACAAAAAACGTGACGGACGGACGGACGGACGGACGGAAAGACGGAGACCATTACTAAGTCCCTCCGACGAGTTGCGGCGGGGGACAAAAAATCTGTTAAATAGAAAATAATGAGATGTGGAATAAGTAAACGCGACACAGCCCACAATCAAGCGGCAATTCAGAATAAAAAGCTACGCTGAGCACAGCATGATACGACCGCAACAAGTTGAACCCTGTACGTTTGAGGCCCAGTATGGATAGTCCATTGTTTTGGTCACATGAAGCCCATGGTGGACTTACAAAGCTTTTTGACACATGCATCCTGTGGTGGACTTAAAAATGCATTTTTGACACATTTAAATTTACATCAACATCTAATACAAAAAGCCTTATTTATATACATGATATACATGTATAGTAATTTACAATTTTGGCCCTTTGACCCCTTATTTCTCAAAAACAGTAAAAATATTGCAAATCCGATTAAAAAATAAGGCAGAAATATTCACAAGGAATTCAATGAAAAAAATCGGACCACAAATAAAAAAGTTGATTTTATGGGCGTGGCCTGTCTTTAGCCTCCCTGTAGCAATGTAATGGTGAAATACATATCAAAATCATTGACACATTAAGTAGATAGAATTTAATGATGAATTAAATAAAAAAAGAATTTTCAAAATCGAATGAATGATAAACATTCTACAACAGGTTTATCAATACACCCGTTTTAGCCCTTTTTGGCCCTTTTTTCTAAAACAGAAGGGGCCACAAACCCTCAATACAAAACCAAAATTCCTTTAGTGGATATAATCATCATATCAAAACTTCATTACAATTGGCAGGCCCACTACAACTTAATTTTTGGTTTAAATGACAAACTTTAAAAAACGGCGTTTTTGGCCCCTTTGACCCCTAAATTCTCAAAAACGGTAAGAGATATTGCAAATCTGATTGAAAAACGCAGGCAGGGATTTTCACAAGGATTCCAATGAAAAAAAGATTTTGAAAATCGGACAACAAATAAAAAAGTCAATTTTTGGGGTGTGGCCCCTTTTCGACCCCCAGGAGCAATGTAACGGTACAAGATACATCAAAGCGGTTGATACATTTTGTTGACAGAATTTATTGAGGAATACAATAAAAAAAAGAATGATCAAAATCGGATGAAAATTAAACATTCTACAGACGTTTTGTCAATACACCTAATTTAGCCCCTTTTGGCCCTTTTTTCTTAAACGGTAGGGGCCAGAAACCCCAAATGCAATACCAACCTTCCTTTAGTGGTAATAAACATCATATCAAAATTTTATAACGATTGGTCAACCACAACTCAAGTTATCGCACAGAAACCAAAGTGTCTACAGACGACGACGACAACGACAACGACAACGACGACGACATCGCCATAACATAATACGATCGCAAAAATTTTGCGGTCGTATAAAAAAACACAATGGACAAGTCAAAATGGCTGGATTTCAACAAACAGGAAGTAAGTAAGCCACAGACATGAATTTAATCCCATGCTGATGCTTTATATCAAATATCAAGTTGTAAGTATTTGCTGAGAAAACATTTTTTAATCTAGATTTTTCACTCTGTGCAATATGACCAAAAATTTCATAACATTTTACTGGCAACTATTAACCTAATTATATCATTACTGTAATTCACAACGATATGTTACCACAATGTCTATCTTTGTCTTCTGACAAATAGTAGTCAAAGCCTCCATTAATCTCTCTTTGTATGGGAGCCAGTTTTTGATATCTTTTAATAAAGAGAAAAAAATAATGACAAATTAAAAACATTAAAATCAAAAAGCACAGGGAAAAATACAGAAAACATGAGCTCTGGTGATCAACTTTTGAACAAATACTTTTTTAGATTTATTATTCAGGAACCATTTTTAGAACTTTTTAACTTTTCTTGTCTGATTGATGAAAGATCGATAAGGACACACAAACACCCATTTACAACAATACTATAGAATATCCCTTTTATAATCAATTGGTATCAAAACACAATGCATACATTTTTAAAATCTTGAGACAGCATTTTCAATCTCAAATAAAATGATAAAATACCTTTGGAAATAAGATAGAGACATTTTTGTTGAACCTTTTGACTATCTTGAATGTATGTTAACAAGATTGAATGATCCCCTGAAGAATAGTCATCTGCTACCGTGGCTTCAAAGGTCTTCACAATTACGTCTTTTGTTTCTTCATCCTGTAAAATATCAAATAAAATTTCAGAAAGATCTACTGTTTAGTTTTTGAGATTCAGATTACACAAGACGGGCACCCCTATAGCATGACAGACAGACGGACGGAGTGACCCGACTACTAGACCTGCGTACACCTTCGGCGACGCAGGTAAAAAAATTGTACCATTAAACCATCATTGTTTTATATCTAATTCTGAAAGTTAAAGGTATTGATTAAACTAGAATTGTAGTTTATGGAGGAAGTCATATGTTGCCTGCTTTATTAAACTAAGCATACTGAAAACAAAATATGCAAAGATGACCAACAGTTCTAATAAAAAGCTTAGCTGAGAGCAGCATGATACAACCGCAACAAGTTGAACCCTGTACATTGGAGGCCCAATATGGATACTCTATTGGTTTGGTCACATGCAACCCATGGTGGACTTACAAAGCTTTTTGACACATGCATCCTGTGGTTGACTTTAAAATGCATATTTGACACATATATATTTACATTAACATTTAATATAAAAAATCTTTTTTCTATATATTCATTGACATTTTTGACCCGTTTTTTGTCCTTTTTGGCCCCTTTTTCTATAGTGGTAAGAGTCAGAAACCCCAAATGCAATAAAAGCTTCCTTTAGTGGATATAATCATCATATCAAAACTTCATAACAATTGGCTGGCCCACTGCAGCTAAATTTCTTGTGTAAATCCATTTGCTTTGACCAACCTTTAAAAATGGTGTTTTTTGCCCCTTAGACTCCTAATACTTCAAAAACAGTTATAGATATTGCAAATCTGATTGCAAAAAAACACAGGCAGGGATTTTCACAAGGATTACAATGAAAACAAGAGGCTCCAAGGAGCCTGAATCGCTCACCTGAACTCTTATGCTAAAGCCTCTTATAATTACCTAGTGTGCAACATGGTCTACATGTACTTGGTAAGTAACATTTAAGAAACAAGTTATGATAACACCCTTAAGATCAAGAATACAAAGTTATAAAAGTTTTCCATTTGAAATACCAAACAAGTTAAAAGGGGGATAGTTCTTTAACGGTTGATCTCAAAATTTTGACCCTGAATCCAATTTGTAGATTGCAATTAGCTGAACAATTTTGCAATGCTAACTTTTCCTCAAGCTCTTATGGTTTTTAAGATAAAGTTAAAAAACTGCAAAAATGGTCAATTTTAATGATTAAGGGGAAAACACTCCAATAAGGAGTAGTCCCACAACTTCGACTCAATGGAGAGTTTTGTAGAGCTTTTGATGCTATAACAGGGGGGTTGCTTCAGATTTTTCTCTATCTCAGCTATAAGCCAAAAACAATGGTCTTCCCCCCTGTTCTATTTTAAGCAACGGGGGCCATCTTGGTTGGTCAGCATGCATTTATTTCACAAACTTGGTAGAGGACATCCTAAAGATCAAGTGTACAAAGTTTGAAAGCAATCCTTTCAGTGGTTTCAGAGAAGAAGATTTTTTAAAATCATTAAAAATTGATGGAAAAAACAGTTAAAGGGGAATAACTCTTATCGGTTGATCTGACATTTTGACCCTGAAGTCATTCATGTAGATCTCAATGAGTTAAACACTTTTGCAATGCTAACTTTTCCTCTAGCACTAATGGTTTTTAAGATATAGTCAAAATTTTACAAAAATGGTCAATTTTGACGTTTAAGGGGAGATAAATCCTATAAAGAGTTGTTCCACAACTTCGACTCAAAAGAGAGATTTGTAGAGGTTTTGATGCTGAAACAGTAGCGTTGCTTCAGATTTTCTCTATCTCCTATACTTTGTGAGCTATAAGCAAAAAACAATGCTTTGACCCCTCTGTTTCTATTTTTAGTTACGGTGGCCATGTTGGTTAGTTGACATTCACAAATTTCACAAACTTGGTAGAGGACATCCTAAAGATCAAGTGTACAAAGTTTCAAAGCAATCCCCATCAGTGGTTTCAGAGAAGAAGATGTTTGAAGAAAAGTTAACGGACGGACGGACGGACGGATGCTTAATGATGACAATAACTCACAATACCCATTGGGTCAGGTGAGCTAAAAAGGCATCTTCCCTACTTCTCAAGCCTCAAGAAGTGTTCCTAAATTAAACAATATTCTTCAAATTTAAAATCACAGGAATGAGGATGCATGTAGCATACATGTATTTGGTAAATTTATTTCAACAAATTGTCAGATTTAATTTATTATAAAGTTTAAAAAAAATCTTTTAGCTCAAAACAATGAATTTAACTTGATCATTTTGACTCAAACAAAGAATTCATTTTTTATTAACATCTGATCTGCATATGAATGATTTTGTCGTTTGAAAATAATTATATTCATTACCATGATTACACCTACAACTATTACAAACCTTAATATCAAGTTGAATAATTTTCTCAATTGTAGAACAAAACAGCTTGATTGCATCAGTTCTATTTTTGACTTGCTGTAACACCTGAACTTTTCTACCGAGCATTGACGCCATTGGGCTCATTTCTTCAACTCCTCTTGATACCTCTCTCAAAGGAATAAGGAGCAGGCTTTTCAACAACTGTTTATGCTCCAGTAAAATGCTGAAAAAATGTAAAATAGCAAAAAGGCAATGATATTAATGACGGAAGAACTAAGCTGCAAGCAATTATCTTTTTTTTAAACTTTAATAAAACATTTTGTTGTCAAGTTTAAATAGAATAGAATATTTTTATTACCAAATTAAAGGGCCTGTTAAAGGCATAACATGAAATTACATATGACAAAACATTACAGAATAATATCTTGATTAGATCATCAGAAAGATTTTGCAAGATTGTGGATCATTAGTTTTTTAGATATTTTTCTTAAATGTGAACTGTTATTTAAAAGCCATTGTTTTAATCTACTAGTCTGACTGTTTATAACTTGTTCATCTAAATAATTGTGATAAATGCGGCTGTATGAATCTGATGAAGGTTAATCCAGAAAAGCACTTCACATGCAGTGAAATTTGGCTTTGTACCATGTTTACTGGTGTGTGTTTCTTTTTGTTGTTGTCTTTTGTGTCAATTGATTTTGTCTTGGTCTTTTAAGACTTAAGACATTTAATAGTCCCATTATGCTTCTTTCATTTATTTTGGTCTTTTCAGACTTGAGACATACAATAGTCCCATTGTGCTTCTTTCATTTACTTTACTTGGTTTTTACTGTTTCTTATTCTTTTCTTACCCAGATTTCAGGACTTTATAAAATATCTCTTGTCCTTTATTGAAGTCATTTTCTACAAGATGATCCACAAGATCAAGAACTTTAACCTCTAATGCTTTGTGGGCATCAGACCTGTAAAAGAGTTTATATTATGTACAATCAGAAACTATGTCATTTAAACAAACGATGCCCCTTCCCATTCTGCATACAATTCATAAAGATGCTATTGACCTACACAAAAATGTAAAGGACAAAGATTTGGACACAGATAATGGTTACTTGTGTCTTGTTCAGGACATAAAGCATATATATTATTCATATCAGAAACTAGGTATATTGCTATTACAAGGAAACCTTTCCTCAGTTAGTCTAAAACCAGCATTGAATTAGTAACATTATACTTGCAATCAATAGCATATTGCAAGACAAGCAAAGACCATCCATTGAGTTATGCAAAAGTCCTAAGAATTTACACATAAAATCATAAAAGCACCAATTAAGGGAAGATAATTAATCTGAGTGATTTTATAGTGCAGAGTTTTACTTTAGACCTAAGTCACCTTAGGCCAAACAAAAAAGGATGTGTGTTTACTGTCACATGCTGAAAAAAATTAGGGTCGGTAGGTAGGAAATTATTATTATTTTTTTATATATTTTTTTTACCTTGAGTCTATGGGGGCAGTTTTGTGACTTTAACAGTGCTTAATGGAAAATGCTCAAAAAACCTTTAGGGTAGGGGTTTAAAAATTAGGTAGGGTCGGGTGACAGTAAACTCACCTACTTTTTTGGGGGGCCTTACAGTACAGTTTATTGGTTTAACCAGTAGTGCCTTACCTCTCATTCAACAGAAATTGGAGGAAGCATTCTAGACAGGATTCAAACAGCTTCTTTTGAGCGAACTTTAGTATCTCAATAATCTTTCCAATGAAATTTGGAAATCGATGTAACAGCACCCCTCTCCATTTTTCAATGGCAACCACATCTTTCAAGATATCAAAACAGGCAACATAATAATTTTGATTGAATCCATCACTGTTGGGTATATTTGTTATGTGATTACATATATGATCAAGGAGGCTTGTTGGTTCATCTAGATTTGGGTCATTCATACATTTGTGGAAATACAAGGTGACAAACTGGATGATAGATCTTGATAGAAACATACTGCTCTCTTGCTGTAAGTAAGCCAATGTCTTTGATAATAAGCCTAATAAAAGAAAATATCTATCAATAAATTAACTATGTTTATAGGCATACTAGATTTAATGATAGAAAAATAATGAGAATTTGACTGAATACAACAAAGTTAAAGTTAAGTTGGACTTGTGCAATAATTTTCAGTTGAATTAACTTTTAATATCAGACTTACAGAAAATACATTGAAGCACTGGATAAATACACTTATAGCCAATTAAATGTTCCATTCCCCTAAGCTGAACACGCACTCATCAAGGTACTTTGGAGTACTGGTGCTTAATCTATCCATAGCAATTTGTAATAATAGAAGTTAATCTTTTTGATCAGTTAAACTCGCACCTTCATTGAAAATGAAAGCTACTCATAGGTAGATGATTTTTACCTGAAGGAAAAAAATTCCTATCTCTGAGAAATATTCCTTAAATCTATGATTTTTGCAACTGAATAATATTTGTTTATGGATTTAATGTTTTTAACAACTCTTTGACATTTATTTTGCACATTTTCTTTTGTATAAATATCATTTTTGAGCTATTTTGCCAAAGCTTAATTTTCAACAGGTAAATGTATTATACTAGGAAAATTGTTCCTTCATACAACAAGATAATCTCCTCTCTATAGATATGAGTTTTAACTGATCAGAGAGATTAACTTCCATTGTAACACATTCAATAGGAGGATTAAGTAATAGTACTCCAAATTACCTTGATGAGTCTGTGTTCAGCTTGGGGCAATAAAGCATTTTATTCGCTGTAAAATTACCATTCAATGAGCTTAAAACATTCATTGGCATTTCCATGAGCACATTGTAAAATGCAACTCCGATGGATGGCTCCTTCTTGAAGTCTTGTTGAAAAGCTGCCTCTAGAAGCTCTGTCATAAAACTTTGAAATGTTCTGCACAGGAGTTCATCTCTACCCAATATACCAGTAAGTTGTATGGCAAAGACAACTTTGTAGACACTAGCATCAGCTTGACATGCATACTGAAGAAATTTAACAATTCCAAAATCTTCAATGTCTGATTGCTGTTTCACTAAAAAGACAAAAAGAAAATGAATTGATAAATGGTGTACAGTCGTTGGACAGAAATGAGTTCCCGAAATGGCGGACGTCATTTTTACTTTTTTCCAACTCAAAAGTTTGATTTGATTTTGTTTGAGTAATCCCTCTTTAACTGATAAAATAACGTTGTTACGTGTCGATGATTATCACACTAATATGTTGATGACGTCATTTGTGTGTGTACACACGTGAAAAATAAATAATTCGTCTGCTTTCAAGATGGCACCGCACGGGAAACAAATGACAACAGAGGAAAAACAAATGATTGTAGGACTGTCCGAACAGGGCTTCTCGGCACACAAAATTGCACAGATGACGGGAAAAAACAGGAAAACGATTAGTAAGTTTCTGAAACGTTACAGGGAGAGGGGATCGGAAGAAAATATTCCACGAACAGGCAGGAAGAAAAAGATCGGCGTTAGAGATCAACGGAAGCTTTATAGGTTGTTAAGAACAGATCGACGGCGGACTTTAAAGGAGATCACTCAAGAGTATAACAACCAAACATGGAACCCAGTGTCTTCGAAGACTGTTCGGCGACAGTTAAAGTTTGAAGGTTTTAACCGGCGACCTGTTACAAAGAAAACTACCGTTTCAGCAGTAAACAGAGAGAAGAGAAAGCGTTTTTGTCAATCAAAATTACACTGGACTGTGCGTCAACAGTGGAAAAAAGTTATCTTTAGTGATGAGACGAAAGTCGAGATTGGCAATGACAACAAAGTGTATGTATGGCGTAAACCAGACGAAAAATTTAGGTCCGATTGCAACGGGTTGTATCACACAAGAGCGTATCAACCAAAGTTCTCCGTGATGTTTTGGGGTTGTATAACTTATTATGGGGTTGGCACCCTCACACCAGTACAGGGAAACATAAACAGTGTTAAGTATATTGACATTTTAGACCAACATTTATGGCCTGTGATAGCGAGACATTTCCCTTCAGACCCATACATTTTTCAAGAGGATAATGCTCCTTGCCATGTTTTGCGGCAGGCAAATCAGTGGAAGACTGACAACGATATTCCAACCTTATCCTGGCCCCCACAAAGCCCGGACCTTAACATTATTGAAAATGTGTGGAAAGTATTAAAACTCATGGTTCAAAGAAAGATTGGTGACATTAAAAACTCAGAAGATCTCAAGACGGTTGTTTCCGAAGCTTGGACTTCCCTTCAACTTCATTATATTCAGAGCCTGTACCACTCTATTCCAAGACGACTTAGGACGGTTTTAAGAGCAAAGGGATTCATCACAAAATACTAAAAGTCTCAGGTAGGGCAACGTTAGTTTTATTGATGTTTTTGTTGTTTTTTGCATGCTGCTTCATTCTCCGGTAAAAATGACGTCCGCCATTTTGGGAACTCATTTCTGTCCAACAACTGTATATGTTTATCACTATGTCACATGTAAAACCACCCACTACCTGCTGGTACCATGAATTTTTTGTCATAAATATCATAAATCATATATCAACAGAATAATGGTACTATCACCTGTCACTTGTATCTGGAGGCCATAATACAATTAACTACCTATATTTCATCTGATCCAAATCCAATCAAAGAATATAAACAATTTTCTTTAAAAAGTTGCATGTATATGTTTATTTAGCAATTAACACTTAGGGTACTGTGGTTTCATTATTTTTTGTAGGGTATTCTACTATAGACCACTCCCCAAAACAAAGGAAACCATGACGACAGGCTCTGTGTAAACTCCCAAAATACACCTCGTCGAATTCACAGTTGTTTTAATTTTAAAACCATTGACGTCATTATATATTTTGTGCACAAAAACATCAAAAACGGAAGACATTTTTTTTGCTCTGTAGGTCAATGGAAAATACAAAACTGGCATATTAGAATAGAAATAATCCATGGCTGCCCGTGGTTTAATTAAGAAATAATTCATGGGCCCGTGGTTTATTGGAGATTTAACCATGGCCCGGTGCCCATTATTTTCGTGGATATTTTACCTAAAGCGTAGCGCAGCGGAGCAAGTTAGGGGTAAAATACACGAAAATAATGGGCAATTTTGTATTTTCAAAGACCTATAGTGTACAATGCTACAGAAGACATTTTGTTGTTTTTTGCTACGTTAATGTGCAAATGATCCTTTATAAAGTCGACAAATTCAGTGTATAATCATATAATGACGTCGCCATGTCTAATGCAAAATGAACTGTGATGTCCACCTGTGTTTTATTGGAATTTAAACATGGCTTGTCGCCATGGTTTCTATTGTTCTTTCCGGGGACCCATATTAGAATGGAGATCTTAACATGGGTTGAAATTGTTCATTGTAAAGTTTTCCTTGTTATTTTGCCCTGAGTGTAGTGCAGTGTAGTGAAGAGTAAAATAAACAAAAACATAAACATTTGTAACCCATGCTAAAATTCCCAATAAACATGTCTAAATCAAAATTTAATTTCTTTTTGTTACTCATGAGATTCCGGACTGGAAAGGTGGTGGTTAACGCATTGGGCTACTTATAAACACCAAGATTCGTGGTTCAATCCTGGTCCGGGGTGAAATTTTCATGAACCAGTTTTCTGACTCTCTCTTGACACCATTTGTGAGGATGGTCTCAAGAAACGATGCTAGTCCTTCGGAAGGGATGAAAAAAGTTTGTCCTGTGTATGCGGAGAGCAATACCCCATGCACGTTAAAGACCCCTTTGTTGATTTCGATAAGAGTAGGCTCAATGGGGGCCGCTACAAAGGCCACACTCGCAAACTGCTAGCTGGAGAAGGATTTACATAAGCATCAAGCTTGTTTCCCAATCCAGGATAAATAAATATGTTTTAACTAAACTGAAAAGGTGATTATAATCGAAAACCATTTCCATTTTAGTCACGCAAGTAATTACACTAATTTTTAGTATTACTCGTAGGTGAGTTATCATAGCTGTGCCCTTTCTTTAATTCTCTGATGAGTTGCATGATTAAAAGAGATATGTTATGACTATGAGAGTGTTCAGAGAGAATCATATAAAACACTGTCATCTGATAAAACTCATACATTTGTATTTCAGGATATCAATTAGTTTATGTAAACATGTGTCATCGTGGATGAAAAATGATTTCTTTTGTAAAACATTAAATATTTGAGCAAAAGTGTGCTTCAAATTGATATCCATTGCAGCGATGTAAAAGTCAAAAACTTCCGAAAATTTGCGGTAAATCCGAAAAATAAGGGGTTGTATCAAAGGTAATTTTTCAAAACATTGTTAGTATAAGATTTAAGGGTCTTTTTACATATATAAAATCGAATTAATTTTGTAGAAAAATTAGTTTATATGTGAGAAATTTAGAAGAAAACACAAAATGCGTGCAAAAATTATTTTAACGAGGTTTGAAGTTTTGGCTATGGTACGGTTTAGTTCAGATTTTTAGGGTTTTTAAGGGAAATAATCCTACTGTCACGTGACCTTTTTCCATCAACAGGCAAAAATTTGTGACAAGTCCTTGAAAAAAGGAAAGAATGACGTCTAAAACGCCGGCATTGCTTCTTCGATCAGCAAAAGTATACTTTGCCTATGCCTATAGTATTGTTTTGTTATGAAATAAGCTGTATATTACGCCCTAGCCGAAAGTATTTGTCTTGTTTTTAGTGACCTTGGTCGTTTTCATTGCACAAACCAACAAAGCATCAAATGTGTACAGCACAACACAAATTCAATACAAGCATTGAATACTGGATGATTCTTTGTGTTTCTATAGTTTATCTTTCCATATTTACTTTCCCATTTCAACACTAGATTATTCACCCCTATTAATGACTAGGTGTAGGTCACGACGAGTCGGTGGCGAGTTATACCCTGTCAACACTCATGACACTGAGACTGACCAGGCAGAATTAACCTGAGACACTCCTGAAGTTACAATATATCTTAATATGATGCAGGTTAAACCTGTGACGCTCCCTAAGTTTGAACGTATCCTTAAATATATTACAAGCTAAAATAAGTTTTCAAATGTTTTTTTGGCAATTAATTGAAATAAGTTCTTATTCGAAAATAAAAAATATGTAGCTTTTCTTGTTGGTCCTGTGTGCGCTTTATGACGTCAGGAATTTATAAAGAAAAAAGCGTTAAAAAGACGCAGAAAGTATGGGAAACCGCGCGTTGTTTACCGGACGTTGAAGGAAAATTTAGCCCATAGTACAACTAGAATATTCGTATTATATTTTCACAAGGTTAAATGTTTATAATGTGATGAATTGAAACCATTTTGCCCTTTTTTATTGTTCAAAAAAAGAACAAATTAGCTGGGTTTTTTTGTGGGCCACACATGTGCTTAAGGTAGATGGGGTGTCTATTACTGACAGGGATTGTTTTGGACATCCCTGTTACTGAGCATCTTTTTTGCACATCTATCAAAACTTTAGAATTTATAATGCTTCTTATTCTTATTGATTTCTATTGGGCAAGGTAAACATAAAAATTGGTAATTACAACAAAAATTTGGATTAAATACACCTTCTATGCGATTTTCAATATTTTCTCGTACTTTTTAAGGGGAGATAATTTGTATGAAAATAATAGGGAAAAAACACATTTTTCACTTTTTTTCAAAAATTTTGATGGCAAACTTTTTTTTTTTATTTAGTATATTTAAAAATCTGTTGAAAACTAAGATTTTCACAAATTTTAAGAAAAATCTATGGAGTGGATTTTTTAGGTAAAAGAAATTTGAATTTTTCCTATTGATCCTATATAAAAAGTACTTCATCCATTTTTCAAAGTCGTTTTACAAAAATTCTTGCGGTGAAGTTTTACTTTTATTATCCAGATTTAAAGTACCAGTCTAGGACTAACTGTGGTCAAAATTTAAGAAAATTCTATGGATAACTTTTTAGACACCCCATCTACCTTAATAATGATCACATCAATTTTTATACTTATACAGACATTTGATAGACATACTAAATTTTCAAAATAAAAAGCGTTAGAACTAGATAGAAAACTGGATGTTGACAGAAATTTCAGCTTTTTTGTACTACAAAAATATTTACTTCTCTACCATTTGCTCCCTATAGTAGTGAAGTAAACTCCAGCATGTACAGAGGACCTTAATGAGTGACAGAATTTTTTTGTCCATTGTCTTACAGTTAGCTCAACATGAATTAATTCTTGTTTACAGACCACCAACATTGGTGTTCTGCTGCATTACACCTCAATGAATACACACATTCCCCTCCCAAAATCTGTCAAATCCTTTACACCCATGTGCGTGTATAGTTTATTGCCCAACAGCGTCATAAAAGTAATTAACAGATGGTACCCTAAATTAATCCAGTTAAACATTTGATTACATGTACATGAGTTAATTTGTGTCTTCATAATTAACTAACCTGTATAAATGGCCAATCCATGTTTTTTTATTTAAAAATGAAAATAATGGCTCACCTGTAAAAACAGTGAAGCCAATGTGAGTTTCTTAAATGAAATTAATTTTCCTTTTTGAGGCGTGAACAGGGACTTGGATTGGCACATCAAACCTGATGATGGCCCCTTTTATCTAAAAAAAAATTACATAGAATATTAAGAAATGGCCCCTTGTAAATTTGATTTTCAATATAAAAAATGGTATATGGCCCTTTGCTAAAAAGTACTTTCCAATCCTTGTTTGAAAAATCTAGGTAAAAACACATTTTTAATTTCAGAAGTGACTGACAAAAAATCAGGGAAAAAGATCAAGATTATGAAATTAAATAAAGATTCAATTGTAGAATAAATCATATGAATAATTTTTATCGTTTTTTCTCTTTTTTCTCAAAGATTCTGATGCAAAGTATCTAAGTACACATGGTTAAACATGTTAAAACCACATAAATTGATAATTGGGTCATGTTTTATTTTGACAACTGGAATGGCACAGCCGAAATGAATGAATCCTAATATTCGTCGGCATTTTTTGAAAAATATAAATTGTTAAAAGTTAAAACATATATTACTTTCCATTTCATTAAAATTGTCTTAAAAAAATCAACTCTGCCGGTGTGTACCAGTTTTTTACTAAAAGCACACCCGTTTTGTTCACATGGTTTTGCTTAAATATAGATAGTCAACAAAAAATAAATAAAAGTTTTTGAAGTAAAAACAAAATGGAAATGGAACAATTTTAAGAACCCAAAACTGATAGAGCTGATGGATAATTAATTAGATAGATGTAGTGAGACTTCTAATCACTTGGTGTTATTATCAGCTGATCAAAGGAAGTTAAACCATAAAAAAACACCAACTTGGGATTAGATTCGCTAACACTGGCAATAAAACAGCTGTGTCTTGGAGTTTCTTTGTGGTGTTCAACCAAACAACACGGTTTCCATTGCGGTGAATTGTGTTGTTTCACTGAAATTTACAGTGAAATTTCACCAAAAATAACGATAGAGAATTAGTTCACGTTGAGCTAACTGTATGGATTTGGTGAAATTAAGCAGACTTGCAACAATAAAGAACCTACTACGCTTTCTACAGTGTACATTCATGACATTGTAGAATTCTATTTTCAACTTTATAACTGTAATATGATGCAGGTTAAACCTGTGACGCTCCCGGCGAAGTTTGAACGTATCCTTAAATATTTTACAAGCTAAAATAAGTTTTCAAATGTTTATTGGGCAATTAATTGAAACAAATTCTTATTCGAAAATAAAAACAAAGTAGCTTTTCTTGTGGGTCCTTTGTGCGCTTAATGACGTCAGGAATTTTCAAAGAAAAAAGCGTTAACGCAGAAAGTCCGGGAAACCGCGCATGATTTACCGGACGTTGAAGGAAAATTGAGCCCATAGTACAACTAGAATATTGACATTTCTACCATTATCGCTCCCGTCGGGAGCGTATAACATATGCAAATTTTTGCGTTGTTGTTATGTCATGTACATGTATGTATCATACATGTATGCTGAATATTCATGTGATGATTGACCAATCATGCTTATAAAGTTTATGTAGACAATTTGATTGCTAAATCAGTCTTAATTCTTTTTTCGAAAGTCAAGGATCTTCTGTACTTGACGACCACAATAAAGGATAATTGTTTATTTTTTTTATTAAGACAATAAATTATGTAATTTCAGGGACGATTTTATGGATCTGCTGCCACTGCAAAACAGTCTGTTGAAAGTTCTGGAGTACAGAAACATCCAGCTAGGGTATTTTAATCATAAACCCTTATACAACATAAACCTATACCATTAAATTCAAGATGAGGGTGATCTTCTCTTGAAAATTACCCATTCCAATTTTGCTGAGTTAAACATGCACAACAACAAATACATGTATGATCAAAAGAACCAAAACAAATAAGCTGTTGCATTTTGTTATTGTGAAAAAAGACATGAAAGTATTTGTAAGATGTTAAAGATATACCCATATAGAATTAGATATGCATTGATATGGATTCATTTATTTTTATGGGGGTTTATCCAAAGGGGACATTTAGTGGTTTGTTCATGTTGATTATAGGAATCAATGTAAGAATAACTTTTTGATGGATTCTTATTTTCATGGTTGTCTGTTATCCACGAAGACCACACAATTGGTATACCCATTGAATAATTATGAAACCACAGTAGTTTCTGGATATTTTACATCCTAAAACTTTGACAAAACATTTTATTTGTTTTGGTTCATTATTTGGTTGTTAAAGAACCTTCTGGCTGTCCTGGCATTTATTGCCCCATATCAATTTGATACATTCAAAATGCTAAAAAATTCATACATTGTACACAATATTTAAAAAAAAAAACAACAAAAAACCAACTGAACAAATATGCAATATTTTATTTAAAAAAAAAATATCTAAACAAACATGCAGTAAGATGCTGCATGTTTTACCTAATATTATGTCACTGATTTTCAGTTCTTATGTTTTTGACAATATAACATTTTTGTTAGCTTTATATCATGTTTATATTTTCTTTTACATTAGATTACCAAGCTTGATAATGGTCTGAGAGTTGCCTCTATAGAAAATGGATCCCCTGTTTCACAGGTTGGCATCATTGTCAATGCTGGATCTAGGATTGAAAGCAGGAAAGAATTGGGTATCACTCATTTCCTCAGAGTTGCTACAAATATGGTAGGTTTACATAAAATGTACAAATAAATACTTTGGATTCATTTATTTTCTTGGGTACCAATTTTGGTGGTTTGATGAAGAAGGACTATTTTGTGGATTCTAATTGATGGTTCTGATGTCTGCAGCATACAGAATAATGTTATATTTCCTTTTCGTTGGATATCATATTTCGTGGGTGAGGACCACCCACAAAAACCACGAAAATTATACCCCATGAATAAAAATGATACCACATTAGACTGTTAATGTAGTTTAGGTTCTCTTTATAAAGAAACTGCTTCCCCAACTTTATGTGATCAGGTTTGTCAGTTACCTGCCCAAGGTCGGAGGTTTCCTCCAGGTACTCCAGTTTCCTCCACCACTAAAACTGACCGCCCTACATGGCCCAGGTGCGTCAATAAAGGGTGTTAAACACCAACACACACACACACACACACACATAAAAAGAAAAAGTGTAGAAAAGAAGATAACTACCGGTACATGTACTTATGAAATGAAATAATTTTTAAATGTCTCTGGAAATCATATATAATATCTTTTGAAATTTCACACACATTTTAGAATAAGGATGGATTTTTGATCAGTACTTTGAATTTGAGCCTTAGATATTTCCTAACCTTAATAACCTGACCAATTTTACAATAAAAACTATCAATATAAAATATTACAACAGAAACATTATTCAGATATGTGCTTACATTGTAGATGAATAATTTAAGAATTTCTGTTTTGTTTTTCCTAGTCTACACAGAATATGAGCGATCTGGGAGTTGTCAGGGCAGTGGAGCAATCAGGAGCAAATTTGGGGTAAGGGTATTATAGTAATATAGTTATACAATGAAACATAAATAATAGAGGAGGGTATTTTTGTTTTAGTCAGAGATATTCTGCATACATAATTTGTTCATTTATTAAAATATATTTTTTCAGTTTGGAGAGAGAAAACAATCTGTAATATAGTAATATTGGCAGCAAGATATCTTGAAACAAGATTTTTATGTTTTATGATTTTTTTGCAACATCAGCTGTACTTCATGTACTGACTGAGTAAAATTAAAGTTTTGATTTGTAAGTGTTTAACAATTAGTTTCATGCACCATTTAAAAACATACTGTGATTACTTTTTGGATTAAACTAAATCAGAAGTATACTGTATGTAGACAATATTCAATTGTTAATGAGTTTTATGCTTAAATCATTATCTTAAGCTAATTCTATTGCAGGGTGACAGGAAATAGAGAGTATATGCTGTATTCCATTGATGCTTTGAGAAGTGAAGTGTTAGTATTTTTTTCTCCTTTAATCTTTTATATCAAAATAAATAAATTTTAGAAAATTATTAGTTGCATTTGCATTGAAAGAAAATTGGGTTTATTTTTTTGCAAAATTTTTAAAAGTCAAAGGAATTTGATTGGATTAACCATAATTTAAATTACACCTACTGTTGTAAAGAAAGTATTATTGAATCCAGTTTAAACTGGAATACAACAATGAAGCTATATAAACTATGCAGTTGCATGGACACCATGAGCAATGTGATTGACAGGTGTAAATATTAATACTCCGATTTAATTAACCAATTTTTTATACGACCGCAAAAAATTTGCGGACGTATTATGGTATGATGCTGTCGTAGTCGTCGTTGTCTGTTAACTTTTTAGTGTTTCCACAATAACTTTAGTTCCAGTTATCCGATTGCTATGAAACTTTACAATGATGTTCCTTACCATAAAAGGATGCATGGGATTGATTTTGGGGGTCCCCCCATTTTTCATATGAAATTAGGGGCCAAAAAAGGGCCAAAAATACTACTTTTTTGTTTGTTTCCACAATAACTATAGTTCTAGTTATCCAATTGCTATGAAATTTGACAGTGATGTTCCTTACCATACAAGGATGAATGGGATTGATTTTGGGGGTCCCCCCTTTTTTTGTTTCGAAATAAGGGGCCCAAAAGGGGAAAAAAATTCAAATATTTTACTTGTTTCCACCATAACTTTGGTCCTAGTTGGCCTATTGCTGTGAAATTTGTCAAGAATGTTTCTTACAGGAAAAGGATGAACCTGATGAATTTTTGCGCCCCCCTTTTTCTCCGTTGTGTAATTAGGGGCCAAAAGGGGCCAAAATAAAAACTTTTTTATTTGTGGTCCGATTTTGAAATTTTTTTTTACATGTTTGTTCTTGTCAAATAGCGGATACAAAATTAAGAATTAATTTTTGCGACCCCCCCTTTTTCCCCCTATTACGTAATTAGGGGCCAAATGGGGCCAAAATCGAAACTTTTTTATTTGTGGTCCCATTTTGAAATTTTTTTTTGCAACTTTATTTTTGTCAAGCAGCGAATCCAAATTTGAGAATTTAGTTTTGCGACCCCCACCCCTTTTTCACCTGTTACGTAATAAGGGGCCAAAAGGGGCCGAAATTGAAACTTTTTTATTTCTGGTCTGATTTTGAAATTTTTTTTTGCATGTTTGTTCTTGTCAAATAGCGGATACAAAATTAAGAATAAATTTTTGCGACCCCCCCTTTTTCCCCTTATTACGTAATTAAGGGCCAAATGGGGCAGAAATTGAAACTTTTTTATTTCTGATCCGATTTTGAAATTTTTTTTTGCATGTTTGTTCTTGTCAAATAGCGAATACAAAATTAAGAATTAATTTTTGCGACCCCCCTTTTTCCCCTATTACGTAATTAGGGGCCAAATGGGGCTTTTTTATTTGTGGTCCGATTTTGAAAAATTTTTTTGCAAATTTATTCTTGTCAGGTAGCGATTCTAAATTTAAGAATAAATTTTTGGGGCTGTAATCATAATTTTAAAAAAATTCTGGTTCGATTTTTAATTTTTTCCCCAAACATTATTCTTTTAAAGAAGAGAATACAACATTCAAAATTTATATTTTTAGCCCCTGGGTTAAAAGTCCATCAGAGAAGCATGTGTCAAAAACCTTTGTCAGTCCACCATGGGCTGCATGTGTCCAGAACAATAGACTATCCATATTAGGCTTAAAACGTACAGGGTTCAACATGTTGCGGTCGTATCATGCTGCGCTCGGCGAAGCTTTTTATTTATATTTTCATGGAAAAATGATTAGATATACTAAATTTTCGTGCCAAATATATTAAGAAATAAAATTATAAGTCTTAACTGTAATATTTTTTTTTGGTTTATAGAAGCAATGAAATTTAGTTTATGGTTAAAGGAACAAAAAAATTATTACAGTTAATTCTTAAATGGTGTGAAGAATATAGTGTAGTATTGCGACCTTTTGACATGTCTACATGCTCTCTGTAGTGTCAGCAGTGTTGGCTAGTTAACACAAATTTGAAAGTTGTCATTTTCAAAATAATTGAATAAGAGAAAATCATGCAGTTTTAAGGAAAATCTTTTCTTTATTTTTATGCCTCCGCGACGACATGTCTGGGGGGCATTAAGTTTAACTCATGTCTGTCCGTACGTACCTACGTCCGTATGAATTTCCGTCAAGCTTTTCTCAGAAACCGTTCAAGAGAATGATTTGAAACTTTGTAGGATGGTTCAGTATGACAAAATGTACGTACTAAGCAACTTTTAGACCTGTCGGACATCTACTTCCTGTTTGGGACTTAGGCGAATGTGAAAATATGTGAACATGATATGAAAATTTCCTTCAAGCTTGTCTCAGGAACAAAACATAGGAATGATTTGAAACTTTATAGGATGGTTCTGTATGACATACTGTATGTTCTTAGCGATTTTCAGACCTGTCGGACATCTACTTCCTGTTTTGGACTTAGGCCGAGTGAAAATATGTAAACATGACTATGAAAATTTCCGTCAAGCTTTTCTCAGGAACCATACATGAGAATAATTTAAAACTTGGTAGGATGGTCAGTATGACAAACTGAACGTCCTTAGCAATTTTCAGACCTGTCAGACATCTACTTCCTGTTTGGGACTTAGGCCAATTTGAAAATATGTGAACATGACTGTGATAATTTCTATCAAGCTTTTCTCAGGAACTGTACACAAGAATGATTTGAAAATTGGTAGAATGGTTCAGTATGACATACTGTATGTCCTTAGAAACTTTCAGATCTGTCGGACTTCTAGTTCCTGTTAAGGGCCAGCAGGGACATCTGTGTCCCATGGACACATGCCTTCTTTATTTCTCCATGTTTTTCAATATTAAGTTTTTATAAAGCTAAAATTAATTGAAATCAGTCATTTTGACATACTTGTACTTTTAATTTCATAGATAATCACAATATGTCATGTATGTACAGATGATGTTTTCAATTTAGTTTCATCTATGACAGATAAACTAGAAATGAACCCCCCCCCCAAAAAAAAATTCTGAACAATGTGTATGAATACAATCTTGTGGGAGTGTGATAATGTCTTCTGTAAATGACTTTTTAGTGTGAATTGACCAGGTTGATATGAGAGCATATGCAGCGATCTTATAAATACTGTTCAATTAACCAATAAAAACTGTCAGTAATGATAGTTATTGATGACATTGACCAATAAAATGCAATGTTATTTCAAACTTAACGGATTTTGGAATGAATCTACATGTACTTAGGATTTTGGTGTTTAAAGATTTAATGTTTGTGGAAATGTTCTTGGAAAACGGGTGATGATCTATCACTTGTGGAAGATCAGCCAGTCTATTCCAAAAACTTATGTAAGGACCTATAAATCTTATTACCCCTTTAAAAAAAATGCATGGAGATCTGTAGTTAGATATATTCATAGCATGAATTGGTTGAAATTATTCTTTAATTGTAGAATAAGCAGATCCTAAAAAAAGCATGTTCTTAAATCAAGCTTATATAGAAATAGGCCTGAATTGACGTTGCAAGTTAAATATGAATTTTGTTTTTCAGATACAATGGAGGTGCCCAATCACTATTAGAAATAGTAACAGCTCCAGCTTTTAAGAAATGGGAATTAGATTTTGGTCCAATCAGAAGACAAGTACTAAGGAATATGTTAGATTGTACATCACAACCCCAAATACGTAAGTGAATTGAGAACGTGTTACATGGTACATCACATTTCCAAAATGTTTTTATAGACAAAAGTAAAACTAAGATTTTTCAAAGGGTTAAGAATGCACATCTTCTTTAAAGTAATTGACTCTGGTTTTTTACAGTTTTGTAATCTCATATACTTTCATATAATTTACTTGTCATGTATAAGGTATAAAGCCTGACAAAAAAAAGAACAAATATTTTATGTATTTATATCACTGCATTTAAGTGTAACTTGTTAATTACAAACAGATGTGGTAAATTCTGAAATGTTTTATTATAGTCTCAAAATACTGGTATGTTTTTTGTTTTGCCATTATGAAAAAAAACCCATTAAATGATGAAAAGCATAAAGAGTTTATCTATATGTATCTTAAAACATTTGTTCTTGATTTTTTTACTTATGTGCTTTCAGAACTGATGGAAATGGTCCATGAGGCAGCCTTCAAAGATACATTAGGAAGATCACTTTTTGCTCCAGCACATTTCATCCCAAAATTTAATCAAGAATCGGTAATTTGTTCAAACTATTTATCAAAACAGTTTTTAAGAAATGCTTTGGACACACATTTTGATATACACGTAGGCTATAATTGTCCATGTATTTTTTATGTTGGTGCATTAATTAATGCATTATCTGTTTATCACATAACATAGCATTTAGTTCAAATTAAATGATGAAACTCTTATAATTATGTGATATTGAAATTTATCATATACTTCTATAAAATAGTTTCATAAAGAATTCTTTGTTTTACATTAAAATCCTATTGTATATCGGCTATGCTCTGGTTTTTAAACATACATCTATAATTTTTTATAAAAGATGTTGTTTTTTAAGACATATTGTAAACAAATAAAAGAAAAGACATTTTTTTTTCGTGATTTCCTATGACAAATCTTATCAATTTTTTAACCAACAGTTTTCAGTGTAATATTTTAATCTGAATTTCAACGAAGCAAAAAACCAAGAAACAGTTTGGCTACTATAGAAGAATGGAGAATTCCTACTTGTAGCATAAACTCTCTTGTTTATAATAATTACCAATATTTGTTCTGCATCCATTTCATAATGTTTTCTTCCTTTGTAGCTCCTTTCCTTCCACAACCAGCACTTCTCACCAGACAGAATGGCTTTGGTTGGTTTAGGAATTGATCATGAAAACTTAGTAGCCATGGGTAAAAAGATGGGAAAGAAAAACCCATCATCCAGTTCAACTTCAGTGGAAAAAGCTTCATATTTAGGAGGTATTTTATCTGTTCTCTGGGTGAAATGATTGCAAATTTATTTGGCTTTTTCCTCTTTAATATGACTATTCTTCAACGAAGCATGATAATGTCTTTTGAAACATTTCTATTTGAATGAAAAAAAAAACCATTGTAACGGTGACATATACATGTACAAATTCATTAGTTACGTTTGAAATATACTAGATTCAACTTTAAATTTGACAGTTTAGACAAAACAAAGGATGAAATATTCATTGGGGAAGGGGCTGGGTTTTTTGACCTAGTGGGAAGTTTATACTTTAATATAACATTTACATATATAAGTTTGAAAGTTCTGTTTTGTTGTTGTATATTCAGAATATAAATAAAATTAAAAAAAACTGCCACTGATTCCTTAAAAGTAAATATTAAACAATGTATACATCAATATACTGTACTGTGTTATGTTTATAAGACCTCTCCTCTTTGGATATATATGGCTCAAGTGTGTCAAAAAAGGTGTTAAACACCAACACACACACACACTCCTTTTAAGATACAGCACTTATTAAATGCACATTATGTATAGAAAATAATGAGATGTGGAATAAGTGTACGCGACACAACCCACAATTAAACGGCAATTCAGAAAAACCACAATGGACAACCGCCAGCAGCCTTCAATGAGGCCATTAGGCACTGCTCGCGGTTCTGCATGTTCTATTTCAATACAAGGAACACTTGTTTGTCTATTTCAGGTGAAATGAGAAGATTGAGTGATGAACCCATGACACATTGTGTTGTAGTAACAGAAGGTCCTAGGTATGGACAAATGTCAAATAGAAAACTGGGTCAAGTCTAATTGTTGGCAAAACAGTTTCTTAATGTTCGTCTGAATGTCTGTTTTACTATGCAACTTAACATCAAATCTTCGGTATAGAAAAAATAAACTTTTATGTGTCATTATACCCACTGGAAACAAAGTTTGGGGTTAAAGGGAAGGACATAGGTTGAGACTTTCATTTTTAACACCAAGTGTAATTATTTTTTTGCATTAAACCTTCATGAAAAAATAATCAGTGATTCTGATAACGTGAGACTAATCAGTGAATAAAAATAAGTGTACACACTAAAATTAATATTGATATTTAAGTTTAGTCTTGTAATCCTCCGAAATCTTTGGAGTCGTCGAAAATAATAAGCAGCAGAACGGCAGCAGTGACTAGTAATGTATTGATTCACTATGGTAACAAATTCACAGACACATCCTAAAACATGTGATATTTTCCTGTTTACTTACAAGATTATGCTAAATGATGTTGCCATTTGTTAAGATGATAATTTGATTTTTTTTATCATTTCAGTTTGAAGAGCAAGGATTTATTTGCTACCTGTATTCTCCAGCAAATCATGGGAACAGGGCCATTTATTAAATACAGTGGCAACACCATATCTAAACTTGGAAAAGGTGTCAGTGAGGCTCTAAAGGGCAGCCCATTTGCAGTAAGTCTTTCTAAATGTATACATATCATGCATATTGAGTTTGGGCTATTCCAGAATTAATGGGGAGAGGCCGTCGTAAGTCTTTTTAGTTCAAATATTATTGGTTTTGGTATTTTGAGATGCACATTGAAGGAAACTATATTCAAAATTGTGCATGATGGGGGTAAATAAAGAGTGCCACTCAACTCCCCTCATGCAATCAATTCTGGGACAGCCCTTTCCTATTTCAAGATAAGTGGCATGCTAAATAATTTTAATGATCAGAGTGTTAAATACAAATGCGGAAAAGGGAACAATAAAATCAATTTAATGAAAAATTTTTGTTCTCCACTAGTGATAAGCATAAAATTTGATAAAATTTATGTTCAAAATGAATATGGGTAAAAGATATTTAGCAAACTAGGGTTATACTAATGACCGAGAATCCAGATGGTATTTTTGTACAATTTATCCTCATTAATGAAAGAAAGGACTAATAATAAATATGTGGTAACTCCTATTTTCATTATCTCGATAAAACCAATCCTCCAATATGATATCTTTAGGTATAGACCGTATAGCTGACAACTTTACAATATATTCAAAATGTGAAGACTTGGAATGAAATAGACATTAAATGTTCCATTTAAATATTGTAAGACTTTCTTCTTCAGGCTTCATGTTTGAGAATTCTCTATTTAACTATCTTTTATTTTAGGCATCATGTTTGTGTATTCTCTATTTAACTATCTTTTATTTTAGGCATCATGTTTGTGTATTCTCTATTTAACTATCTTTTATTTAAGGCATCATGTTTGAGAATTCTCTATTTAGCTATCTTTTATTTTAGGCATCATGTATGAGTATGAACTACACAGATTCTGGGCTATTTGGATTCTACCTCTGTACACAGCCAGAAGATATGGAGAAGGTGATTTACATGGCATATTTCAAATGATTTTTGGGACATAAGAAGCTATAACAAATCTGTTTGAATATCCACTATTTTATCCATGTGATGACTGATTTTATTACACTTAATTTTAGTCCATTATACATGGCATCACTGTGACGGTTGAAAACTATCTACATTTAAATTTATTATTGAAAAATGGTTGCTGATTCTTTTTCTTATTTATGTTGTTTAAAATAGATTGATATTTAATTGGAGGGCACAGGGAGCGGGTCAAAGCATGCGTCTTGAATTTAAAAACAGAACCATATTCAAACTTTGTTAAGGTTTAGATAGACAACAGCATTTAATTAATTAAAAACTACCTGTTTGTATGCTATGCTATGCTATACCTGTGATAAAAAATATCAAAATCAGTTTTAACAGGTCTTCTTATTTTGATTAACCAGAAACCAAGAGATGATTCATAAAGAAAATCATTTATATTTCCTATCAAATGCTAATTTTAAATTATTTGTTGCAGGCAATTAAAACAGCTATGGGTATCTTTGGTGGAGTGACAAAGACAGGCATTACAGATGAAGAATTGGCCAGAGGAAAGTAAGATTTCTTATGTCACTGATATATTTAGTTGATAGAAAGTTTTATAAGAGAGACATTACTGCTGCTAAGTTGAAATTATCCAAGAAATAATGTTCTAAAATAAAAGTAATATTAAACAAAATTACTGAACTTGAAGGATCCAAGAGAAAAGACAAACTTTGAAGACACACCAGAATAGTTATAGATCGCAATGGTCCTGACTTGGTAAAGGCATTTCAAATGACCAGATTTTATGGCGCGCCAAACCTTTCTCTTCCATTGCGATCTTAGGGACGGGTAGTAACACACAACGCAACACAGTTGTGAAGTCTTAAAAGGCATAAGATGATCATCTCAGTACAACAATCAGCAAAACACTAATCAAAACAAACACTTACCATTTTTTTTTACAAAAACAATGAAAGAATATGAAGTCTTCTCCAATATAGATACAATATTAATATGCCTGTCTGAATTTGATTTCTATTACAAAATTTTTGAATGCCTTACACTTACATATATAAAACTTTATATTTGAATTAAAGCTTATGAAATCAGAGGCACTCTTGATTTTTTGGTAACATTTAGAAATTTTTTGATTTGGAAATTGGTTTTTGCATACAAAATTAACAGGTTTATAGAAAATCAGGATACTATCAAAGTAAAGGTTAAAGTTCAAGGTCACATGCACTTATTTAATACATTGTACTGTACATCCACCTAAACATAATTTTGGATGCCTGAGATTATGCTATTGCATTATGTCTGTTTTGTTGTAACTATCATATGAAAAAATATCTTTGTTGATACACAAGCTTATCTATAGGGAAAAAAGTTTTTAAAAAATCACAATCTTACGTACATGGAAATATCTAAAACTTAGATACCTCAATCTACAGTTTTTAGTGTGTTTTATTATTTTTAATAGAGCCCAACTGAAGGCTTCTATTGCAATGAGCATGGAGAACAGTGAGAATGTCTTTTTGGACTTGGCAGAGCAGATTCTTTTCAGTGATAAAGTTGTTACACAGGAAGAAGTAATGAACTCAATTGACTCTGTCCAAGCCTCAGATGTTACAAATGTAAGTATATACATTTATAAAATTCTGTCCGAATTATCTTGATACTGCAGATTTATTTATTTTTGTGGGTTACAATTTTCTTGGTTTGATGAAAATTGATAAGTTTGTGGAATCTTAATTTTTTGGTTCTTAAGTCGACAGATCATTGTTTAATTTCCTTTTCGTGGTGCATAAAATTTCGTGGGTCAAAGATACCCCACAAAAATAATGAAACCACAGTAGCTTGATTTGTAAAACAAACATTGTTTTAGTTGCTGATTTACTGCCTGCTATGATTATTTTTGTCTGGTTATCTCATAATGCTGAAAGTTGACATGGTTTTGAAAGACCTGATTGTATCATAGAACCAAGGAGGTACAAGTTGAACATTGGATGCTTATTTGACTTCAAAGACAACAAACATAACAAAACATGCATGAAACAACTATCCTGCAAATTGCAATCAAGTTCAGAGCAAATTCAGGTGATCTGGAAGGACAACAGTTCCAGTTTGTTGAAATACAACTTTCTTGTTGTTAACTTTCAAATAGTGCAGGTCAAATCTAGTAAATATCTGTAAGGTTGAAATCCTGAGTTTTATCCTCCAAGATTTTTGTCACATTACAAAGAGTTTCTTTTTCAAAACAATGACCAGACAATGACAATATTATGACCAAAGAAAATAAAAATAAAAATGGATGATGATTTGTACATAAGTATATAAAGGCTTAAATAAATTACATTTCAACAAACATTTAATATTAAAGTGCACTCTTCATGTTGATAGGAGTACATATTTCTCAAGTAGAAACCAAGCACCAAATCATTGACACAGTTTAAATGTATTCAGCTTACATAATTGTTTTTGCAGGTTGCCAAGAGAGTAATTAACGGAAAACCCACAATGGTATCTTTAGGAGATCTCAGCACGGTACCATATTTAGATCAACTGAAGTCATAAATCCATAGAAATGTGAGAGACACTGATAATCTGAGATCTGACAGTGAGAAGACTGGATGTTATTTATTTAATGTTTACAAACTAAAGCTTTGTAATTTGTTAGACAGTTTGGGAATGGCGCTCAGATGTGCTATGTCTCATGTGAATTTTACAAGAAATATTAAAATTTTATTGAAATGTGTTCCCAATTTCTTTAACATTTATAAGCCATTTAGTGCTCTGTAGGGGTTTGATTCCTAATATTAACCAGCTAGTGTACTTTTGTTGAAAATACTGTGGATTTTTAAGCCCTGCCTACGAAAGAAGAGGAGCATATAGTGTTCGGGTCCGTTCGTCCGTCCTTCTTACTCCACAAATTTCCAAATTCCCACTTATTGACAAGTACAACATCAATCATATTGGTATGGTAGGTGCACCTATTGATGCTAAGCACAATGCATGCTTCGGATGCTGGATGTGACCTATATTTTTTGCATGGATGACCACTTACAGAACAAGATTGCTACACATAGCTTATGTCCCCCACTGCCGCATTTAAGTTGAAAATTTACTAAAATTTGAATAATTGAAATTGCATTGTGATATGATCAAACAATCCTACAAAATTTCATCAAAATCAGTTGAGCGGTCTCAGAGAAGTTGCGCTCACAAAGTGTTCCTATGACCTTAAATGAACAAAGTCGATAAAGTCCTATAAGTCCATAACTCCTATAAAATTTGTCGAATCAGAATGGCGGTGCAATATGATCAACTACATATCATGAAAAACAATCCTACAAAAATTCATCAAAATCCTTTGAGCGGTCTCAGAGGAGTTGCGCTCACAAAGTGTTCCTATGACCAAAAATGAACAAAGTAGAAAAAGTCTTATAACTCCTATAAAACTTGTTGAATCAAAATGACAGTGTGATATGATCAACTACATATAACAAACAACCCTACAAAATTTCATCAAAATCCATTGAACAGTCTCTGAGGAGTTGCGCTCACAAAAGTTTGACAGACGGACGAAGACCAGAAGACCACCAGGTCCCTTCGTCGCATTGCAGCGGGGGACAAAAAGGGTTAAAGTCCATTCACGCTTACTGACAAGTATTGTCTGATATTGGTATGGTAGGTGCACCTATTGATGCTAAGCACAGTTCATGCTTCAGATGCTGCATGTGACCTATATTTTCTGCATGGATGACCACTACAGAAAAATGGTAAAAGTCCATTCCTGCTTACTGACAAGTGCCATATTGGTATGGTAGGTGCACCTAGTCATGATAAACAATGCATGCTCTGAATGCTGGATGTGACCTACATTTTCCACATGGATGACCACCTACAAAACAAGAGTTAACACTAAAGTATGTCTTGCCTGGGGGCACCATCAGAAACAATTATTCTTTCTTACTTCCACTATATTTTGAATTTACATGGATTTTCAGTTTCTGAGATAGAACTTTAACATTGCTAATATATGCAATAAAAATAATCAAAGTCACTCAACCAGAAAGTCAAGGTCAAAAGATGGGGATGCAAATGTGCTAAGCTATTACTAGGGCATATGCATACCAAGTTTCATCAATCAGGACCAATAATACTTGAGATATGGAGGTGTTTGCAAAACCTTAACATTGGTATTACATGTATATGTATTGAAAATTGTGAAAGTCACTCAACCAAAAAATCGAGGTCAAGGTCAAAAGATGGGGATGTAACTGTGCTAAGCTATTACTGGGGTATATGCATACCAAGTTTCATCAACCTAGGACTTGTAGTTCTTGAGATATGGAGGTGCTCACAAAACTTTTCCATTGCTTTTAAAAATTGTCAAAGTCACTCAACCGGAAAATCAAGGTCAAGGTCAATAGTTGAGGAAGCAACTGTGCTAAGCTACTACCGGGGCATATGCATACCAAGTTTCATCAACCTAGGACCTATAGTTCTTGAGATATGGATGTGCTCACAAAACTTTTCCATTGCTATTATATGTATTGAAAATTGTCAAAGTCACTCAACCAGAAACCAAGGTCAAGGTCAAAAGATGGGGATGCAACTGTGCTAAGCTACTACTGGGGCATATGCATACCAAGTTTCATCAACCCAGGACCTATAGTTGTTGAGATATGGAGGTGCTCATAGAACTTTTCCAAAAAGTTAACGCCCCCGCCGCTGCTGCCGATAAAGTAACACCTATGTCCCGCTCTGCTTCCCAGGCAAGACAAAAATGGTTTAAGTCCATTCCTGCTTACTGACATGTGCACAAATCAACTATATTGGTATGGTAGGTGCACTTATTAATGCTAAGCACAATGCATGCTCTGGATACTGGCTGTGACCTACATTTTCCGCATGAATGATCTAACAGAAAAATGGTTAAAGCTTTCTATTTCTACTTTCTGACAAGTGCCACATGAACCATATTGGTATGGTAGGCGCACCTTGTGATGCTTAGCACAATGCATGCTTCAGATATTGGTTGTGACCTTTATTTTCCACATGGATGACCACTTACAGAAGAATGATTAAGATTCATTCCTGCTTACAGGCAAGTACCACTTCAACCAAAGTGATATGGTAGGTGCATCTAGGGATGATTAGCAAGACATATGGTTCAGATGCTAGATGTGATCTTTTTCTACAAGAATGAGCACTGAAAATTTCTGTTCTTCCGTCCGTCACACTTTAGTTTTCCGCACTTTTTTCCCCATCCTTGCATATATTCGAAAGATTTTTGGTATATGAGTCTACCATTATTAGTTACAAGTCAAGTTTGAGTTTTGTTCCGGTCCACTGATTTTGACCTAAATTACGGCCCTTGGACTTTGCAAATTTTGTAAAATTAACAGTTCCGCACTTTTATTCCACATCCTTGCATATATTCAAAAGATTTTTGGTATGTGAGTCTACCATTATTAGTTACAAGTCAAGTTTGAGTTTCGTTCCGGTCCACTGATTTTGACCTAAATTACGGCCCTTTGACTTGGCAAATTTTGTAAAATTAACAGTTCCGCACTTTTATTCCACATCCTTGCATATATTCAAAAGATTTTTGGTATGTGAGTCTACCATTATTAGTTACAAGTCAAGTTTGAGTTTCGTTCTGGTCCACTGATATTGACCTAAATTATGGCCATTGGACTTAGCAAATTTTGTAAAAATAACAGTTTTATCTTATTTGCCAGCGGGGCATCAGTGTCATCTTGACACATTTCCTCGTTGTTTTTTCATATCCTGATGTACATGTATATATGTCTTGAGTTTAATCATGATAACATACCTCCTTCATGGTAAAGTTTTAGTGTCAGATTTAGAATCAATATATTTGATTTTTTAAAATCAGCCAATTGATGCTTCTTTCTAAATGCGGTAACAATAAGTGAATTTTTTTTGGTCTTGTTCTCTTCCTGTCTTGCGTTCAAGATAATCGATAGGCCAACAAAACTACTTGTTAAACCCCGCCACATTTTTATTTGCCTTTCATTAGACAGGAGTCTGTCGAAGCTTAAGTTTATATCTTTCATGTTTATTTTGTTATATGTCCAGCATTGGGTTTATTGTTGATATCTTTAAGGATATGTATTATATTGGTAACTAGGGTGGTGAGCAACAAGCAAGGGTAACATTGAAGGCTGTTGGCTGAACATTGTCAATGTTGGATTTTTATAGTTACTGCTTATTTATGTAGGTTGTATCACATACACTTATTCCACATCTCATTAATGCCTATTTAACTTGGAAGATAATCCTGATTGGAACAAATGATGAACAGAACTGAACATGATTTGCCCCTCTACTTTGATATGTAACTAAAATGTCTACTTTTTACATAAAAGTTCCATCTCTTTATCTCTTTATAATTGGTCTCTGGGGTGTAACTTTTGATTGCCGTGATAGAATTTTATAATACTTATACCTGTTGTTGCTTGTAAGGTAAAAATACCTCTATTGGTTTTGAAGGTCAAGGTCACATTGAATATGGAAGAGGACCTCAGGTACAGCTCTTGCTATAGAATTTAGCCTTGCCTCCTGTTGTGCAAATTGGTTTTCAGAGCATATCTTCTCAACACCTCAATAGAATTTCATAAAACCTACACACTTCAAGGCTTACAAGGTAAGGAAGAAATCTACTTATTTAGGTTCAAAAGTCAAGGTCAAAATTTTGTTGTGAAATTGGTTTTTCTGAGCACAACTTTGAACACCTTGTTTGAATTCAGGATAAGCTTGGAAGGTTGAAATTACGGTGTTAAACCATTATAAATGTAACTGCAAATATAATTAACATCAGAGTGGTATAAAAATAATCAAATGATGAGTATGATTTTATTATATGATAAAAATGATATAATTTTAACAACATATAAATTTTAGCGATGAGGATAGTCTCTTGGTCTGTTTCCACCTGGACCAGAAAATCCACGTCCATCTCTTGAGTCCCTATTGTCTCTGTGTTCTCCTCTTCCTCTTCCACTCGGTGCACCTCTAGAAGACCCTCCTCCTCTACCTCTAAAACCCTGACCTCCTCGTCCTCCACGACCCGATGAGGAATCGTCTTTCCGAGTAGGAGATTTAGGACGCAACCTTTCGATCTCGTCTGTACAACCAGTTGTCAAGTTTGTTGGATTGAAATAACTAGAATAGATATCTTTATCAAAATTACTACTAGTCAGCTCATCCCCTAAAGTCAGCCATCCAGGACGAATTGTGTCGTCACGTCCAAACAGATGCAGACGACGCCTCCCAAGACAGAAATGTTCAATCATGTGGAATATTTCAACAGGTTTTTCTTTACTTCCATAATCTTTTTCTTCCTCAATGATGAGATCAATGTCAACATTGGCATGTATGAAGTCACCATCTGTGCTTCTCTTTACTGTTCCCTTAATACCCATCAAACAATGCTCCTACAAAAGAAAAAAGTTCAAATAATCTCAATGAAAATACCATACAGCAGTTTATTAACAATGGTTTAAATTTTCAGGGTGTACAGAAAACGTGAAAATAAATACAGTGAACATACCCATTTAACACAAATCATATATAAACATATTCACAATCTGCTAAAAAAAAAATTGCAATTTTTTTTTTTACAAACTTTGACTAGAATTCTGTGAAAATATCCTGTTGTATGGTATTTGAATTTGTGTGAATCTTTGTGTATTGTGCAATTTCAATGTTTATGAATTCATAAATTCACAGTATGGAAAACTATTTAAAGCAATTATTTCATTCTGAATCATTTTTGGTTTGACCAACCCATGTAAACAATGACAATTGGTGCCCCATATCCAGGAAAATGTAATAATTTCAGAGTATTTATATTTTCATTATTCAAGATTTTAATCTTTTTTTTTGTAAAGTTTCAGCAATAGCTAACAACATTTACAAATTTTTCATCTAATTTATTTGTTATAAAATGACATAAATAAAGAAAGAGTGTGTCCATGGGACACGGATGCCCCCGCTGGCCCAAAACAGGAAGTAGATTTCTGACAGGTCTGAAAATTGCTAAGGACATACAGTTTGTCATACTGATTAATCCTACCAAGTTTCAAAACATTCTGATATACAGTTCCTGAGAAAAGCTTGACGGAAATTTCATATCATGTTCACATACTTTAAAATTGGCCTAAGTCCCAAACAGGAAGTAGATGTACGACAGGTCTCAAAATCTCTTAGGACGTATAGTTTGTCATACTCAACAATCCTAAGAAGTTTCAAATCATTCTCATGTACGGTTCCTGAGAAAAGCTTGACGGAAATTTTCATAGTCATGTTCACATATTTTAACATTAGCCTAAGTCCCAAACAGGAAGTAGATGTGTGACAGGTCTCAAAATTGCTTAGGACGTATAGTTTGTCATACTCAAACATCCTACCAAGTTTCAAATCATTCTCATTTATGGTTCCTGAGAAAAGCTTGACGGAAATTCGTACGGACAGACAGGAGTAAAACTTGATGCCCCCCGACTTGTCGTCGCGGGGCATAAAAATGTACTTTTTAAGTTTTTAGCTCACCTGACCCGAAGGGTCATGTGAACTATTGTCATCGTTAAGTGTCCGTCGTCCGTTAACTTTTCTTCAAAGATCTTCTTCTCTGAAACCACTGAAGAGATTGCATTGATACTTGGTATACATGATCTTTAGGATGTCCTCTACCAAGTTTGTGAATTATATACATGTCGACCAACCAACATGACCGCCGTTGCTAAAAATAGAACAGGGGGGTCAGACCATTGTTTTTGGCTTATAACTCAAAAAGTATAAAAGATAGAGAAAATCCGAAGCATCCCTCCTTGTTCAGCATCAAAAGCTCTACGAATCTCTCCATTGAATCGAAGTTGTGAAACGACTCCTTATAGGAGTTATTGCCCTTTAATCATCAAAATTGACCATTTTTGCAGTTTTTGGACTATATCTTGAAAACCGTTAGAGCTAGAGGAAAAGTTAGCATTGCAGAATTGTTTAGCTCATTGAGATCTTCAAAAATGATTTCAGGGTCTAAATTGTCAGATCAGCCGTTTAAGAGTTATTCCCCTTTAACTGTTTTTTCCATTAATTTACACTGATTTTCAAAAATCTTCTTCTCTAAAACTACTGAAGGGATTGCATTGATACTTGGTATACATAATCTTAAGGATGTCCTCTACCAAGTTTGTGAATTATATACATGTCGACCAACCAACATGGCCGCCGTTGCTAAAAATAGAATAGGGGGTCAGACCATTGTTTTTGGCTTATAACTCAAAAAGTATAAAAGATAGAGAAAATCCGAAGCATCCCTCCTTGTTCAGCATCAAAAGCTCTACGAATCTCTCTGTTGAGTCGAAGTTGTGAAATGACTCCTTATAGGAGTTATTGCCCTTTAATCATCAAAATTGACCATTTTTGCAGTTTTTGGACAATATCTTGAAAACCGTTAGAGCTAGAGGAAAAGTTAGCATTGCAGAATTGTTTAGCTCATTGAGATCTACAAAAGTGATTTCAGGGTCTAAATTGTCAGATCAGCCGTTAAAGAGTTATTCCCCTTTAACTGTTTTTTTCCATTAATTTACACTGATTTTCAAAAATCTTCTTCTCTAAAACCACTGAAGGGATTGCATTGATACATAGTATACATGATCTTTAGGATGTCCTCTACCAAGTTTGTGAATTATATACATGTCGAGCAACCAACATGGCGGCCATTGCTAAAAATAGAACAGGGGGGTCAAACCATTGTTTTTGGCTTATAACTCAAAAAGTAAAAGAGATAAAGAAAATCGGAAGCAAATTTTCTTGTTCAGCATCAAAAGGTCCTTACAGTAGTTATTGCCCTTTAACTGTTTTTTCTATTAATTTAAACTTATTTCCAAAAATCTTCTCTGAAGCCACTGAAAGGATTGTTTTGCAACTTTGTATACTTGAAAGTTTGTGAAATTTATTCAAACTTTGGCATAAGAGATCAGGTGAGCGATTCAGGCTCCTGGGAGCCTCTAGTTACTATTTCTAATATTATATATTTGCATGTACAACCCTGAATTATACTTAATTGATGCCAGTGGAGGGATGGAGTTAAAAACAATATGGTTCTTGAGGGCAACTTGGTGCAGGGAATGATACGTTCAGTGTATGTTTGTTTTGTTTACCTTTGTTCTCTGAAATATAGATCCTGGTTCTAAAGCTTTAGTTCTGCCAGGGTTGTTTATATTTGTTTTGATCCAGCAAATGTCCTCACATCTTCTAAAACCCCACCTCTTTAAACACTAAAATAAAAACAGATGACAAACTCCATAAACTTGAATGTTGAAATATGAATAATTTTTTTAAATGAAAGTGAGAACAAACACAGCAGCTCCCAATTAAATACTGTCAATTCTGCAAAACTCAGATGACAGTTAGATCAAAATTTAGCTTTTACATTTTTCCATTACTTTTCAGAATCTAATATTGTAAATGTTTTGAGTGAGAGAGCCAGTAGTGAAGTGGTTAATATGTCAGGCTTCTTGCAACAAGGGTCATGGTTCACTAGGGGTGAACATTTCATACTCTCTCTAGACATCTTTTGCAAGGGTGGTATCAGGGAACGATGCTGCTCCTTCAGAAACGATGAAAAAGGTTGTTTCGGTGTATGGAAAGAGCAATATCCCATGTACATTAAAGACCCCTTTGTAGAGTTTGATAAGAGAAGGCTCAATGCCAGTCAATGGGGGCTCTGCAAAGGACACACTTACCAACTGGAGAGTGATTTAAAGAAGCATGAAGCTTGTTTGCCAATCCAGGATAAACAAATAAGTTTACACTAAAATGTTATGTTTTATAAATGTGATAAGACACACATACATTTCTGCCTCTTTCTAATCCATCAGCATTACCACACCAAATCCACAGAAATGACCTCTGGGCAGCAACAACAGGTATGTCTAGTCTCTCTATCTAAAATAAATGGGTGATAGGTATTACACAATCTTTAATGCTTGAATTAGAAACAGTTACATTATTGTAACAATAGTAGAGATATTTCAGAAATGAAAATGTATGGGGTAATAGGAAGGTTGATAAGTTTTAAAAAAATGATGGGCAATTGATTATTTTTATTCAGTTAAATATGTTAAAAGGAGATCTAGTTAATTAAAATTCCAACTTGCCAAACTAATGAAAAACAAGAGGCTCCCAGGAGCCTGTATCGCTCACCTGGTCTTGATGTCAACCCTATGAAGAACTTTGTAGAGCTGAATAAGCTGAACATTTATGCAAGCAACAGCTTTTCTCTTGCAGCAATAGTTTTCATTCTGTAGGCCAAAAATGTGCAAATTGTTATTTTAAGGGCCGTCTGTACACTTTGACTCTATAGAGACTTTTATTAAGAGCTTCTAATGAAATTAACATTAAAAGTAGCAACCACTTTTTTAGCTCACCTGGACCGAAGGTCCATGTGAGCTATTGCCATCACTTGGCGTCCGTCGTCGTCCGTCGTCGTCGTCGTCTGTCGTCGTTAACTTTTTTTTGATAATCTTCTTCTCCAAAACGACTGAAGGGATTGCTTTGAAACTTTGCACACTTCATCTATGGGATGTCCTCTACCAAGATTGCACAAATGGTGACCGCCGTCCAAACAACGTGGCTACTGTTACTAAAAATAGACCAGGGGGGGTCAGACTACTGTTTTTGGCTTGTAAATCAAAAAGTATAAGAGATAGATGAAATCTGATGCCACCCTACTGCTTCAGCATCAAAAGCTCTACAAAAGTCTCCATTGAGTCGAAGTTGTCAGATGACCCCTTATAGGGGTTACGGCCCCTTTAAGGTGAAAAATAGCGTTTTTGCATGTTTTTGGCCTATAGAATGAAAACAATTGTAGATACAGATAAGCTGTTGCTTGCATAAATGTTCAGCTCATTTAGCTCTACAAAAGTCTCCATTGGGTCGAAGTTGTCAGATGACCCCTTATAGGGGTTACAGCCCCTTAAAGGCGAAAAATAGTGTTTTTGGCCTGTAGAATGAAAACTATTGCAGATAGAGAAAAGCTGTTGCTTGCTTAAATGTTCAGCTCATTTAGCTCTACAAAAGTCTTCATAAGGTCAAAGTTGTCAGATAATCCCTTATAGGGGTTAAAGCTCCTTAAAGGTGAAAAATAGCGTTTTTGCATGTTTTTGGCCTATAGAATGAAAACTATTGTAGATAAAGAAAAGCTGTTGCTTGCTTAAATGTTCAGCTCATTTAGCTCTACAAAAGTCTCCATAGGGTTTAAGTTGTCTGATGACCCCTTATAGGGGTAACAGCCCCTTAAAGGCGAAAAATAGTGTTTTTGACCTATAGAATGAAAACTATTGCAGATAGAGAAAAGCTTTTGCTTGCTTCAACATTCAGCTCATTTAGCTCTACAAAAGTCTTCATAGGGTTGACATCAAGACCAGGTGAGCGATTCAGGCTCCTGGGAGCCTCTTGTTGGCCTATAGAATGAAAACTATTGAAGATAGAGAAAAGCTGTTGCTTGCTTAAATGTTCAGCTCATTTAGCTCTACAAAAGTCTTCATAGGGTTGAAGTTGTCAGATGACCCCTTACAGGGGTTACAGCCCTTTAAAGGCGAAAAATAGTGTTTTTGGCCTATCAAATGAAAACTATTGCAGATAGAGAAAAGCTGTTGCTTGCTTAAATGTTCAACTCATTTAGCTCTACAAAAGTCTTCATAGGGTTGAAGTTGTCTGATAACCCCTTATAGGGGTTACAGCCCCTTAAAAGTTGAATAATAGTGTTTTTTGATTATTTAGAATGAAAACTATTGCAGATAGAGAAATGATTTTTCATGCTTAAACATTCAGCTCATTTAGCTATACAAAAGTCTTCATAGGGTTGACATCAAGACCAGGTGAGCGATTCAGGCTCCTGGGAGCCTCTTGTTTTATCTGATATAATTTTCATTATATAAACCAAAAAAATGAAAAGATGTTCATTCAGGGGCTGTTATCCCTAAAAGGGGTCATCTGACTGCTATGACCATATTTAGACTTTTGTAGAGCTAAATGAACTGAACATTTAAGCAAGCAACAGCTTTTCCCTATCTGCAACAGTTTTCATTCAATAGGCCAAAAACAATATTTTTTGCCTTTAAGGGGCTGTAACCCCTATAAGGGGTCATCTGACAACTTCACCCCTATGGACTTTTGTAGAGCTTTTGATGCTGAAGCAGTAGCGTGCATCAGATTTCATCTATCTCTTATACTTTTTGATTTACAAGCCAAAAACAGTAGTTTGACCCCCCCCCCCCCTGGTCTATTTTTAGTAATGGCGGCCATGTTGTTTGGACAGCGGTCACCATTTGTGCAATCTTGGTAGAGGACATCCCATAGATGAAGTGTGCAAAGTTTCAAAGCAATCCCTTCAGTGGTTTAGGAGGAGAAGATTTTCAAAGAAAAGTTAACGACGACGACGGACGACAACGACGGACGCCAAGTGATGGCAATAGCTGACCTTGACCTTGGTCCAGGTGAGCTAAAAAGTAGAATACATAATTAAATTGTTAATACGCACCTCCTTATTTGAAAACAAATTCTAAAATTTTCGGCCATTTTGTCAAAGATGATTTAACATAGAAATTCTAGTAAAAGGTATTTGTCATTTACTTTTTACTTTTTTTTCAACTCAATTTTACAGAAAACAATGGATATACAAGTATGAACAGTAAGGTTTTAAGTTACAAACAAATCTTGACTTTAGTCACTTTTATAAGGTATAAGAAAATGAACCATGCATGCCAAGTCTTCTCAGGCGAAGATGTTTTCTATGTGGAAACATTGGCCTTGGTGTTCTTAGGCAAGTACTGTAAACCAACTTATTTTCCTGAGCGATTTATATTTGTGGATTTCGCGAGGAGCAAAAATTCCCGAAAATAAATTGTCGCTTTTCATGGTAATTGGATTATTCTAAGACAAATCGCAAAAATAAATATCCACGAAATAGCCCAATGGTCCTAAAAGGCGAATTATTGTAGCCACGAACATATGTTGGTTCACAGTATATAAAACCCCAAGAAGACTCGTGGCTAGAATTTCTGAGGGGAAACCATCTTTACCTGAGAACAATATTTTTTTTAAATTTAGACCCATTGGGAATGTAAGCATAACCTCATACCTCGTCCCATGACCAGTATTTGTCATACACCACACCATTAGCTATGTTGTAATGTTTCAATGGAGGCTCTATTAAGATGACATCAAACTTCATACCAATATCCATTAGATCATATTGTTCTAAATCACATTTCAGATACCTTCAAAAGAAAATTAAAACATTAAAACTTATCCATACACATACACCTATGAAAATCATGAACTGCATAAATATAGATTTTTATGATTATGCATATTTATATCAATTGGTAATCAGATTTCCCTGGATATCTGACATAAAAATTGTTAACACAGGGTTATGTTGCTCCTCAGTTGTTGTCATCTTTTATGAAATTTTATAGAAGACATCATGTGGCGCTCATAGACAAATATTGGAATACTATCTCTCAGATGAGTACAGATGTTTGTTTGTCATATGTTTTTTTTTTGGGGGGTCCTCCTTTTACCAGATTTGACATGCTGAGTTGACAATTAGCAGAGTGACAGGTGTTGTAACAAGCAGGAACTGCTTACACCTCTGGAGCATCTGAGATTGCTCTCGTTATGAAATTTATATTGTCTGTTTCTTAGTTCTGTTCTCGTTCGTGTTTATTGATTTTGATTATGCCATTTGAATCTTTGACATTTGTTACCTCTTTGCTTCCTTCTAAATATTGAAACTCATTTGTTTTAAATCTGAGCATCTGACTATCAAAAAAAGTCTGCCAAAGTAAAAAATGACCTGAGTTATTTTAGGTGAACCACAGACCTGTAATCAAATCCAATGGTATTGGATCCCATCCTGGTGCTGCATAACAAATATTAAGAGGCTGTGATAAGTAGTTGCTGAGAAAACTGTAATGAATATCATTTTTATGCCAATCTCCTGCCCACCATTCACCATTTTGTAAAATTGGGCCAAAAATGAAAATCCAAATTTATCGACGACATGAAGAACATGAAAGCCAGAGATCACATGTGTATCCTAATGAAGTTGTTTGGTATCAAGTCAATATTTACAGTGCATGTATTAAAACCATTTTGAATGTGTTTAAGTTTTTGTTATAGATTCTTTTTTAATCAAATTTCTGTCTCATTGTAGGGCAGGCTTCAATTATTGTGTTTAAACATGAAAATGATTGTTGTTTAAGTTTTTCATAAGTATAATAATCATCTACAATAAAATTGGCATACAAGGCTATGTTTTATGTCCCTTTACTTACATCGGGATTGTATTAGTGTCATCAATTTTTTCATCTTTGAGCTTAATAAGCTCTCTTAATTTAGGATATTCTTCAAATCTGTTGGCCAGACCTGGAAACAAAAAGTAATTATAATTAATGTGAATAACATTGATTACAGTAATTTACCAAAATGCATCAGTGAGTTCAGGCCAATAAAATAGATACTTTTTAACAACAGGTTATAAGGGCAAACACAATTTAGAACAAAGTATAAAAATATAAATAACACAGAAATAACCTCTTTTATAGTACATGCAGCATTCTATCTATGAACTGTAAACCAACTAAGTTTCCTGAGAGATTTACATTCACAGATTTCCAAAGGAACAGAAATTCATGATTTCATAGTGAAATAATTGTGTTTACAAAGAATTGTGAAAATAAATAGATGCGAATTTGCCCTCTGACCAAGAAACATGAAATAAAGTAGAAGAAATGAATTGGCTTACTGTATGAAGAATCTAATTTACAGGATCCTAACATGTATGAATAGAGTTGCTGCCACCAACAAAAGTGTTCTTAATGGACATGTGTTCCATCTAATAATTATACCAACAAATGTACATGTAAAATTGAAACAAGTGTGGCCACTAAAAGTGTGTCTCGCCTGCCGGCACCATCACTAAAATCAACTACCTAAGCTTTCATTTCTTGATATATACACAAAAAAGTGTCTGTATACCCAATATCAGATGCCTAGCTATTATACTTTTCAAGCAATTCATTGTCCACACAAGTATATTACAAAAAGTTTTCTGCCTGAAAAAAAGAAAGTTCACAGAGTAACTGGAGCATAAAAATTGGGTCATTGTCACATGGCATGGTGACAGTTGCGTAGGCCATAACCTCAACTGTCTGTAAACCCAATATCAGATGCCTAGCTATTATATTTTCCAAGCAATTCTTCGTCCACAAAAGTCTAACAAAAAAGTTTTAGGCCTGAAAAAGATCTAAGTTAACAGAGTCACTAGAGCGTGAAAATGGGGTCAGGGTTACACAGCATGGTGACAGTTGCCTAAACCATAATCTGAACTGTTTGTATACTAAATTTCAGATGCCTAGCTATTATACTTTTCCAGCAATTCATCGTCCACAAAAGTCTTACAAAAAAGTTTACAGCCTGAAAAAAGGCCTAAGTTCACAGAGTCACTGGAGCGTGAAAATGGGGTCAGGGTCACATGAAATGGTGACAGTTGCATACACCATAACCTGAATTGTCTGTATACCAAATATCAGATGCCTAGCTATTATACTTCAAGCAATTCATTGTCCACAAAAGTCTTACAAAAAAGTTTACAGCCTGAAAAAAGACCTAAGTTCACAGAGTCACTGGAGCGTGAAAATGGGGTCGGGGTCACACGACATGGTGACAGTTGCATAGACCATAACCTGAATTGTCTGTATACCAAATATAAGATGCCTAGCTATTATACTTTTCAAGCAATTCATTGTCCACAAGAAAGTTTCCACCGCCGGAAAGTAATTCCTATGTCTCTCCTTTCGCGACTATTCGTCGCAGGAAGACCCCCAAAAAATGGACTTGAAAACCATGCATGATATTGGAAAGGTTTTCAGTTTATTAAGGTTTCATTCCAGACAGCTCTCATTATACTTACCAACATCTCTAATGAAATTCTGTGGTCTTTCACCAGTATCAACAAAGTTCTGACAGTAATCATTATGTGGATTGGCACTTTGTGTTCCCTAAAATACAAACTTCTGATAGTAATCATTATGTGGATTGGCACTTTGATTTCCCTAAAATAAAAAGTTCTGACAGTAATTTTAATGTGGATTGGCACTTTGTGTCCCTTAAATAAAAAAAAAGTTCTGACAGTATTGGCACTTTATGTTCCATGAAATACAAATACATACATGTAGATAAACATTTAACAAAGCAAAGCCCAATTTTCAAAGAATCAAATGAACACCAGAAGATTAGATTTATCTAGATTTTTTTCTATAGCTTGATCTTTCTCACCATCTTGAAATTTTTCACTGAAAAGGTAAATTTAAACATTTAAAATTTAATTGTCGTAAATTATAAAGAAAATCAGAGAAACAGAAAATTACTTAACCTCTGATACTTGACACATGAAGAGACAGTTTCTATAGTGAATTGACATTTGCAATCATTTGACCTTCTTATCACAACATTCTCGAGAAAGACATTAATCTGATTAATCTATTCGCAGCAGCAATTCCTTAAGATATTTAATGTACCGTGAACTGGACAGTTAAACTAATATTGACCTTATTGTAAAGTAATTATTACTCTTGGGAAAGTCTGACCATTCTGCACGTTCCTTCAGTATGCATTGTACATGTATCATGGAATCATTCTTAATAAATGTAGATTAGTATACAGACGTTTTTTATTTTATTCTGTTGGTGTAATAGTTTGAATCCACAAAAATGACTTAAACATTGAAATACACAACAGTTTCTGTAAAAGTCCACAAAAGAGCGCTCAGAAACCTGACATTGGGTCAGGCCGCTTTGCCCACAAAGCGACTGGGATGTGTGCCCCCGGTGGTTAAATGGGGCAGCCCTGACATCGAGAGATGCGGGGTTGTCAGGCGATAATGCGGAAAACCTGACCGGAAACCATAGTGGTGCACCGTGTTGGGAAAAATGTCAGGTTCCTCGCACGTTAAAGAACCCTGCTGCAGGTCTCTGTAAGAGTAGGACCCGTAGGATCCCCATGCAGGAGGCTAAATTTCCTGTCCCTACCCATCACTCCTTTTTCCAGTGGCAGTCAAAACTCTCCTACCCGATTGGCCTTGTGTCCCCATTTCCTCCACTTCATCATCATTTCATGTTCATTGTATCACCACTTTCATGTTCATCTCCCGGATATAGCCGAAATCATGCTGCTTGGGAGTAAAGCAATAACTAACTAACTGTAAATAAACTGTGTTAAAAAACTCATTGTTATATTCTTTTTTCTAATTTCTTATTACCTTTAGAAAAGTACTAGAATCTGTGTATATCTCTTCTAACTCTTCCTCATTGTCCTCATGCTGTTAAAATAGGATTATTAAATGTTTAATGGACAACGTAACAGAGATTTAATATGTACCAACATGTTACACTTGTAACTACCAACTATTTTACATGATACATCAATTGAAATATCTATGATTAAAACCCAAGTTCTCTCATTAAATATCAACAAAAGAAAATACATACATGTACACTAAACCTATTGTTTATATGATTGGTCATATTTTGGTAAGGTTTGTGTTGTTCATAAAAAAAAATGCAATTCATGCAACATGTATAACATTTTACAATGCACAGAGTCTTATGAACCTTCCAGCAATTTTATTTTGTAGCTACCTCTTATTTGAAATTTTTGGCTGCTTTTTACCCTTTCCATACAATTATGAATCTGGTTATCACACATGGTAATTTTATCAAACTTTTCTTTGATATACCTCATCTTTTCGTCTTTTAGATGATTTCCTATCATCCCTAGAATCTGATTTTCGTGTGGTATCATCACTTGGACGTCTGTCTAAAGTTTCTTTAGGAGATTCACTGTAATAAAAGACAACATTTATTGGTGATTTTGTATAATGTAAAAAATATTTTTGTGGTTAGACTCTTCACTATGAAATATCACTCCATAATCATAGTACATGTACTCTAATTCTATTATTAGTCAGGATCTACCACAAGTACAAGACTGTGCAATATGATATACCTTGAAAACACAGAAAGATTGTGTGAAAATTCCTGGTATAATGTATGACAAACAAAACAAGATAACAAGTTAATTTTGTTCATATTATTTGTATGAAAATATCATAGAATCATGTGTTGTTTCTTAGCACAATTTTTGCAATGTTTATATTAGGACAATGATTAAACCATGCATGAGTGGATTTCTGTAATTTTATAGATATTGATAAAGACAGGGCAGTTTGGGCAATTTGTTCAATACCTATCATTTTAGTAATGTACTCTTAGTATTCGTTTTAGTTTTGTTTTTTGTCTCTGATAGGAGGAACATTTGCTTTATAATTTTTCCTAATGAAAAGAGTCATGAATGATAATTTGAAGTGCCATTCCAAGGCAAAGTAAAACTAAACAATAATTTATATTAGAAATTCCAAAAATAAAAATAAAAAGATAGAACAACAAAAAAACTAAATTCCAATAAAACAAAATAAACTAGAAAAAAAAAAACAAAAAAAAAAAAAACAGATGTGGTAAATCCAGAAGAGAATTCTACATATCCTGACATACTTGCAAGCTTAATAAACATTTTCATTATAATTCCCTTCTTATGAAAGTAATCTTTGGAACATTATCAAAATTAACCTTTCTATTTCTTTCTGGATTCACTTTTCTGTTTTAACAAAAAAGAACTTTAGTACTCACCGTAATAGTTTATGCTTTCTATGCTTTTTCCTGTGTAAATTTTAAAAATTCTGAATGCCATGCATTATTGTCTAATCAAAATCTATTGAGCATAGTGCTATTTCCATTCCCCTTTTCCTTGATGCCATGCCACTTTTCCTATATATCAGGATAAGATGCCTGACACCCACCTTGATTCTTGCATCAATCAATGTTTAAGTAAGATTCACATATATACATGTATGATCTCGGCCATTATGTTCCCCCTTTTGATACATTACAGCTACATTGTAGAATGGATTAATCAAATCTGTTATGCCGTTACCGCGTCCATTAACTCATAATGGACCGTCCTTGACGGCTAATGTTAAAATCATTGTGGATTGTAAAAAGATGTCCACAAAGAAATCCACATTGAAAATTGATATGTAAAAAATTTACTTTCGATGCAAAATATATTGATTTTCCAATCTGAATGGGACATTCTATTTTGCCAATCAGAGATAATAAAAAGTGCTCAAAAGGAAAGGTATAAAAATTGATTGAGTAACGAACTTGATCAGAAAATCAAATGTAAAAAATGCCTTTTATAGCGAATAAAATGTTTAATTACCCCAAGCTGAACAGGGACTCGTCAAGGTACTTTGGAGTACCCATACTTAATCCTCCTATTGAATATATTACAATGATAGTTGATCTCTCTGATCAGTTTAAACTCACATCTATAGAGAGGAGATTATATTGTTGTATGAAGGAAAAATTTTCCTAGTATATAAGATTTACTTGTTGAAAATTTCACATTGGCAAAATAGCTCAAAAAGGGTATTTATACAAAAGAAAATGTGCAAAATAAATGTCAAAGTGTTGTTTAAAAACAATAAACTCATACAAAAAATAGTATTAGTTGCAAAAATCATGGATATAAGCAATTATCTCTCAGAGATAGTTTTTTTTTCCTTCAGGCCAAACAAAAAAGTATGTGTGTTTACTGTCACATGCTGAAAAAACTTAGGGTCGGTAGGTAGGAAATTATTTTTTTTATATAATTTTTTTTTACCTTGAGTCTATGGGGGCAGCTTTGTGACTTTAACAGTGCTTAATGGAAAATGCTCAAAAAAACTTTAAGGTAGGGGGGTAAAAATTAGGTAGGGTCGGGTGACAGTAAACTCACCTACTTTTTTTTTTGGCCTCAGGTAAAAAATCATCTACCTATGAGTAGTTTTCATATTCAATGAAGGCAAAAATGGAAGGTGCGAGTTTAACTGATCAAAAAGATTAGCTTCTATTATTAGAACATTCTATAGATAGATTCAGCACCAGTACTCCAAAGTACCTTGATGAGTTCCTGTTCAGCTTGGGGGAACGGAACATTTGATTCGCTATAATTGCATATATTAACCCAATTGTAACCTTGAATGTGCACTTATTCAAATAATTAAAATATAATTAATAGCAATCAATGATTTCCAGGATAGATAAAATTGTCCATCTTAAGACCTGGACGTTCACAGATTTATCAATATTCTAACAAGCAATTAAAGTCCATTTTCGTCCATGTAAAGACGCGGACATGTGGGTTTCCATTCTAGCTGCAGTGTAGTTTATGTGTAAAGTGCCTCTTTTGGAAAAAAAATTCAAATGACAAACATTTTTCAAATTATTCTACAAAAGATACATGCATGCATGGTATTCTAGAAACCATTGAACAGTGAATTTACCTTTTACTACTAGGCTTTTTCTCATCAAGAATTTCTTCTTTACTTTTTAAAACTTTTTTCAGACCATCTGTGCTATCTACACCAAACTAAAAAGATACAACAATAATATTATTTTTTTTCTTCTTAATTTGATATTTAAAGACATAGAACATGTAGAACCTTTCATTTTTTCAATTTTTAATTATAACAAATAAGGAATGAAGTACACAAAGTACACAAAGACGAAAAACATTTTCTTCTGCTGTGCCCAGCATTACATTCTTCACGTGAATATTATATTAATGAAATAAATAGTATTAATAAAAATTTCAAAGATTTGGATAATAATTCCAATAGAAAATAAAGAGATGTGGAATAAGTGTACGCGACACAGCCCACAATTTAACGGTAATTTAGAAAAACCACAATGGACAACCGCCAGCAGCCTTCAACGAGGCCATTTGGCACTGCTCGCGGTTCTGCAATTGGCCCATGGTCTAAATAAGATGCATATAATTCAAATCCAGCCCTGAAATAGTCACAGATAGACCCCCTTCTTAAACAAGAAACAGAAAACATCAAAAAGACAAGTACAAACGAAAGCTTTGTCAAAGATTCCTGGCTTAGGACAGGCACATGTAATATGTGGCGGGGTTAAACTAGTTTTTTGGGCCCAACCTTCCCCCTATCAATATTCCTAGACAAAGCACAAAAAATAAACACACAATAAAAATCAAATCGATCAAAGTCCAATTCTACTAGAGAGAACCTAAGACAAAAAACAAGAACAAACAAAAGGACGGTAGGAACTCTCCATAGAACACTCACTGTTACTGACAGCTAGCTGAGAATCATCAATCGACTGATGTAAAAAAATCAAACGTATCGATTTTAAATCCGACACAACACTTCAAACAATAATGATTTAGTGAAGTGTCATCACACAAAACCGACACGCTTGATCGCTATAATGCTTAAAAATGACAATAGTAAAAACGTTTATGGAAGTTCTAAAGCAAGTATCAAGTTTTCAATATTTCTGCCAAAAAACACTAAATTCAAAGATTTAACCAAGATATTCATTTCATATCCTTTCCGTAATAAATTTTGAAGCCAATTTTTCATTGCTAATGGATTGCTTTTAAATTTGTGAGCTTTATAAAAAACATTACCATAAAATTCAGGATGTGATATTCCTTTCACTATAAGAAAGTGACGTGTACAATTAAATTTTTCAATAAGAGATCGATACTTGTGGAAGAATTTAGAAAAAGATTTTACTAATTTGTGGTATCGATAACCTTGTTTTAATAATTTTTCAGTAATAAAACGGTTTTTATTATTAAAATCAGAAACACAACTGCAGATCCGAGCATATCTTACTAACTGTGAAATGTAAACCCCGTATGACAGCGCTAGTGGAACATCTCCTTCAAGAAAAGGGAAATTTATAATAGGGAAGGTAAAGTCGTCACGTTTATCATATACTTTGGTATGTAATTTTCCGTTAATAATACTTAAATCTAAATCTAAACAAGAGGCTCCCAGGAGCCTGAATCGCTCACCTGGTCTTAATGTCAACCCTTTGAAGACTTTTGTATAGCTAAATGAGCTGAATGTTTAAGCAATAAAAAGCTTTTCTCTATCTGCAATAGTTTTCATTCCAAAGCAAAAAACACTATTTTTCACCTTTAAAGGACCATAACCCCTTAAAGGGGTCATCTGACAACTTCGACCCTAAAAAGAATTTTGTAGAGCTAATTAAGCTGAACATTTAAGCAAGCAACATCTTTTCTCTATCTGCAAAAGTTTTCTTTCTTTAGGCCAAAAACACTATTTTTTGCCTTTAAGGGGCCGTAACCACTATAAGGGGTCATCTGGCAACTTTGACCCTATGGAAACTTTTGTAGAGCTAAATGAGCTGAACATTTAAGCAAGCAACAACTTTTCTCTATCTGCAATAGTTTTCATTCCATAGGCCAAAAACACTATTTTTTGCCTTTAAGGGGCTGTAACCCCTATAGGGGGTCATCTGACAACTTCGACCATAGGAGACTTTTGTAGAGCTAAATGAGCTGAACATTTAAGCAAGCAACAGCTTTTCTCTATCTGCAATAGTTTTCATTCTATAGGCCAAAAACTCTATTTTTTGCCTTTAAGGGGCCATAACCCCTATAAGGGGTCATCTGACAACTTTGACCCTATGGAGACTTTTGTAGAGCTAAATGAGCTGAACATTTAAGCAAGCAACAGCTTTTCTCTATCTGCAATAGTTTTCATTCTATAGGCCAAAAACACTATTTTTTGCCTTAAAGGGGCCGTAACCCCTATAAGGGGTCATCTGAAAACTTCAACCCTATGGAGGCTTGTGTAGAGCTAAATGAGCTGAACATTTAAGCAAGCAACAGCTTTTCTCTATCTGCAATAGTTTTCATTCTATAGGCCAAAAACTCTATTTTTTGCCTTTAAGGGGCCATAACCCCTATAAGGGGTCATCTGACAACTTTGACCTTATGGAGACTTTTGTAGAGCTAAATGAGCTGAACATTTAAGCAAGCAACAGCTTTTCTCTATCTGCAATAGTTTTCATTCCATAGGCCAAAAACATGAAAAAATGCTATTTTTCACCTTTAAGGGGCCGTAACTCCCATAAGGGGTCATCTGACAACTTCGACTCATTGGAGACTTTAGTAGAGCTTTTGATGCTGAAGCAGTAGCGTGGCATCAGATTTCATCTATCTCTTATACTTTTTGATTTACAAGCCAAAAACAGTAGTCTGACCCCCCTGGTCTATTTTTAGCAACGGCGGCCATGTTTTTTTGTTTTTCGAATCAAAAATCCCCACATCAGTTCTGTGGGGGATACCCTAAAGTACCACCAGACCAAATTTGGTTTGAATCTGTGCAGCCGTTTCAGAGGAGAAGAAGTTTGAAGAAAAGTTAACGACGACGACGGACGACGACGACGACGACGGACGCCAAGTGATGGCAATAGCTCACATGGCCTTTGGCCAGGTGAGCTAAAAAGGACATCTATCACCGGTGATGTTAGATTTGTTCAAGGTTAATTCAGAAGGATAGATATCTGTAATAAAATTAGAAAATGAAGGATTGTTGAGTGCAAGAATGTCATCTAAATATCTAAAAGTATAATTGAAAGTTTCGATTAGGTTCTGTTTGTTCGGGTCTTTTTGTAATTTAGCCATAAATTGTGATTCATAACAGTATAGGAAAAGGTCGGCTATAAGTGGCGCACAATTAGTACCCATAGGAATACCAATAATTTGGCGATAAATTTGTTTACCAAAACGTATGTAAATATTATCTAACAAATAATTTAGAGCAGTAATAGTTTCTGCATCAGTCCAGTTAATGTAACCCTTTTGAGTCTCGTTACTAAAAAATGATTTACTAAATGATTTTGAAACTCTAGAACAGATATAATCACTTTTAGATTTGTCAAAACACCATTTAACCACATATTCAAATTTCTTTTTAATCAGATTATGTGGAAGATTAGTATATAAAGTAGAAAAATCATAACTATCAACGGTATGAAAAGTATTTTCAAATGCACGAAGCTTGTCCAAAATATCAAGATAATTTTTTACACTCCAAAAATAATTAATTCCACTGTTTTCGAATACCCTTTCACAGTATTGAATAATGAATTCCTTCATAGTAGTTAAAGTAAGAGATAGAACTTTGGAAATATGGGTTAAAGAACACTTACTTGAAGCAGAGATAAAACGAGATTTATATGGATTTTTGTGCAATTTAGGCATCCAGTACATAGTAGGTAACTTAAAGTATGTCGGGGCAACTCGAAGTGCTGTGGTCGCTATGATATGATCGTCAATGATACCTGATTCTGTCGAATGCACGGGAACGAAAGTGTTCGAATTTTTTATTTCGTGCATTAAAACCTCAAGGTAATACTTTCTTCATACCACAACGACATTGTTAGCTGCTTTATCGGCGGGAACAAAAACGTATCGCAAACCAAGTAAAGGGATTTTTGACTTTATTCGATTAAGGTAAGTATTAGGCCTAAAATCTACAAATGAATTTTGAAATTGGCTAATTCGGAGTTGAACAATTGCCATAAATTTATTAATAAAACGGTCTAGAGATTTAGAGTCGGCCCCTTCTCTCCTGATCCAAGATTTGCAATAAGAGGGAGGGAAGTTTTGATACAATTTAGGCAGGAATTCCAATTAATTTTAGTGGGTGGTCTAAACTTTGGTCCTTTTTTCAAGAAATTGATAACCTCTGGGTCATTGACGATTGAAAGGTCTCCGGTAACAACATGATCACAAGGAGCATATCTGAAATCAGATTTAGCACAGTCGCATGATAAAGGAATATTCGTGTCTAGTTCTTCATCAGTTGTAGTTGTTGTATAGTTAAAAATAATGTTACGTGTAGGTTTCTTATATTTATAAGATACAATAGGTGGTTCCGTATTAGAAAAATGTCTGCGCGTGCTGAAAAATAGAAATACATCGTCCCAAATTATCTCGTCCCAGGCATTATTCAAAATTATCAATGGAATAGATTATATTTTTGTATCTACGCGAGCTTTTAAGGAAATGTCTTTCTCATATTATAAAATTCTGCTTGTTAATGTGGTCTGTGTTGCATACACTTAATTTACATGTCATTATCTTTTGGGTGGTTAAAGCAAGACCAGTTTTGGGTTCAAAAACCTTTTTTTTTTCTATTTAGCAAACTTGTGCTTTTGAGAAAAAGGAAAACACATTTTACTGTCTATTGTGTCATATGTGACAGTGGAGATTTTTGATACAATAAAAAGTACACAAAAACTATCATATCCGTTTTAAATTACTGCTTGTGCCAAAAGTTGTTTTCTTTTCTGTGAACGCTCCCGGGCTTCTTTCAACCGGTCCCCCATTTTTGTTTTTATTCAATTTACGACATTATTGTAAACTATTAAAAAATAGAAAATTAAATTAAGAATCAAATAAAAAAAGGTTGTAAAAACAAATTATGCATCAATAATGATGGGAAAAATAAAATTTGATTAATAAAACTATAGATTAATTATCATAATCGAAAAAAGCTTTTACGACAATAATTTTACCTAATGACCAAATACTATTTTGAAATAGCATGACGCTATAAAGTTCCGTTCGGGTCAGAAGAAAAAAAAGTCAAATGAAAAAAAGTAGCATAACATAAAGTCACAATATATATTTAAATAAGTCTATTTCTATTGATAAGTCAAAGTATTTTGTGTTATTATTTTTCTTTTGTTTTAACTGTTATTCAATTTCTTCAAAGGACAAGCTTTAAGAAATGTTTGTGACATATTTGATTTAACAAACTTGGTTAAAGATCCAACATGTTTTTGTAAAGATGCAAACCCAAGTCTTGTAGATGTAATCTTAACAAATAGTCCAAATCTATGTGGTAAAATTTGTAATTTTGACTGTGGCATCAGTGATGTGCACCACCTTGTATCCGTACAATTTAGATGTGAAATGCCACAAAAACAAATGGTTAAAAGTTTTTATAGAAGTTATAGAAATTTTGACAGTGAAAATTTTACTAGAGACCTTCAAAATGTAAATTTAGATTTTTCAGAATACTCAGATGTAAACACTGCATATAATACTTTTAATGATAAATTTACAGAAGTGTTTAACAAACATGTCCCTCTTAAGAGAAGATCACAGGTAAAAAACCCTGTACCTTATATGAATTCAAAACTCAGGAAAGCTGTTTACAAAAAAAGACAACTTCATAATGCATACAAAATGCATAGGTCATCAAAATCTTGGGAATTGTACAGACAGCAGCGAAACTTAGTAACAAAAATCAAGAAAGGATCTATAAAAAACTACTTTTTAGAAAGATGTGTTGGAGGCCCTAAGAACAAAGAGTTTTGGCCAACCATAAAACCTTTTTTGACCAACAAGGGTAGTAACTTTAAATCTGATATTATTTTAAATGAAGACAATAAGCTTTTATGTGATCAGTCTGAAATATCAAATGTATTTAATCCGTTTTTTGTGAATGTTGCTAAAGACATAGGTAAAGACTCTATACCTATTGATGATAACCATCCTAGTATTGTTAAAATAAAAGAAGGTTGTGATCCTCAGAACACCACTATGTTACATTTTACATCTGTATCTGAAAACTTTGTAGAAAAGCAAATAAATAGATTGAATGTCAAGAAAGCAACAGGTATTGATGAGATATCACCAAAAATACTTAAGTTTGCAAAATGTGCTATTGTTAAACCTATTACTCAACTTATAAACCTATCTATAGAAACTTGTACTTTTCCAGATAAGCTGAAAATAGCTCAGGTAGTACCTATTCATAAAAAGAACAGCACACTTGTTAAAGGCAACTACAGACCAGTTAGTGTTTTGCCTTCCATTTCCAAATTTTTTGAAAGAGCAATTGATGAACAGCTAGTAAATTTTTTTGATTCACACTTTAATATATTTTTATCAGCATTTAGATCTGGGTACAGTTGTCAGGATACCCTTATCAGAATACTGGTAGAAAACAGTGTGTGAAATTAGGATCTATCTGTAGTTCTTTTTTAGACATATACAAAGGTGTACCTCAGGGGTCGATATTAGGACCAGTTATGTTTAACATATTTATAAATGATATTTTTGATTTTGTGAACAAGGGAAAGTTGTATAACTATGCAGACGACAACACTTTGTCTTATGGTAGTGATAAAGTTAGTGATGTTATAGAAACTTTAGAAAAAGAAAGTAGTGTCCTTATAAAGTGGTTTACAGATAATCACATGCAAGCAAACCCTGATAAATTTCAGGCCATATCTATTGGTAAAAGGACTCATGAAAATAACATAGTTTTTGATCTTCAGGGAAATAAGATTGTTTGTGAAGAAGAGGTTAAACTTTTGGGTGTAACTTTTGATTTTAAACTTACTTTTAACTCTCATATATCTAGTATTTGTAAGAAAGCTTCTCAGCAATTGAATGTTTTAAAGAGAATTGGTCATCACCTTAGTAGATTGGGCAAACTAACTATTTATTATTCTTTTATATTATCAAATTTCAATTATTGCCCTTTAGTCTGGCATTTTTGTGGTGAAGGAAATACGAAAAAGTTGGAAAAAATCCAAGAAAGAGCACTGAGGTTTATATATAATGATTATGATTGTTCTTATGAAATTTTACTTCAAAAGTCTATGTTGCCTTCACTACGATTACGAAGATTACGTTTTATGGCAATAGAAGTTTTTAAAATTGTTAATAAACAGACTCCAATGTACTTACATGATTTAATTACAGTTAAAGACCAACATTATTCTTTTAGGTATACAAACACAGCTGACATCCCTAGAGTCAACAGTACTAGGTATGGTTTACACTCTTTGAGGTATGGGGCAGCAAAAATGTGGAATGAACTGCCAAATGATCTGCGGGAGGGAACTAATTTAGATCTTTTCAAAAATATGATAAGTAAATGGGAGGGAAGTGGGTGTTCTTGTTCATTCTGTCATTAAATTTCCACTACGACTGGTAATACCTCAGATAGTGTAAATTTCAATTTGCAATATTTGTATTTAACTGCTTATCTTGCATGTATCTATTTATTTTTTGTTTTGTTTTTCTGTGTTTTAACATCTGCTTGCTAGCAATTTTAATGCTACATGTCCATGCTAATAGCTATGCTTTTATATGATTTACATGCTTTTATGTGCTGTCCTTTGTGCTTTATTTTAATTGTATCTGCATGTTTTTTTTGCTTTAGTTTAGCCTGCAAGTCTGTGTATGTCTGTTTCTGTATTTATGTGCTTTTGTGTTTATATTTATGTCATGTATAATGTATGTCGGTTTTAAAAGCTCAATAGAGCTTATGTTTATTGTTTGTAAATGTACCGACTTTAAATAAAGTTTACTTGACTTGACTTGACTTGACTTGACAAATAATGAGTCTAGGGAAAAATGTTATCAGTAAATCTCAGCAGGAAATAATGTGTTTTAACACCGTTTAATGTTTATAATCAATCATTTATGAATAAACATATAAAATAATGACTTTTGGGACGATTCTATATCTACTAAAACGTAAGTCTGTTATTGTATTTTTTTAGCAATTGGTAAAACGATAATTCATTTATAAAACAAAGGACTAGGGTTGATAAGGGCCGATTTAGCCCAAAAAATAATTTTGTTGGAATTCAAGTAAAAATTGTGACAAGACTTAGTTAAATGTCAGTAATTTAATGCTTCATAGACAATTTAATATTTTTGACCATACTGTGACGTCATGGTGACGTCAAATTTGAACAAATTGCAAAAAATGACCAAATCGGCTGTTTTTTAGCATATTTTTAATAATTTTCGCTCTGGGAAGTGACCGCAACACCCATGTACCACAAAATCCTTTTGGTAACAAATTAAATTGGTCCTGAAAAATATTTCCCTATGTATCTATTTGGTACATGGCTGTACACACTACTATTGAAAACAAAATAAGCATGAAAATAATGTAAAAACGCTAATTTTGACCAACTGTTGAAATTTCAACTTTTAATGCCATTTTCTATATAAAGATTAAGTGGATTGAAATAATTTTCATTATTTATTCTGTTCCTAACCCTTGCCTAAGAAAATAACACATTGAATGTAGAATACTAGAACTTTTAGTTTTCAGCCATATTCTGGGGCAAAAAACAGGCCTTATCAGCCCTGGTCCTTTTAAAGTATTTGCATGATTTGCATACACATGTATTTACTTAATTGTATATCTTTATTACATTTTATATTTATGTTTTTTTTTTATCTAGGTGCTTCAGGGGTATAAGCAAAATCCATTAGATTTTTTAAAAATAATTGCAGAATTTAAATTTCACAAATGAACATTGGAAAAAGCAACAAAAAAAGGTTGGAGGTTACGGACCTTCTTACAGATTTCCGACCTTGAGAAGATGGTGACCTAAAGCTTTATTTTTCAATAGATTACATAAGGAAAAGAGTTATTTAGCATCATTGTGAGCTGGAAACCACCAATTTTAGATGTATTTCACAAATTACAAGCCATATGTTTATTTGCACAAAGGCACCTTGAAATAGCTATTTTTGTACTACTCAGTATTTCGAAAATAATAAAAATATCTCTTTTTCTAGAACATTTTCTAGCTTCATATGATATTTTTAATATTCTAAGTATTTTAATATTATAAGATAAAACTAAAATCCTAGATCCGCCTCGAGTATTAAAATGTTTTACTAAATTATATTTTCTGTTTTCATGGATATACTGATGTTAAAATTATAAGTCAGAAAGTTCTGAGTCCATTTTCCGCCATGCTTGAAAAATCAATTAAATATCCTGGAAGCAAGGTTATGTTATGGGTGATATCATGGGTTTATAGACAAGTATAGATATAGGTTTCAGCCGTGATCATAGAGTGGTTGCGGATCTGTACAAGCGCCTTCAGTTGGATAATCCGTCTTTCGTAGATATAAAATTCTTACACCTGGGGATTTAGGGATTTGGCCATGGAGACATTTACAGTATATTTATCTTCAAGCCAAGACCGGACGGTCAGAAGTCCAACTATATCCCCGTCGCGATAATGATAGAAGCTGAATGAACCATGCAAATAATTTTGTAGCGCTGTTATGCAAAACTAAAATGTGTGGTTTATTCTCGGCATGACATAAATATCTACACACAGCCTGAGACATACATAAATATCTACACACAGCCTGAGACATAATGATTTTCTCAGACACAGCGGACTTCTGTGTTTTTGGCTGTTGTTTTATAAGCATATAACTCAGAGAAAAACGTTTGGATAACAGGAAATTATTGAATCATTACGGTTTCCATATTAATTAACCATAAACTTTTATATATGCTTTGACCATCACAAAATTGTGTCGTCATGCTAAATTACATCAGCTATCAAAAGATTTGAAATTCATAACATTTAGATACAGTCTGGTCACGTATTATCTATGTTGATTTAGCATCTGACCATGAAGTCTTTCTTTCAGTTTGAAACTTACTCAGTTTTTTTTGTATTTTTTCTGTTACACATTGTACAAATTGCACTATAAAAACAATTTTTAAGCGTTTTTATGCAAAACTCATGTTTGGGGTTATTCTCGGCGTGATCTATTTTTAACTTCAATCAGTATCGTATCTAAAAATCATACGGTATAGTATGCTTTTACATGACCCTTTTTAATGCACTCCCGAAGGAAGCGATAATGGTACAGATCTGTACCGGTGGTACTAAACAGAGTCTGGTAGAGTCTGTAGAGTCGGGTGCTAAAATATTGCTTTTATTCTATTGTTCTAGCATTATTTTGGTACGGTACTATGAGCTGAATATTCCTTCAACGTCAGGTTTTCCCGAACTTTCAGGGTCTTTTTAATGCTTGTTTAATTGTGGGCTGTGTCGCGTACACAGTAACACGGCTTATTCCACATCTCTTTATTTTCTATTTCAGCATAGACCTGTATTTTAAATATTTAAACTTCTAATATGGTGCACAACAACATCAAATATGATGTTAAAAGAAAATATTAATAGCGAGCATAGCTCGCAAGCGGGCACGAAGTGCCCGCTCGAGCGGAGAGCTCTACGGTATTTGTTTCCGCGAGAAATTTGCTAATGCTGATTTAGATTTTTTATGGTCCGGAAAGGGTTATTATTTTTACAGGTCCGGAGTGAATGTTAAAATAATTTATAAGAAAAGAAATAATGCTTAAAAAAAATAATAAATTGCGCTTTTTACAAGAAAATAATATTCTTAAAATAATAAATACACATAAGCTGCTCGATATGCACGTACGAAACTAACGTGTCTCGAAGCTTAATCGCCCCATACCATCTCGCCCCAAAATAAGCAAATGGAAATATTGGAAATTAAATTATATACAAAAGAAAAGATAACAAATAAAACAGAACAAAACGTAGTATCTTTTGGCTATGCTCGCATTTAGGCAATGCCTACTACATATTAGACCGACCAGCTTCATCAACGCTTGTAATCTGATATTCTAATTAAATATTCTAATATACAGGTCTATGTTTTCAGATGTCATTAAGCGTTCATGTGACCAACAAGGAAAGCTAGTTTAGGCAGTGTCACAGGTTAAACCTGCCTCATATTATCGTACATTTTCAAAGTGAGCTAAAAATACAAACACGTAAATTTCAGGTGTAATAATCAAAGCATAATTTTTTATTTAGTGAATGATTAAATTGCACTTGTTTGTGATTTGTTGATTAGTTTCTCTTTGGTTATTACTTGTAGTTTTAACGACCTATTTTCGGCAGCACTTCCGGATAAATAAATTGTCTCCCCTTGATAACTTTTTTCCAGGGTTTTTTTTTTCTGAAAGATTTGTGAAAATGACAAGACTGACAGTGCCATTATTTGCAAAAACTCCATTAAAAAAATTCAACAACTACAAGCCACTTCATCCGTTCAAAATTCCATTGACTCCAGTTCTAGGAAACAAAGTTCCGAACACTGACCTTCTTGGGAAAGGTGAGAAATTTTGTAAATGAGAGTGTAGGACATCTGACTATGTTGAAATGCGATAAAAAATCGTATGAGAGTGACTTTGATTTACATGGGAAGCTCACTTAGTAATGTACAGCCTGACTAAAAGGCATTTGCACAAGACCCAAAATATGATCCTTCAAATAAAATTCTTCTCTGTTCGAATATTTGGAAGATTTCGAAAAAGTCTGTACATTCGCTGAAAAATGGTGTGAAATAGTATCTGTACATTCGCTGAAAAATGGCGTGAAATAGTATCACATTGTCCCTAATTTATATTTCGCCATAGACCCATGGAATGGGTTTTTAATTTGTTACTCTTTGTGAGCTTTTAAGAATGGCCATCACAAATAAGATAAGATAAATTTATTTGTACTAACACATTTCTATAAATGGTTATTATACCCCACGCAACGAAGTTGCGCAGGGTATAATGTTTTTGACTGGTCCGTCCGTCTGTGATCAAAGTTTGTAATTGCAACTCCTCTTAAACTACTGAACAGAATTTAAGGAAACTTGGTATGCAAGAAGTACACCATATTGAGTTGTGCATATTACAAGGAATTTTTGATCAGCAAATTTTTGTTGGAGTTATGGCCCTTTGAACTTAGAAATTTGCAGAAAATCATGATTACAGTTTGTAATCGCAACTCCTCTTAAACTACTGAACAGAATTTAACAAAACTTGGTATGCAAGAAGTACACCATATGTAGTTGTGCATATTACAAGGAACTTTTGATCAGCAAATTTTTGTGGGAGTTATGGCCCTTTGGACTTAGAAATTTGCAGAAAATCATGATTTATACAGTTTGTAATCGCAAATCCTCTTAAAATACTGAACAGAGTTTAATGAAACTTGGTATGCAAGAAGTACACCATACGTAGTTGTGCATATTACAAGGAATTTTTGTGGGAGTTATGGCCCTTTGGACTTAGAAATTCGCAGAAAATCATGATTACAGTTTGTAATCGCAACTCCTCTTAAACTGCTGAACAGAATTTCATGAAACTTTGTATGCAAGAAGTACACCATATGTAGTTGCATATCACTAGGAATTTTTGATCCGCAAATTTTTTGTGGGAGTTATGGCCCTTTGGACTTGAAATTTGCAGAATAAATGAAAATGGATGGATATATAAATAATTGTTGAAACCTGGGGTTGCAGTGACTAAAATGTGTATGTAATGTACATGAGGCAGGTTTAACCTGTGACACTTCCAAGGTAAAAACCTATCTAATATAATGCAGGTTTACCTGTTACACTCATGATTAAGAATTGTTTAATATGAGGCAGGTTAAACCTGTAACACTTCCAAAGTTACAATTAATTTTAGTCTTTTTTTTTGTATTCGAAAATAATAAAAAAATTAGCCTTTCTAGTAGGTTAGCTTGAATTTTAAAATTTTCAAAGAAAAAGTGTTAAAAAGACATCAAAAGTTCAGGAAAACTTTGGATGTTAGGAAAATTCAGCTCATAGTGCAACTAAAATATTGACAATTCTACCATTATCGCTATTATGGATAACTTGAAACAATTTGAAAATAAAAACAAACTAGCTTTTCTTGTGCATGTTGTGGGTCAATTGTACGCTCAATGATGCAAGAAATTTTCAAAGAAATAAAAGAAGCAATAAAAAGAGGCTGAAAGTTCAGGAAAACATGCGTGCTAAACCGGACATTGAATGAACATGATGAAATTTTAGCTCCTAGTACAACTAAGTAATTGACTTTTCTACTATTATTGCTCCCTTTGGGAGCATAATATATGGCAGGTTAAAAACCTGTGATGCTCCGGACGTTTCGTTTTAGTATTTTAGTTTATTCATTTTTTTGGTTCAAAAATAAAACCATACTAGCTTTTCTTGTGGGTTACACATGTGTTTAATGATGTCTCAAATTTTCAAAGAAAAAATAAAGTGTAAAAAAGACACTAAAAATTCAGCAAAACAAGCGTGCAAAACCAGACGTTGAAAAATTCAGGTCATACATTGTAGTACAACTAAAATATTGACATTTCTACCATTATCCCTCATGAAATTTTGTGTGGTTATCAATACAGCAATTATTGTCATGTATGACAAGCAAACAAATTTCATGCAAACTCTTGAATTGTTCGAAGACAGGGCCCTCTGGATTATTTATGTTTCTGGGAAGGTATAATTATTTTACAAGCGAAAATAAATATTTTGGGATATAAATTGAAGCAAAATATATTTGAAAATAAAAACAAACTAACTTTTCTTGTGGTCACGTGTGCCCTTAATGATGTTCGAAATTTGTAAAGAAAAAAGTGTTAATACATATGTAATAAGACGTTGAATTTCAGAGATTTGTAAAAAAAAAGGCTGCAAGGCAATTAAATGGTCTGTAATAGTTATTACATGAGGATGCGGTGTGTCAGAAAAAGATCAGCCGGAGGCCAGAGGGGGTGATCTTACTGACACACCAAGTCCAAAGTTCCGGAAAACAAGTGTGCCAAACCCTATGTTGTGGAAAAATTCAGCTCATACATGTAGTACAACTCCCTTCTGGAGTATATTAATAATATGAGATAAACATTGACTTAAAATTTGGCCTAGATTAAAAAATATCCATTTCATTGATCATGTTGATTATTTGAATCAAGGGGACGACATAGTTATGGGCGATATGTTGCTATTTTCAGCTGTTTTTCTGCATTCAAAAACTTTTGAGGAATCAAAATGATTCTGACAGAATGATTTTTCTTCCAAGTATTTTGAGTCTCATGCAATTTGGCAGATTTTGTACATTAACGTGCTGGCAACAGTTGCATATGAGGCAGAAGTAACTAAAAAACTAAAAGTCACAAATTTGAAAAAGATTAGGATGACTCAAGATGGCATGCATTTGTATGTTAATAAAGTGGGGTAACATTTTCCAAAGATGTGTATAAAAATATCTTCTTAGAGAAGAATTTCATGACTACATGTATGAGCATTGACAAAAATTCCAGATTTCAAAGGCCATAGATTTTTACAGATTTAAAAATAAACACATATTTCTTTGGGAAACATTGTTTCATTTGTTATAAAGATGTGCCGTGCCTTCTTAACTATAAAAATCATCTTTTCAACAATTCACTTTTTGTCATAGTGTAACAGTTACTCATTTGGGTAACTTCTTCCCGTCTAGTGGGTTGTGCCCAGTCTGTTTAAAATGCTTGTATAATGCAATGAATTGAAACAATTTTTCCTTTTTTTATTGTTTGAAAAAAAAAACTAGCTTTCCTGTGGGTCACAAGTGTGCTTAACAACATACAAAATTTTCAAAAGAAAAAAGGCATTAAAAAGACGCTGAAAATTAGGGAAATCAAGAGTTGTAAACAGGACGTTGAAGGAAATTGCAGCTTATTGTGCTACCAAAATATTGACATCTTTTGTTACCCATATTTAGATGAAAATAAACTTTAAACTGTTTGTTTTACCAAAAAATTTGACAGAATCAAAGCATTTCACATGTTTCAGCAGTGAAATATGAAATAACCAACTTGGATCAAGTGTGCCTTTGATGACATGAAAATTATCATTAGATAAAGCATAAAACGACTGACCTATCTGCAAAGTGAAAGTAAAAAAGTACAGGAAAAGTTAATGCTAAACGTTGAAGGAAATATCAACTCTTAGTACTACAGATATTCACATCTCTACCATTATTGCTCCCTTCGGTAGCCTTATAATATGAGACAGGTTTAACCTGTGACGCTCCCAATCAGCTGCTCCCAAACTTTTATTAATTTACAAACTAAAATAAACTTAAAAATGTTTAAAAGATGATATATAAAACCAATTTGATACATTTTTAGGTTGATTTACAAAAATAAAATCAAACTAGCATTTCCCATGGGTAAGGTATGCGCTTAATGATGTAAACAAATTTCGTAGGAAACCTGGAAAAGTCTTTGAATTTCATTTCAATGTTCAAAAACCTGGAAAAATCCTTGAATTTTATCAAATATCCTTGAAAAACCCTGGAATTTTGTAATATGCAGATTTGTTGACCGTTTGATAAAAAAAGGCTGAAAAATATTGGATTTTTAAAATTTTTGCAGACTATTTTAATCCTTTTGAAAATGACCTAAATACCCTTTAAAAGTCCTTGAAAAACCCTCTAATTTTGTGTCCAAAAAATAGTGGGAACCCTGTAAATCCGGACATTAAAGAAATTCAGTGCAATGTACTACATGTACAAAAATATTGACTTCTGTACCATTTTCTTTACCTTCAGTAGCATATTAATAAGGTTACAACCTATGATGGGACACAAGATAAACATTCAGCTGCATACAATATATTAATGATGAAAAATGCATAGCCTTTACTTTACAAATCATTCATGCATCCAATATTAGAAAATTAGATCATTAATCACATACATGTATGGTCACCATATTAACTAGAAGTTACAAGATCATTAGAGAAAGTATTGGGAATGTTCACTAACTGAACTTGCTATGCTCATTATATGAAATTTTAACTAAAATTCTAATATGGGTCCCCGGAAAGAACAAAAGATACCATGGCCACAAGCCATGTTTAAATTCCAATAAAACACAGGTCGACGTCACAGTTCATTTTGCGACGTCATGATTTTACGCTGAATTCGCCGACGTCATAAAAGATCATTTGCACATAAACGTAGCAAGAAACAACAAAATGGCTTCTGTAGCATTGTTTCCTATAGGTCTTTGAAAACACAAAATTGTCATATTAGAATAGAAATAATTCATGTCCGGCCGTGGTTTATTTTCGATTTAACCATGGGTGCCCATTATTTTCGTGTATTTAACCCCTCGCTCCGCTGCGCTACGCTCTGGGTAAAATATCCACGAAAATAATGGGCACCCATGGATAAATCTCCAATAAACCACGGGCGGCCATGAATTATTTCTTAAATTTGTACCATTTTCATTTTCAGGCAGTCTTTGTATAGATGAGATGTCCTCTCTGATGAGTTGTTGGAAAAGACATGAATTTGCCACAGACAAATGTGAAGAAGAAATAGAAAAGTTCCAGAAATGTGTTATAAAAGCTGATGTAAGTCAAATGTCTAATGAATACATGTATTACATAAATAAACAGTTGACAAACAACTTATAATTCAAACCTTTAAGGTATTGTGGGAGACTGGGAGTCTAAAATATGTCAATACAATGTTCTTGAATTTTGATGAAAATAAGCTGAAAAAGTGTATGCTAACTAAAACCTTTAGGTTGCTGATGGAATTATTTAAAATACTGTTTTCCTTTTTCTTTTTTCAATGCTTCTTTGAAAATGTGTTAGGGGGCATTAAGTTTTACTCATACATGTCTGTCTGTCCGTCTGACTTTCAGACATGTTAAACTCCTGCTTCCTGTTTGGGACTGGTCTGATATGAAGATTTCTTTGAAAGTTTCTGTCAAAACTTTTCCTAAAAACTGTACATAAGAATGATGTAATAGGGCAATTTGAAAAACTGTATGTCCTTAGCGACTTGTAGACCTGTTAGACTTCTCTTTCCTGTTTGTGGTTCTACATGGGGGCGGACACAATCCCTCTTTATTTGTTAATATGATTTTCCCCTTTATCATTTAAATGCTGTAGATTTAGAGATGTTATTTTCCAACAACACTAGTTAGACCTATATTTCACTCAGAAATCCCGCCTTCATCACTGTTAATTACAGGTACACCAAGCACATTGCTATATAAGCACACCAACCTAAAACAGCTAATTGGTCTTCCAGAATTTCGACCAGTACCTCCCCGTGGTGGAAGACGGGCCCTGCATCCATTGATAACAAAGGATACTATGGAGCAGCTAACACTGGCGGTGGTGTGTCATGGGCTGGACGACCCATGGCACATAGCGAGTCTTTAACAGTTTTACTGTTAAATAGTCGATGCAGAAGGGCATTCCCCTAGTCACGACTATAAATACCCATCATCATCATCAACAGCTAACTGTAGACCCTTGTTTTATGATTGACCTATCTGATTTTAGTCTTACAATTAACATTAAACTGGCTGTATTGTCAGTGTTAAATCTATTCATAACATTTAGATTCACTTGTATGATTTTTCAGCCAACACATCTACATGTGTACAAGTATGTTTTTCCTAAGTCTATCCTACTATAAGCCCAAATCACACTTTGGTTGTTCTTTTTATAGGTCTAGTTCATCTCGTATCTTAGTTTAAAGATTTTTATATTGTAATACATGGGAAAAATATCTTATCTTGTTGGCAGTTTCTAGATTCTAAATGTGTAAACAGTTGTAACCCATTTTCATTCCAATTATCTTTACTGAAAAAAGATTTTAAAAAACAGACGCTTCATTTCTTTCTTAATAGACAATAGTGAGATGTGGAATAAATGTACTTGTCACAAGCTACATGCACAAAAACAACAGGGCAATTTTAAAATCTATAAGTTAACTGTAATGTCACTGTTCTGGTTTAATAACGTCATACTTGCTATATTATAATCATGTGACTTTTACTAGTAACTGCACCAACTTTTGTACTTTGGTAAGATTTATTTTGTAATTTTTGTCCTGATGACGCCCTTCTTTGGGGAAAAACATGTCTACCTTTATAAATAAAGTATAACCCTGCAGACCAATAGAGTGTTGTTGTTGATTACCTGAACTATTTAATTTTACTATCCGACAACCCTGCATAACAAGGTATCCACTACATTAGCCTCTTCCAAAACGAGACATTCACGATGTTGCTTCACCTGTGTCTTTAATTTAAAGTTTTAATATAAAATAATCTATATTTCTATCAAAGAAGACTTATTTCAAAAATTTTTCCAAAATATTCTACTCATGACCGCTGCTCAATAAATTTTTAAGCCAGTTTTTCGCTCTCAAAGGATTGTTTGTGTATATATGTAAAATTATTTCTTAAAAAATATTATATCACTTATGCAATAAAATTTCATTTGCCGGTAGATTGAGATAAAGGCTAGAAATTAAATCTGCAAGATGTTTGAAATAAGATGCCCAGTTTTAGACCCCCTTAGTAAAGTAATTGATCACTTTTCTGAATACATCTTCATGCAATTTTAGACTCTTTTGTCTAATGGTGCAATAAGCACAATTTGTTCTAAGTTAAGAACTTGTAGTTATTCCCCTTTAATGGTAAAAATTATATGACTTTGAAAAATATTGATACATGTAATGCCTTTGGTAGTTTTGTGAATGACAAGGTATGACATGTATGATAAGGACTGTTCATTGCCCCTTTTTTTTAAAAAGTTTTCTCTAAAATATTGATTTTGTACTTCATAATGATGAAATATTAATCATATAAAAGTTACAAAATTATCAAATATGTACATGTACAATGTATAATGTAAAACAAATTTCTTTTTAGCATGCATGGGATCTAATTAGATGAAGCAATGGCTATTCTTTTTGAAATAGTTCAAACTCTTAAAAACGCAATAATATTCTGTACTATTTAGGCTGAAATAACTTTTAGCGGATCACTGGTTCAAAAATATTTTAGCTGTGGGTTGAGCATAATAAAATAAATGTTTCTTTAATGTATCTTTGTTGGCCACAGGTCTGCTTATACCTAAATCCCACAAAAACCTTTTGTCATTCCAGTATCTTTACACAAATTTTGCAGCATTTCCTAATTCTACTTTTGTAAAATAGTCAGTAATTCCTTTTCCATGTTTTCAGTGTATTATTTAAAAAAAATATTATTTAAAAAATATTTTTATCAAATCTGGTTTAATCTATCTAATGTATTCAATGTATAATATGCTTTCTATCCATTTTACCATGTGCTGCAATTTAGTTTTTTTTTTAAATGCAGTGCTTAATAAGATTTTGAACAATTAAAAATACTTTAATAGAAAAAATATAATTCAAATTTGGACTAGACTTTTTTTCTATTTTGATGTTTTTAAAACTAATTAGATACTTCATCGTGTCAAATGATTTCAACAGTCCAGACTTATAGACCTACCCATGATGTATTTTCTTACAATCTATTAAAACGTCCTCTCGTTTTCCCATTGAAAACTATCAAAGCCACCTTGCTGGGGACGTTTTTATGCCACGCAGGTGTGCTCAAATCTCGGCAATTCAATTTAAGAAGAAATTCTATGTTTTGAGTTGTCAATTTTTCAATGACCAAAGATGTTGACTTTAAAATACAAAGTTCTCATGTCACGGCAGTATTTATTTGTTATACACTTGCATTATTCTTTTATTTATATTTATTTGCTAACACCTGTGAATTGTTAAAGGTTATTGATACTATGTTATCTTTTGTCCCGAATCAATGGGGGCAAATTTATAGGGAGGAGTAGCAAGTTAATTGATGAATTGAGAAATGCAAATTAAATGTCCAAAAGTCAGGTATCAGGCTATACCTGTAAGTACTCCACAGTTAATTTACTGGCTTTTGATTCCTCCTGTTTATTTGTGTATTGTGTTACACAATTATAATTTATTTATAATTGGTTAGAGTTTGCTGAGTTTACATAAAATGTCACAAATATCAGGATATGATGCTTCTAGCAAAATTAATGGAAAGTAATCTTGATAAGTAACTTTAATTTCCAATTTAAATGATTTAAAAAGAAACCGTGGTTAGCTTTACATATGAACAAGGGGATATTTTTTCATAACAATAGTTTAAACTTAGCAGAAATTGATTTATTTATCCTGGATTGGGACACAAGCTTTGTTTATGCTTATATATATGTGAATCCCTCCTTGGTTTGCAGTTTGTGAGTGTGGCATTTGAAACAGCCCCCTCTTAAAAACAACTCTGATTGACTCTACAAAGAAGTCTTTAACATGCATGTGTATTGCTATTCTCATACACAGGACAATGATATTTATCAAAAACAAAAGAATATGGAATATATGCTAGAAAGACACAATCCACATATTGATATTATTTTTATAATTGATAAAAAAACAAACATTCAATGCGTGTGATGCGGTTTTCTAGACTACCTTCATCAGACATGCTAGGGTCGAAAAATTGGAAGACCGGTAGGACATAAGATTTGAACAAACAAAACACAAAAGCCAAAAAATATTACAACAATGACTAAATGAGGTAAACTTATCAACTGTATTAGAGATAGCCACAATTTTAGATCAGAACGTCTTTGTTCCTTCTGAACAACAAGCATTGTTATGTCTTAAGTTCATATAACACTTCATATAGTTTATTTATATGTCTGTTAATTGGAAATGTTCTCAATCCCATAAGATTTTAATGGACCAATCCTAACATTCAGACTACATATTCCCTCTTTTCAGTTAACATAGGTTATCTCCCATATGCATGAGTTATCTAACTTTACAGCAGGTATGAAATTTATTTTCTCTGGATTTATTGTTGAAATCCTTTGATAAATTTGAGGGGTTCAGAAAGATAAGGGATTTCCCCACATTTAGAGATAGTTATGTAACTTTTTAAAACATTTCCTTTTACAAAAATACTTAATAAATAATCTGCAATAAAATTGTAAACTTTAAAGATTTTATACAGTAAAGTTCTTGTGAAATTTAGGGAAATCCCTAATTTCTTTCAGATCTCTCTAGATTTTTCTTTCATTTTCCATGAAAAGAACAGAGGGGTTAAGAAATTACACCTCCTGCAAAGTTAGATAACTCCTGCTTATGGGAGATAACCTATGTAAACTGAAAAGAGGGAATATTCATGCTCCCTAAATGCTTGGTTGAGGTTTATTGAGTTCAATATGAATTCAAGCTACAGACATCCCGTTGCTTACAGTAAAGTAGTTTTAATTTTATAATTTTAATAAAGGTTTTTTTTTTTTTTTTTTTTTTACAGGCTGATCATGAATCTCTGAAACAAAAATTAAAATCAGGGAAAGTGAAAGTGAAAGGCAGATACAATCCTGATACAGTCAATAAACAGCTCAACAAATTTCCACAACCTCCATGTGAAATAAAACCCAAATAACAAAGGTAATTAATCCTAAAAACCTTTAACATTTGTGTTATAAAGGCAGTCAGACTAGAAGGTTCTACATGTACTGGCTTTGTAGATAGTGATTTTGTGTCTTGCATCATGTGCATATGCATGTATATGACATTTGACCTAGTATATTAAATGTTTTTCACATCTGTTTAAGTTTACTAAAAACTCTATTACTTTTAAGGCTTAATTTCCCCAATTTCATGGACTAAAGCAAATATATGTTAAAGTATACAAATGTTCAACTATTGTCTTCAGAATCATGTCTATATTTTGTCAAGGCCAAATATTTTCATTTCTCTGGACTATGAGATTGATCATTCAAGTTCGGTAGTTTTGTTATTACCTTTATTGTCTATATTTTGTCAAGGCCAAATATTTTCATTAAAATATACATGTGTGTTTTGTATATGTTATAATACTAATTGTCATAATAATAAGACCTATAAGACCTTTGACATGTTTGAGTTGTTTTCTAATAGCAGTTTTTCATCTGAAATATAAATTATCCAAGTTCAGATTTTATTTGTCTGTTTCCTTTATTAGAAAACATAAAGTATAAGGAAATGTAACCAAAGTATCAAACTAAGTTGTAACTACTCTTAACAGTTACTTAAGGTAGTACAATAGTAAAAAATCGGTAGGATAGAATTTTCTTAAATTTTGACATAAAAAGTATCTAAGTGCATATGTTTGAAAAATAAGATAAAATGGATAGGTCACCGTGCTTAAATTTTGTAGAACATTGATCAAAAACAGTTTGAATTTGGCTATTTTTATATAGATTATATAGGGGAAAATGTTTTATATTAATTTGTTCAAATTTCACGGGATAGATTTTTGTTTTATTTTGTCAACACATCAATTTTGGTTAGTTCTTTGAAATTAAGGCATAAAATTATGGGGTCACCGTTCATTTTCTGAAAATAAATTGGAAAAACTCAATTTTCCCTTCACATTTCAAACAAATTATCTCCCTTGAAAAAAGTACAATATTTGCAAAGATAAATAGCAATGGTTTTGTCTTTGCTTAAATTTTGTACAAGCTCAGAAAAGATGCTCAATGTTATACCACTGTACTACCTTAATACATGAAATCTAATAAAAAATCTTTCACAATCTTTTTCTTTTCAGATTACATTTTATTAGGAATAATTGAATGTATGAAAGAGGAGTAAACCAGATGAGAAGATGTTGAGAAGCTGATTGTTATTGTGTGACAGATAAAGTGATGGATAGTGCTATGTTTGATCAAAATTAAAAAGATTTTACTGTTAACTACTTTCTATTTCTTCTATTTCTGTGATTGTCCAAGATGTACTGTTTATATGCCCCATCTATGAAAGAAAGGGGCATATAGTGTTCAGGTCTGTTCGTCTGTCTGCCCATCCCAAATTAGGTTGCCCTACAGTTTGAAGTTTAATATTACTGTTTGTTTACCATGAAGGAAGTTTGGTATCATAAGTTTCAGTTCCTTATTCCAAACAACCTGGGAGGAATTGTGTGACGAAGGAATAATGTGCCCTTAATCTACCTATGCAGCCCAGCTTCTAGGTGTATTATCAAAATTTCTAAACCTATGACAGAATCTACATCCATAGTACAACTACTGAGCCAAGTTTCAGCTCTTGATTCCAAATAACCTAGGAGGAGTTGCGTGACGAAGGAATTATGTGCCCTTAGGCAACCTATGCAGCCCAGCCCCTAGGGGCATTATCAAAATTTCGAAACCTTCGGCACAGTCCCCAACCAAAATGCAATCAATAACCCAAGTTTCATCTTTCTGCTCCCAGTGGTTACAGAGATTATCCTGGACATTAATGCCATACATCTGTACATCGAACAGCAAAACATTATCCCAGCGCTGTTGCTAGCGCGTGGATAATCAGGATAAGAAAAAAAAATCATCATAAAATTTTACCTTTCTCATCAACTTCATTTTTGATTATTCATTACCAGAAAAAGAGGGTGTAATACTTAGGGTATTGTAACATGTACTTTACCATATGAAGGAAGTGTGATACCATCATGAAATGTTATCCACATATACAATGTCTTGATAATTTGAAAGCAAATTTAACATTCAACAGATTTTCATGAAACTACAGATTTGCAAAAAATGAGATTTGCAACAAACATGTTGAACAAGAACTGCTTTCCCCCTTTTAAATGTGTATTCTTATTTTGTCCAGAATTTCTTTTAGCATTCTATTGTATCTGACACTTATCGTTAAGATAGGTCTTTACATCTTTAATTCCCATGCAAAATTAAAAATTTGAAAACTGCTCATGCTTTATACAGTGATAATATACACTTGAAGAGTAAAGTTTTTATTTTATGGAAAAAATATCTAAGTGATCAGTGATTGGTTGTTTTGTTAAGGCTTCATTGATTTGTCTTTTTATGCCCCATCTACAAAAGTTCAGGGTAGTTGGTCTATCAAGAAAAAAAGCTGTTGGTTCGTCCGTCCGTCCCAGATGTTGTGAGATGGGGCTTTATGTCTTTTGGACATATTCTTGTTTTCTTGAAATTTAGAATAGAGGTGTCATTTCTAATAAGTAAAATGATTATTTTTAGACTCTCACATTGGTCCAGAATTCATTTTCATAGTATTTAGTGTTGTCAAAGCAAGATTTGGCTAGGATCATTTTAGCATAATGGGAATGTTTGTGTTGCATTGAATCCCCCGTTTCTCATTAGAAAACCACACAAGGATTAAGAACATGTGAATTAGGCAGCCTTCACCACAGACAAAGTCACACAAAACTAGCTAAGTTCCCAATGTCGTAATCGGTTGCACAATTAAAGTCTATATTCAAACTAAAACAAAACAAAGCTCACATAATATAAAAGTTCACAAGTTGATGCCTGATAAAAGGTCAAACGTTTGTCTTCCAAATGTTAAACTGTTGCTTGCTTTAACATGCAGCTTATCCAAGTTTTCGAAATACCTTTCATAAGAGTTTGACATTTAAGTGAAAAAAGAAATTAAGAATTTGCTTTAATGAATGCATAGCCTTTGCATATAGGTAGAGGTTTTTATGCCCCATCTACGAAAGAAGAGGGGCATATAGTGTTCGGGTCCGTTCGTTCGTCCGTTCGTCTGTCCGTCCCAAATCCCCATATTTCCATATTCCCACTTACTGACAAATGCCACATCAATCATATTGGTATGGTAGGTGCATCTAGTGATGCTTAGCACAATGCATGCTTCGGATGGTGGATGTGACCTATATTTTCCGCATGAATGACAACTTAAAGAAAAATGGTTAAAGTCCATTCCCACTTACAGACAAGTGCTACATCACCCATATTGGTATGGTAGGTGCATCTAGTGATGCTAAGCACAATGCATGCTTTGGATATTGGATGTGACCTTTTTCCGCATGAATGACCACTTACAGAAAAACGGTTAAGTCCATTCCCACTTACAGACAAGTGACACATCAACCATATTGGTATGGTAGGTGCATCTAGTGATGCTATGCACAATGCATGCTTCGGATGACCTATATTTTTGGCATGGATGACCTCTTACAGAAGAATGGTTTCAGTCCATTCCAACTTACTGACAAGTGTCATAGCAACCATATTGGTGTGGTAGGTGCACCTAGTGATGCTTTAGTGATAGCGGAATAAAAAAATAAATGTTGCAAGATGGGGCATTATGTCTTTTGGACATATTTTTGTTCTTTCTAAAGTCATCCCATTACATTCTACAAAAGCCTTCCAGTCGAAGCTTTCATGTGACATGATTGAATGATGGGCGTTGAAAGTGGATAAACTTGCTTAGGTTTTTTCCTGTTTTTTTGGGGGGTGGGGGTGGGGGTGGGGGATTGTGTCTTAAAAATATGACAGATAAACAGAACTTAACATGCAGCTAATTTGAGCGAAAGTTGTCAGATGGTCGTTTTTCATGTTTCAACTATAAAGTAACTGGAGAGTTTAATGCTGTGACTGCAGCGACGCGAAAAAAGATATAGAAATAGGATAGAGGACCAACACAATTATGTTCTAAATTATATACATACACTGTAAACCATGTTCAAATCTGTACTAGTGGAATCTTGGATCGTATTGGAATACTAAAACTGGTTTAATATGACACACATGCATTTCATTTTTTGTTTATTGTCTTTTGGCAACTTTTTTTTCATTCTTCATTTAATCAATTGATTAAAAGTACTTAATAAAGACGATTAATTTCCAATTGTACTTTGTGTAAAGATCAAAACTGTTAACATTTTTGATCGCCAATTAACTAAAACACAAGACCCATAACTGCATGAAAATAACTGTTCGATCAGTACGTATCCGATATCATAATTTGACAGCAGACGTCACTAATCGCACGCGCTTATCAAAGCAGACGTTCCACACGGGTTATCATCGGCTTTTTGAAATATTGACTTTAAGGAGAGACCAAAAAGTTTTTACACCATATTGTTAAAGAACATTTTCACTATTTTCGCTATTTTGTGAGCATTATTTGGCCATTACGTTTTTGGAAAATAGTCAGACGATAAAGAGATGTGGAATAAGTGTACGCGACACAACCAACATTAGGGAGCAACCATTACATTTTTATTGGGGGGGGGGGGGGGGGGCTATGGATATTTCTTTCGTCCTGCCTTTTTATTTTCGGAAAAAGTGAAGCCTGGATTTTTTTTTGCGCGCGTTTGCGCGAGCAAATTTTTTTTAAAAAGCAACTATAAATATTTTAGCCAAAAATACCATCCTGCCTTTTTCTTTACTCAAAGCACTGTCCTGCCTTTTTATTTCTGGATTTTCGTCATCCTGCCTTTTTATTTCAAATTACACCATAGCCCCCCCCCATAAAAATCAAATGATCGAAAGTAAACGCCAAACAAGATACGAAAACATGAGCATTAGACCTCGAACGGGGCCTTTGGTTCTTGATAATTGAAGTCAAAAGTTTGCGAAACACGCCTTCTTTATATCGAGATTTAGACTACTTTTTCCAAACAATGCCACGCCTTGATCAATTTCATATATCGCTTTCATATGATTGATTATCTTTTTATCAAAATTGGAATATGATTTTCAACAAAGAAAATATTAATTTTGTCACTTTAAAGGTTCATATGATCTCTTAAGACTGTCTTATGACAACAATGAAAACGAAAATATGGTTCGATTTTGAAATGTTATTGTTCAGCCCTTAAAACTAGGCCTTTATAAAATAAATATCATTTTTGATTGTTTTCAAATGTTTAAAAAATTTCGATTCTTTTAAAACTATATTTAAATGCTTACGCGACGGGTGTGCTGTAGCAAGCATGAACTCCTTACTCTTCCGGAGCACCTGAGTTCAATCTAGTTATACCCCACGCAACGAAGTTGCGAAGGGTATAATGTTTTTGACTGGTCCGTCCGTCCGTCCGTCAGTCCGTCTGTCCGTGATCAAAATTTTCGTAACAGATATCTCAGCTATTATAAATCGTAGGCTTTTGATATTTGGTATGAAGCTTCAGGTGGGGGTCCCATATGGTGGGATACGTTTTCATGCAGGTCTGTCGATCATCTACTTCCTGTTTAACGAGTTGACTTAGACTTTTTTCACTAAATTTTCAGGGTTGAAAATTTTCGTAACAGATTTCTCAGGAACTCTTTATTGTAGGTTTTTGATATTTGGTATTTAGCTTCAGGTAGGTGTCCCATATGGTGGGATTCGATTTCAGGTCTGTCGATCATCTACTTCCTATTTAAATAGCCGACTTGAACTTTTTTCACTAAATTTTCAGGGTTGAAAATTTTCGTAACAAAGTTCTCAGCAACTATTAATTGTAGGTATTTTATATTTGGTATTTAGCTTCAGGTAGGTGTCCCATATGGTGGGATTCGTTTTCAGTTCTGTTGATTTTCTACTTCCTGTTTTTCACAAGCCTACTTAGACTTTTTTCACTAAATTATTAGGGTTAAAAATTTTTGTGACAAATTTCTCAGCAACTATTAATCTTAGACTTTTGATATTTTGTACATGGCTTCAGAGAGGGATCCCATATGGTGGGATACATTTTCAGCTCTGTCACTCATTCATTTCCTGTTCAATGAGCCGTCTTGGAAAGACAACAACTAAGATTTTTTTATTCCTAACTCGAAATAGATAATCTCTGTCCATAATGTGGACGCGTGGGGTATGTGAGCGTGCTCACTAAGGTTCTTTCATTTCGAATGGAGTTCGCGTTGTTGATTGATATTCAATTATTTTTGTGTTTCCATGTTTTACATGTTGTCTGTTTTTGTCCCGTTCTTGTTGGTGTTTACTGGATTTGTCTCTGCCCTTTCGGACTTTTGACATTCGGATATCCCATTGGTACCTCTGCTTCTTACAAGAGCTTTGAATTCATTCCTTTTAATTTCTTTGAAACTATGAACTATGAACCAGCAGCAGAGGTTTCAGAAATACTAAATTTATGCGTATATTTTAAGTATACTGCAAGATGTCGAGTTCCTGGTATACTTACCACTGACTGTAGGTAAAAAGTTACTAGTACTAGTATGTCGAAATTTTATTTTTAAAATTGTATCACAAATATGGATTGAGTTTTGTTTTTGTTTTTGAAATATTCACGCCACAATTGTTCATATTATGGTATTAAAAATTATCTAAAAAATCTAGAAATGATGTCATTGGATTGCACAGCTAAAATCATGAATTGTATGTATCCACATTATGATTTGTTTGAACCATATAATGTTTATATGTTTTTTAATTATGTAATATTTTAGCAATTTTTAAATTTCAATTAGGCACACGCATTTCTACATTATTCTGTACCGTGTAAAAAACGCGTTTTTTTCAGCATGCTTTAAAGACGACGCACAATGAATTTCACAAAAAAAACCATGTGATTCACTAACAGGAAAATTCGATAAAGCCTTTTACCTACATTAATTCTTTGTTGCTAACTACACTTTTGATAGACGGAACGAATTAAAGAAGCAAAGACGGTAATTCCAAGGGGCTTACGAATGTCACAAGTGCGAGAAGAAAGACCAAATCAATAGACCTTGAAAAAAAAACAGGTTAACAAGCCACACAAGAAAAAAAATCACTGCTCAGCAAAGCAAACTCGATTCGAAAAAATTCGAGTGAACTAAGGTGCATCGGAAAGGTGGGCCAAATATTATAATTGATTGAAGACCATAATGGTCCTGAGCTGATAATGGCATTTCAAAAGAAATGTGTTGTTAAACCAGGTATTAATGCTAAATTTGTCAGACCTGTTCCACGTTTTACCTACCACATTCTTTGTGGCCTTTGATAAAAAAATAAAGGAGTTTAAACATTTGATTTAAAAGAAACAAAGGCATTCGAATCTCGAAGTCCAAGAAAAATCTAGACACTGAAAACAACGACAGCAAACACAACTCAACTGCTGTCAGCAAGGAGAACTAGTGAACTCCGGTGATTCAATAGGATACACAGATCTTGCTTGACATACCCGTCGCGTTGCCTTTGGTATAGGTTGCCACATACCCGTCACGTTGCCAATGTTTCCTTTGGTTTAGGTTGCCACATACCCGCCGCGTTGCCAATGTTTCCTTTGGTTTAGGTTGCCACATACCCGTTGCGTTGCCAATGTTTCCTTTGCATGGTATAGGTTGCCACATACCCGTCGCGTTGCCAATGTTTCCTTTGGTGTAGGTTTCAACATTCCCGTCGCGTTGCCAATGTTTCCTTTGGTTTAGGTTGCCACATACCCGTCGCGTTGCCAATGTTTCCTTTGGTGTAGGTTGCAGCATACCCGTCGCGTTGCCAATGTTTCCTTTGGTTAGGTTGCCACATACCCGTCGCGTTGCCAATGTTTCCTTTGGTGTAGGTTGCAGCATACCCGTCGCGTTGCCAATGTTTCCTTTGATGTAGGTTGCCACATTCCCGTCGCGTTGCCAGTGTTTCCTTTGGTTTAGGTTGCCACATACCCATCGCGTTGCCAATGTTTCCTTTGGTGTAGGTTGCAGCATACCCGTCGCGTTGCCAATGTTTCCTTTGGTTTAGGTTGCCACATACCCGTCGAGTTGCCAATGTTTCCTTTGGTGTAGGTTGCAGCATAACCGTCGCGTTGCCAATGTTTCCTTTGGTTTAGGTTGCCACATACCCGTCGCGTTGCAAATGTTTCCTTTGGTGTAGGTTGCCACATACCCATCGCATTGCCAATGTTTCCTTTGATGTAGGTTGCAGCATACCCGTTGCGTTGCCAATGTTTTCTTTGGTGTAGGTTGCCACATTCCCGTTGCGTTGCCAATGTTTCCCTTGGTGTAGGTTGCAACATTCCCGTCGCGTTGCTAATGCTTCCTTTGGTGTAGATTGCAACATACCCGTCGCGTTGCCAATATATCCTTTGGTGTAGGTTTCATCATACCCGTTGCGTTGTCATATTTCCTTTGGTGTAGGTTGCCACATACCCATCGCGTTGCCAATGTTTCCTTTGGTATGGTAACAGCATAGCCGTCGCGTTGCCAATGATTCCTTCGGTGTTGGTTGCCACATACCCGTTGCGTTGCCAATGTTTCCTTTGGTGTAGGTTGCCACATACCCGTCGCGTTGCCAATGTTTCCTTTGATGTAGGTTGCAGCATACCCGTTGCGTTGCCAATGTTTCCTTCGGTGTAGGTTGCCACATACCCGTTGCGTTGCCAATGTTTCCCTTGGTGTAAGTTGCAACATTCCCGTCCCGTTGCTAATGTTTCCTTTGGTGTAGATTGCAACATACCCGTCGCGTTGGCAATATTTCCTTTGGTGTAGGTTGCAACATACCCGTTGCGTTGCCAATGTTTCCTTTGGTGTAGGTTGCCACGTACCCGTCGCGTTGCCAATGTTTCCTTTGGTATGGTAACAGCATACCCGTCGCGTTGCCAATATTTACTTTGGTGTAGGTTGCAGCATACCCGTCGCATTGCCAATGTTTCTTTTGGTGCTGGATTTGGCTTCCTTGTTCGAACGTTTTGGGACCCTTGCGGGTTCTGGGTGGCGAATAGGCCCGCAGCAGCGCTAAGCTTGTCGGTAAAAGTCCACTAAAGAGCGCTCAGAAACCTGACCTCGGGTCAGGCCGCTTTGCCCACAAAGCGACTGGGATGTGTGCCCCAGGTGGTTGAATGTGGCAGCCCTGACATCGAGAGATGCGGTGTCGTCAGGCGATAATGCGGAAAACCTGACCGCAAACCATGGTGGTGCACCGTGTTGGGAATAATGTCACGTTCCTCGCACGTTAAAGAACCCTGCTGCAGGTCTCGGTAAGAGTAGGACCCGTAGGATCCCCATGCAGGAGGCTAAATTTCCCGTCCCTATCCATCACTCCTTTTTCCAGTGGCTACCCGATTTGCCTTGTGTCCCCATTTCCTCCACTTCATCATCATTTCATGTTCATTGTATCACCACTTTCATGTTCATCTCCCGGATATAGTCGAAATCGTGCTGCTTGGGAGTAAAGCAATAACTAACTAACTAACTAACTCGAACGTTTTGGTTTAAAGTATTTTTCGTTTTCAACAGTTTTGGAATTTGACCTTCCAATGTTTTGATTCAAATGCTACTGATGAGAGGTTACTCCTTGATATATCGATACATAGAATATCCAAATAAACCGCTATACCCGCGTTTTGGTATTTGTAATTTTGCAGCATACCCGTTGCGTTGTTAATGTTTCCTTTGGTGTAGGTTGCAACATAACTGTCGCGTTGCTAATGTTTCCTTTGGTGTAGGTTACAACATAACTGTCGCGTTGCTAATGTTTCCTTTGGTGTAGGTTGCAGCATACCCGTTGCGTTGCCAATGTTTCCTTTGGTGTAGGTTGCCACATACCCGTCGCGTTGCCAATGTTTCCTTTGGTGTAGGTTGCATCATACCCGTCGCATTGCCAATGTTTCCTTCGGTGTAGGTTGCAATATATCCGTCGCATTGCCAATGTTTCCTTTTGGTGTAGGTTGCCACATTCCCGTCGCGTTGGCAATGTTTCCTTTGATGTAGGTTGCCACATACCCGTCGCGTTGCCAATGTTTCCTTTGGTGTAGGCTTCCACATACCCGTCGCGTTGCCTTTGGTTTAGGTTACCACATTCATACCCGTCGCGTTGGCAATGTTTCCTTTGGTGTACGTTGCCACATACCCGTCGCGTTGGCAATGTTTCCTTTGGTGTACGTTGCCACATACCCGTCGCGTTGCCAATGCTTCCTTTGGTGTAGGTTGCAATATATCCGTCGCATTGCCAATGTTTCCTTTTGGTATAGGTTGTCACATATCCGTCGCGTTGCCAATGCTTCCTTTGGTGTACGTTGCCACATACCCGTCGCGTTGCCAATGTTTCCCTTGATGTAGGTTGCCACATACCCTCGCGATGGCAATGTTTCCCTTGATGTAGGTTGCCACATACCCGTCGCGTTGCCAATGCTTCCTGTGATGTAGTTACCGATTAAGGAAGACACATACAAATCTGTGCTCATCATAAAGTTAAAAGATCCGAATTTTCCTGTTTGTGTGTTATATCCCTGCGAAAGCACCACAATATGTTTTAAAAATGTACCAAAATGCAAGGAATTTTGAGCACACACGAAGTAGCTTTTTATGCAACCTTTGTAATAAATCATTAGTACATGAAAAATAAAAAAACATTTTAACATAATCCATGCAATGAAGTTCTATTTATAGGAATTATATGACGTGTAAATTACAACAGGCGACGGAAATTGTTATGATAGCATTAGAAATTACTATTTTATGACGAAAGTTCAAAATTATACGAAGATTTGTAATCAGAATATCATAGCAATCTTCTATACTGGCACTTGATCTAGTTGTTTTACTGATGTATACAGCAGATAGACGGGAGATCTCGCAGTCATTGTGGTAAAGCAGACACCTTCTGACGAAGATCCACTTGTAAAATTAAAATTGAAGGCGCCTGCTTCTAGATATATATCAATCATGATCAGAGGTGTACCAGAACATACTTTATATAAAACACATTATTGCACAAGCAATATTTTACGGTCGAAGAATCAGATTTGAATTCTTCACAAAAGTATGAATGATTAGAAATATCTAGATTGTCTTCCAAGAAAATGTTGTTTAAATACCTTTGCAATGTCATCATCAACTTTTGGAATTTTTAGATTCAGGAGCAACTGAGTTCACTTTTGTTTCTAGATTCAGGGACACATGAGTTCACTTTTGTTTTTAAATCCAGGGGCACCTGTTTTCATTTGCTTATACACTCAGGAGTACCTGTTTCAAATTTCTGATTGCAGTTGAACTGTGTTGTACGTTTCTTCGTAGTCAGTGTGTTGTTGTCATGAGTGCCTCATGGCTATGCCGTTTTTAGACTTTGGGATTCAAACACCTCCTTTGTATTTCATTGCTTCCTTCCTTCTTATAAATATACAAAATGAAATGGTCAGTTATACTTCACACCACTACACTAAAATGAAATGTCTTTGCAAATTGTCCGTCATATATCACGAAGTACCTTATGCTCTATGACATACCGTACTGGGCATGCTACATGTACATACCTTATCTATTTTGTGTTCCATTATATTTATTTTTCTTGTTTTTCTTCGTTAATGTTTTGTTTTATTGTATTGGATAAGTGTTTTTTTCTTTTCTTGGTTTTGTTTAAGTTTAGAAAGATATTGATTGGTGTTAAGTCTGTATATTCTTTTAGCATTTGCCACTGTTCTATTTGAATTTTTTGTTTTACAGTGGGGGTCTGGGTGGCCGGCACATGGTCTAAGGCGCAGGTTAAAATACCACACCCGATCTCCTCTCATGTGGTGTTCGAGTCCCGCTTGTAATTTACAAAATCGGAACTTTCCCACTTGTATGTGATTAGGTTTGTCAATTACTTGTCCAAGGTTGGTGGTTTTCTCTGGGTACTCCGTTTTCCTACACCAATAAAACTAACCGCCCTACATGGTCCAGGTGCGTCGATAAACACCAACCCACAACCCACAAGTTTTACAGTGTGAAAGATCGAAATATCAAAGCCCTACGTAATTAACGGGTCTAATGATAAACTGTTGCCCATCATTCTCTCCGATGAATTGTCCTTTCCTATGTTGAAAATCATAAACAATTTTTTGGGACCGTCTTTAGATTTCCTGTGTTGACCATAGCCGGTAATACCCCGTGTAATTGGAATTTGGAACCTTGCTTATTACACTTATCAGGACATAGTGGTACTTCTTTCTAACATCCGTATAGAACTATTTATATTATTTTTTTATCTGGATTCATGATATAAGTTGAATGTTGTATTTTCTTAGGATTTATATATTGTTATTTTGTTTTGGAATGCAATCTCAAAACAATTGTACTAAAATTTAAAGAAAAGAAAAGGAAAAAAAGAAATTTGATTATTTTTATTCCATTATGTTGAATTATAACAAAACAAAAACACATAATATTCAAGTAAAATTTAACAATAAACAAAAAACGCAAATTAAAAGTTCATAAAACGTCCATTACTATAATTCCTTTAAATTCCTCAATAATGTATATATCAATCTTCATGATCTTACTGTGTAAAATTTTCCAAAAAAAACCCAAACGGTTAAACCCTTACTTGATAACAGAAAAAAAAAACCAATCAAGCATCTGTCTATAACGATAGGGAGGGAACTCATATTGTATAATTTTAGGGTCCTAGAGATACTCCTTACAATATTCATTCTTATTTGCAGCAGTGTGCTTCTTTTGTTCTAGAAAAAAAATCTATATTCATAGATAGCGTAATTCATGTACCAAGAAAGACCTATATTTGATCATCAAGTTTTTCCATTTTAGTAAAGAAACATAAAACACCCAGAAATAAATGTTCACGACATATTACACATTCAAACATTCATTAACAATTAAATTAAACAAGTATAAATACTATACTTTCAACATAAACAGTACTCATTTTCCACCTAATATATATTTTATTCTACTGAACAATAGCTTTCATAACCCAAGCTTTCATTCGACCCGCACACGATGCATGGAGGTTCTAAGTCAGTTAGAACCTCCAAGCACAAGAAAGATCTGTAATATACCCTTACACGGAGACAGCACAGCTCATTTCTATTTACATAAACTTCGCTTTAAACACCTCTAATGGTCCCATTACAATACTGAGTCTTTTCTCGATGTAATGGGTCATTGACTGACCATGAATAGACGGGGCATTACCCCTCTGTCTGTCTTTAGTATATACTTAACACATTATAATATAATTTACAGCATTTACTATCACATGAAAATTAGCACTTTCAGTTTTATCTGATGTTAATTAGGTTTCACATCAAAGACCAGTGCTATCGGATTTCAAAAAGACAATCTTTGAAGCTTTTATCACCAGTCAGACTTCTCTTAAATCTAGTCCTTCTGTCGTCTTAAGTTGAGTTCATAATTCTCAATTTAGTGTCGGACAAATCGTACAAAATTTATGCACAATATATATGTAGGTTTGACTTAGTGCCAAAGCAACTACAATTTATCTTCAGATGAACTTTTAAAGTAAGCGATCATGATTTTTATTATTGGAAAAGTGAGCATAACACATGTCCTTTCAGTCCTGGATTATTTTTGTCGGTCATGTTTTGCCTGCCTTGGTAGTTCATCTTTTAATGCCCGTGTGCTCGAAAGCCCCAACGTGGCATCAGCTGAGTATTAACAACACATAAGCGGTCGGGATATGTCACTAGATACTAGTGGCACCCACAACTCGCGGCAACCATATCATCATATTGTTTTAAAATTACATTTTCATCGTCATCAAAATACAATAAACTTATAGAGTATAATTTATTTGGGACACAACAGGGTGTGGAAACGTCATTACCGACTTTGAGAGCATGAACGATACTTTGAACTGTTGCATGATTCGTTGGTTTCTGACCTTGACCTAAAGGAAATGGACAGTCGCCTTTACAATGATAGGCATTGTATCCTTTTGGAGAAATTATCCAACCTGACCATCCAATTTCATCGAAATCGACATACATTTCTCTTTTCCCACAGTTTCGTCTTCGTTTATCGTATAAGTAATAATCCAGTCCTCGCTTCTCTTTATTTAATTTTCCTTCTGCTTTTAAACGTTCCCTTTCCGTTTTCCTTTGTTCCCTTAATTTTTTTCTCCGTTCCCTCCTTTGTTCTTTTGTGAGCTTTCTTTTCTTCCTTCCTTTTCGTTTGCCTTTTCTTCTTTCCTTTTTCTTTGGCTTTGGTTCCTGATCGACGTTTCGCTTTGAACGAGTAGATATACCAAGAAGTTTGTTTAAATGTTCATTCTGAAATTCTTCGCGGTCTTTTTCATTTAGCAGTCGTATTGCCTCTTTCATTTGCTTGTTTCTTTTTCTTTCCATTCGTTCAATATCTTTTTTAATTTGAAAGTAATCTGTAATCAGAAAATTTTTTTTTTTTAAATTATAAGTAAAAACAACTTAAACATACTTATAGTGTTCATGTTCCGAAGTAAAAAGGGAGAGAGTGCAAGAAAATGAAAATGTAACATATGTTGTTAGTCTTTCAGTTAATTGTAGGATTAAAAAGTGCTCAAAAGACAGTTTACCCTTGGATAAGAATGTATATAGAAAACTAGACAATTTACAACCTATAAAGCATCAAAGGAAAGTAAAACACGAGACATCAATATCCCTCATACGAATTTATCACATCACTAAAAAGCAATCATTATAGTAAAACATAAATGAGTAAAAATAGTTGCTTTTAATACACCAGCTTAAGCCGCGTAAAAGCTTCTAAACGAAAATTCTACAGGCAATTAATTCCATATTGCACGCGACTTTATTTATTTGTAAGTAAAATAAGAAAATCAAAGATTAAACGTAACTCATATCTGACGCGGCGGCTTCAAACATTACTAATAGTTTACTCGGTCTAAATTAACATTGTAATATACACAAAAGTGTCTTGGTTTTTGTCAAATATTCATTATCTAACAAAAACTTGGCACTGTATGTCAAAACTTCATACTAAACCGACAGCGAAATGAGCAAGCAATAAACATTTTCGTTAAAAGCTACACTTAAAAGTTGTTGAATCTGTCCAACAGCGTTTTTATTTTTCACAGAAAATGCATTAAGAAAGATTTGTGCGCCTTTTTAATTTCATTGCCAACTTAATGCTAAGCAATTAAAACGATGAAAAATCTTTTTTTTTTCATTTTCACTGTGATATGTTTTTGTGTTACTGTTACATTTGTGAAACCATCCTTTTGAAAACGTCCCAATTTTTATTTGAAATTTTCATATTGTTTTATCCCTTGAATAATTCGAGTTTAATTCATAATTTAGTTTTTGTTTATACATGTTATATTTGGCTTCCTGCTCTATAACAAGAGACTCCCAGGAGCCTGAATCGCTTACCTGGTCTTGAGTCAACCTTATACATTTTAGGGACCATAACCACTATAAGGGGTTATCTGAAAACTTCGACCCTATGAAAACTTTTGTAGAGCTAAATGAACTGAACATTTAAGCAACTGAGCAACAGCTTTTCTCTATCTTCTATAGTTTTAATTCTATAGGCCAAAAACATGAAAAAACGTCATTTTAGGGGCCGTTACCCCTATAAGGGATCATCTGACAACTTCGATCCTATGGAGACTTTTGTAGAGCTTAATGAGCTGAACATTTAAAAAAGCAACAGCTTCTCTCTATCTGCTATAATTTTCATTCCATAGGCCAAAAATATGAAAAAAAAAACATTATTTTAGGGGCCGTAACCCCTATAAGGGGTCATCTGAATGAGCTAAATGAGCTGAACATTTAAGCAAGCAACAACTTTTCTCTATCTGTAATAGTTTTCATTCTATAGGCCAAAAACATGAAAAAAGCTATTTTTCACCTTTAAGGGACCATAACTCCTATAAGAGGTCATCTGACAACTTCGACTCATTGCAGACTTTTGTAGAGCTTTTGATGCTGAAGCAGTAGCGTGGCATCAGATTTCATCTATCTCTTATACTTTTTGATTTACAAGCCAAAGACAGTAGTCTGAACCCCCTGATCTTTTTTTAGTAACTGCGGCCATGTTGTTTGGACGGCGGTCACCATTTGTGCAATCTTGGTAGAGGACATCCCATAGATGAAGAGTGCAAAGTTTCAAAGCAATCGCTTCAGCGACGACGACGACGGACGCCAAGTGATGGCAATAGCTCACCTGGACCGAAGGTCCAGGTGAGCTAAAAATGCGCTCACGTGATGCACTTAACACCAGTGGTCTTTAGTGGCTGCTCTAGTAAGCCCTGTGAAATAGGCACATTTATCATTTGGATTAGCACAACTGTTATGCTAAATGTTCTGAGAAATGGACCCAAACAAGTTCGTAAATTTTACCTACCTTCATCTGTTGGAGAAATATAATTAGGGTGTCTTAATTGTCCATCATCTGTATAAACCACTAAAATTGGTTGTTTGCTTTCGTGATGTTCCCGCCTTTGAGCAAACCTGACGTAGCTTCCATTTACGTGTTGGCCATTCATAGAAGTTGTTGTCACTAAAAACCCTGTAAAAATCGTATTATTAGGCTTCTATATATTTAGCAATGACATGCATTTTGTTGATTTCAGCTGTTAAAAAACAACACAGATAAAACTATTTCTATTAAATGAAGATGGACAGGAACGAAAAGCATAACCTCGGACTGTGACTAGATGAATACGACCAAACGAATAAGGACGGAGACATTTTAAGTGCGCAATTTCAACAACGTTTTGTTTGTTTGTTTGTCTTCGTAATTTTTTTATATGCATCAGCAGCATCTTACTTTAAGATGACGAGTCTTGCCAACGGGATTTTCTGTTTTAACGTATAATACAACAGTTTTATTACAGGACTGAGAACCAAACTACACACTGTCCATGCGGACCTACAAATACCTTAAATTAGTCCGTTTATTATGCTATAGTCATATTGTGAATGTCCCTTTTAGAACATAATATTAAAACTTATAAAAAATAGATAACAGTTACAACTAACCATGGTTCGACGATGACCCATTCACCCACTCCTCTACGGCTTTTTTAACTTGGAACACTAACCATCCATTGGTATGAACACTTATACGTTTGGCATCTAATAACTTAACTCCTTTTATGGAATATATATTATCTGGATCTAATACTTGATAAATTTTTACCTGAAAAAAAAAGCAATTTTATGTCTTAATTATTAATTTAAAAATTCAATAAAAATAGTTGGATGACGATTTGATTTTTATAGTGTGTATATTTTTTGTGCTTTGTTTTGGAATATTGATAGGGGGAAGGTTGGGCCCAAAAAACAAAACCAGGAATCTTTGACAAAGCTTTCGTTTGTACTTGTCTTTTTGATGTTTTCTGTTCCTTGTTTAAGAAGGGGTCTATCTGTGACTATTTCAGGACTGGGTTTGAATTATATGCATTTTATTTAGACCATGGGCCAATTCCAGAACCGCGAGCAGCGCATACTGGCCTCGTTGAAGGCTGCTGGTGGTTTTCCATTGCGGTTTTTCTCAATTGCCACTTGATTGTTGTCTCTCTCGCGTACACTTATTCCACATCTCATTATTTTCTATTAATCACTTTGTTAAGTAATAGTAACTGTAAGAATTATTATATTTTGAGGAAAATGTTTTATTGTGTACATTTTGCTAAATGTAGAAAGAAATTGACTGTTGGGAGAGGTACATGTACTTTTAAAATAAATTCGTTTTTAATATTTACCCTGATTATTTTTTATGTTATATACATCTAAGCCAGTGAGTAGGTTATGAATAACATACGTAATATTTAGATATTCAGCAAAAACTTGTATTAGATATCTTTTTTTTGTTTTCCGGATTGAGCAATATATGACAAATGCCGTCATATAAAGTCAGTGATACCAAATTTGTTTCATGATACACATACACTATATCAATGATCTGTATTTTCTTTTTGACTAACAATATTTTCTTTCCTCTGGTATCAGAAAAATATGATCCAAAAGATTAATTAATACTAGTCTGTACGTCATGGAAGAAATATTGCTTCATTTGTTTCGGGCATTTACAAGTTAATAGAAACGTCAAAATCCAAATGGAACATTTGTTTGTCTATTCGTCTTATTACTCATTTTATTAACTCAAGTACATGAAATAATTTGTGTAAACACGTGGAATATTTACGAGTACTAGTATTATGTCATCACGATATGTAAAAAGCTAATGATGACGTCAAGTTATTTAAAGTGACGTTAATCATTTAATTTTAACTATCGGTGGCACCTTTTATTATTCCATTGCTATTGATGTGGAGTTCTCAGATAGAAAGAGGTTGAATCTATAACAAGCTAAAGAAGATAGAACGAAAGCATCCCCAAATCTGAAAACTGAAGCCCCAAAACAATATGAATATTACAAACTCATCATGCTTATATTCCAGTTACTCCGGGAATAATAACCCGTGTGGTCTGGGTGGCGAAAAGTCCCGTAGCAGCATTTAGCTCGTCGGTAAAAGAAGCGCTCAGACACCTGATATCTGGTTGGGGCACTTTGCCCACAAAGTACCGAGATGTTTGCCTCAGGTGGATGAATTGGCAACCCTGTCTTAATGATTGGTGGGTTGAATCGTCAGACTAAAATGTTGAAAATCCGACCGCAAACCATAGTGGTGCACCGGATTGGGAAAAACGTTACGCTCCTTGCACGTTTTTAAAAACTTTTTTTAACTACCCTTATACGATTATGATGCAACGTGACTTTGTACGTGGTCAAGCAATTGAAAAGTTAGTAGAGGTTAAACTGATTTTATATGGCACCACACCGACCATCTTCCATAGTGATCTTAGGGTCATGACAGCAATACAAAATACAACTCCACTGTGATTCACAACTTAATGAAAGGACTAAATACATGTACTAATAACATCATAAAAAATCGCGAACCCTATAACTTCTGATAAAATTTTGAATTACGACATCAAAGACATACATTAGTATACCACAAGAAAACACTTGACTGTATTACTTACACAACATGTTTAGACTTTTTTTGCTTTCGGATACATTCAACGTAATCCGTTTTGAGATATACCAGGAGTAGTTTGACAAAACTGATTTTGTAAATAATCTTACCTCTATTATGTGTGATGATGGAATGTTTTCTGATAATGATGAAGGTTTTGGTCTTAATTTAAATACATGGAATTCTGCAGCTAATATTTTTTCTTCTGTAGTTAAATAAGATATATTGTAATAAAAATGCATCTGCTGTGTCCACTCTGAAAAATAAAGAAAGGAAAAATATGAGCACTTGTGATCATACATCTGAAAAAGGTGGTTGTGCGATTAAACCGGGTTTAACTTTTCATATTTCTTAAGAAGGCCTGTATCAAGTCAGATCCATTGCGATTTTTATCTACCCAATAAGAAACCAAAGCCCTCATTGTTATTCGGAGAATTCGTTTTTCTGAATTTTGTTCTAACGCCTTGTGATGTATAAAAACTCTTAGTAAAACAGTGAAAAATCATTTTAAGAACAACTACTAGACTGTATAAAGTAAGATCAAAATATAAAAGAACAATGCTATAAAAAGGTAAAGACAATGCTACAAAATGACAATGAATACCCCCGCCTAAAAATCAGCAACTGCTATCAAAATTCGTTATACTTTTTGTACTGAACATACCTAACAGACTTCTTTCATGTCTTAAGACCAAGTTAAACGTCTTTTTAAGTGACAAATTACGTTCAAAACAAGACAATAGCAACCCATATTGTCATTAAATCAAAAACTAAACTAGATTAATTTGTATTTGTTGTATTTAATAACAGTTGAGTGTGATATTTAATGAAGAAATTAGCCAAATATGCTATAATTATGATAAATATTCTCACAGTTAACACCTGGCATGGTAAATTTGTCACAAATATTTAAATAGCAGCTTTTACATACACTTTTTGTCTAGTTTTAAACCCCTTATTTAATTTTGATCAGCTTTTCTTCCTTTGAAGAGTTTTGGCTCATTATAAAGACAAACAAGGAATGTAAACAAATAATATTCAACTCGCACCTGTTTTAGAAATACTAGAAGAATATGCAAATATTTCAAATTTCAATTCTAAAAGTCGAAATCAAGCTATAGTTCTGTAAGTCAAGTATAAGTTTACCTAAATTGTCAATTAAAATTTTTCAAAGTCATTAACTATCGTCAAGTGTCATATTATACACATAAAAATTAAAAACCCGTTAAAATATCTTGACATGATTTTTTGTGATTGATAATCATATTTTTTAAATTGATTTATCTGCTGAATAATGTCAATGAAATCTATACAAGGAAAAAGGATATGAAATATATTATTTACTTTAATAATGTTATCTAACTGTTAAATTGACGGCATGCCAGCAGATCGAACTACCCCTGTTAATAAAACTCTAACAATTCTTGCTTTGACTTGGCATTCCAACACTATTGACTGTAGTCGTAGAGAAGCTTTATGGAGGTAAAGTCATCTTTTTGTGGGCTTAAAATTATCACTTTGATATAAACTAGCAACAGTTGCTACAGTTTGGAGTTCGTGAAAAAGAAAAAAAAATGACTGTAGCACATGCACATGAAATGGCATCCTGGTGCCAAACTTACATAGGGTCGTTTATTCTAAAGGATTTTTTTTTGGTAAAATGTTTGTTCCTATAATTTTGATTATCTAAATGACAACTGCAAACAAGATATATAATCTTGGCAATGCGTTAAATATTACAACGTGTTCATGTTCGTGTATTTTCAGCGTTTTCTTATGTTTTGGATGTTTTGTTGGCTCAACTGTTTTTGTCTTGGCCAATTCAGACTTACGAATGCCGCATAGGCACCTTTTGCCCCATTTATACCACGATATTAAATAAAACTATTCAGAAACTAAATACTAATCTCGAATACCCAGTCAATACAAAATAACTCAGTATGAATGCACATGAGACAACCGGTTCCGGTTCGACCCAACCCCCTTTCCTCAGAAAAGTGGTAATTTTTGTGCAGATTTTCCTCAGAAAATTTGTAATTTTTGTGCAGATTTTCGGCAAAATCCTCCTGGAACCCCCTTTTCATCTTCGGAACATTATAGGCAAAATCCTCCTTTTCAAACATTTCCGGGTCCGCCCCTGTCAACAGCCCTTTGCACATCATAGGTAAACAACCATGACAACGTTTTTTTTAATAGCTAAAATTTCAGCTTAAGTTATTAACAGAACCCGCCATATATGGATAGAGCAATGTTAATACAATCTTTACAGAGATGTCGTCAAATTTCTTCCTAATAAATACCCCACCCGAAGATTTCGATGCTATCGTGCTAAGTGTTAAAGAATGCATAAAATACCTATCTTGGCGATTTGTAAACAAAAACGCTGAATCACAAAGATGAACTCGACTAAAAAATCTCACAGAAGATAAAAACTATACAATACAATGAACACGCGATTTAAGCATTCTGGCACGCGACATATATTTAAATTGTCCAATAGTTTAGTGATCAAAAATGCAATTAACAAAAAAGGTCACATTTTAAAATTTTTGTTTACAATATTTCTGTTTTTTTTCATATTTTATTTTTTACTGGCTGAAATTCAATATGCCGGCCAGACACAAAGCGGAACACCATTCTGAATGGGGTTTCGTTTTGTGTCTGTTTGACAAATTGAAAATTATATAAATATTTAATGAAAAGGTTAAGCAAGATGCATTCAGGAATGGATTGGAACAAAAAATTAAATGGTTAAAAATTAATAGTTGCCATTAGATACTCGGGGTGATAGGTGATGGAGACCCACCCCCATCCCCGAATTAGCAGATCAACTTACTGATGTTCAAGCTTTTCCTAAAATAGCAACATTTCGGCGGATTGAACTACTAATACTCATAATGCTTTGTAGAGACTAGACCCAATGGGCATAGTCTGCCCAGAATTAACAGCAGCATGAAGTTAAATCATTTAGAAACAATTAATCAAAGGACCGAAAGAGAAGCCTTCATAACCATCCCGACCTCTCAAGAAAAAGATTTGAAAAGGAAATCAGATTACACGCCAAATAAGTCAAAGTTTATTTTAAAGCTGTAAACGATGGCAAAAAAGACAAAAGGTTGTACATGTACTGTTTTAAGAAATTGTTCGTCACAGCAGTACAAATTTGGATAAAACAGAGCGATCCAATATGCTCACATAGGAGTATTTTCTAAGAGTTTTTATGGATTCGAATCCATGATCGTTAAATTGTGACCTTTCTTTAAGACTTTGTTAACAATTACAATAAAAAGAAACAACGTATATTTTTCTTGTTCGTTTCATAAATGTGATTCCAATTTCATTAATTTAGAGATAATCCCCATTTACTTAACCATTGGCGGCAACGGTTCTGAGAGCTGAAGTAACAATAGACAAATATATATATCACTCAGTCTGCTACAAGCCTTGGTGCCAATTTATTCGTCCTAGGATACCACTATGTAATGCTCGAAAGCCAGTATTCTAATTAACAAATAATATTGTTTGTCATTAGAACGGTAGAGACTTAATAAAGTCTAATCTAGTTTCTAAGATATCGTAAAGTGTTTCCGCATATCTTAGATTTGCCTAGAATCCCGTTATTACATTTGTGAAATTTCGAGCATAGAAATATTTATTAACCAATCTAAAAAGTATTATTAAATAAAAATATCCCTTAGGCTGTGTTTCAGTATATAAATATATATTTAAAAGCATCACTTTGATTTTCAAGTAATTTTAAGACGAGTTTATTTTAGTAATACCGGTATGTCGATCACATATATGCTGTTTGGAGGTGAAGAACAAATATCTCAGAGTTTCGACACTAGCTGTTTTAGAGAAAACAAAGGTCCTTGCACATCATATACTTGGTCTTACAGGTAGCTTGCTCTGGCGGTAGTATTCCTACCAAAAGACCCAAACCGGTGCACACACAGGTTGGCAAAAGTGCAAAGTCCTATGCAAAGAAAATCAAGAAGAGGTCAGGCCATACAGGATCAAGTCCCTAACACATTTACTAGTTTATTAGAAAGTTGTTCCTATCAATAAGGTTTGAACATAAGTAAATGGGTAGAGGAGGTCCTCATTTGTCCGATTGCTTTCATTATATTTCTAACAACAGTTCTACAGTTCTAAGCTTCAGAAATGAGAGTCGAACCACATCGTTGCTCGAAACGACGAGAAAAAATATTTTCTTTTAAAACGTTGAACTAAGTTAACATTAATACACGTACAGTACACCAAGAGACATACTGTGACTGTGGTACACCACTCTTAGAGACATAACAAATTTCTTTTTTTTTGTGTTTGAAGATTTAAAAAAAAAATCTTTTTACATTTAGAGGAAATGGTTATACAGAACAATATCCAAAAAGAATTTTTAAAAAATCTTTTACCACAAAAAAGATATTTGTTATGTCTCTAAGAGTGGTGTACCACTATCACAGTGTTCAGTCACAGTATGTCTCTTGGTGTACTGTATCTTTACAAATTAATTATCTGTAAAAACGAAAGCATTATTGAAACATGCAAGAATTTAATTACAGTCTTCACAAAAACAGCGACACTGTAAAAAGCATTCATACAATTGAACTGAAACATCAGATCTAACATTAAGTGTCAATAAAGAACAAATTTACACCATCATTTAGTTTAATTATGTAATATAAAAGTCTTCATTAGATACACGAAGAAATTGAAACTCAATAAATACCCCTGATAGCCTGTCTAGACAAAAAAAAAGTGGTAGATAGAATGTTTTGTGAACATAACAGGGTGAACCAAAGACAATTTTGAATAGTATTTTTTTTATTTTCCTCAATCAACAGCTTCTTATTGTTGATGTCTAATGACAATAGCTATATTACACCAAAAGGGAATTAATCAAATTGGCTTTCAATACAGAAAAGAAATCTTTTTACATTCAGTTAGTAAGTCTTATGGCGGGGGGGGGGGGGGGGTGTTGACATGAAAGAGATGATAAAATGAACATGAAATGATAATGAAATGATGATGAAGTAAAAGTGGGATACAGACACAGCTTTAGTAGGGTAAAAGAGTTTAGACTCATGGGATAAAATGATTTGCATAATGTTTTTGAACTGAGCCTTTTCTGATAATGTTCCCTACTTCGAGCCATTACTGGCAAATTTGAAAATAAACTGCCAATTCATATGAGGAAACTTCAACACCAGTACACGTACGTAGGTACAGTGGTTTATAGTTCAAAGTAATTGTTTCGTTTCCAATATTTAAAAGTACACATTGGTAAGACTTGTACATATATGGGTAAAAGAAATTTGATAAAACACCTTTAATAAAATCTCGTATCTATACTACATAATTTAATTCAATTTACGTGAGAATTGAGATTCAAATGGCTTTTTGATAAACATGTATCGATTGTTAACACCTGTTGTAGAAATGATACCCTTCATTTTCTTGATATTGTAATCCTAAAGAAAGCGATAGCGCAGTCATTACAAGACTATTTAACGTTTTGTCTGTAATTGTTCAACTTTGTCCGAATATAAGAGAATTAGAATTAAAAACACGACCAGTTTCTAAAATTTATTTGTACCCCACACCTGGAAAATTTTAACACCTGCAAAAGTTGGACATTTAACCAAAATCTTGTCATACCCCCCTTCAAGATGACATGACAAGACAACAAGGCAATTTTGTGAGGATTCCCGAACGTACTATGCACGTGTTAGAAGCAGTACTATGAGAAAATCACAGTTTGCTTCGATAGTATACGATCATGACAGTCGAACGAGTCGAATGGAGTACAAAGAGTACAGAATCTGTATGATTATCTTGGTACAAACTGAAAAGGCGTTTGGTTCCTATTGATTGATAGACTTTCACAAAACCACCATTACATTCTAATGCAGCGCACAATTAGCACATTTTGCAGAGGTGTCTAATTAAAGCTTACATCCGTGACTTATGTCCATGATGGGCTTTTCTTTAAAATTTCCCCAACAAACATTTTCTAGGATTTAATCAATTGCATTTCCCAACCTACAGTCTTGAACCTCGTTTACTAGTTGTAACTTTAAAATAACTTTGAATTTGTAGCCATATTCTGAAAATTTTGTGAGATTAGTTGCTTTGATTTATATGCATTTTGGGGTGATCGTTGAAGATATTAAAAGGTATAAATAGTCAATTCAAGGCCTGATAATTTACCTTATTCCTTATGTCATTAGAAAATGAAAAATAATGTATATTTCTACCACAAAATAAAGCAAAGAGCAGTATTGTAGAAGAAACACTTTTCATGTACAAGACACTGCATGTAATCATTACAATCAAAAAATCTTTAATGGTACACCCTATTGTGAAATACCGGGTAGTAGATATCCCATGCTGATAATTTTGTGAGTATAGCTTGGAGTTTTTTTGTATAAATATGAATGCATTTAAAAAAAGTATGAATAAAAAACTTTAAAAAAATTTTTACTACGTAATCAAACAACTTTTTAAAGCCTCCGATTCCCTCGGAATTGCCTCCACGGACCGTTTTCCTAAATGACAAAACTGATATTTATAAATATATCAAATGTTCTCGGACTAAATAAAACATTGAACGTACGTCAGCCCCTCCTTAACTTCTATATTGATGACAGATTTAACCTTCATTTTTTTTCTTTTGTAAAAATGATTTACTTTTAAATAATAGGTGAAATAAACAAGTTCTTTTCCTATTAAGTTTGTTTTTTGAAGCAGAGATATTATTTCCAGACATTTATCAGTAAATACAATAATTTTTGTGCAGATTATTATCACCTAATTGTTTAGAAAGTGCATAATGAATGTAAACTGCCAAAAATTTAAACCCACAAATCACGCATATGAAATTTTCTAAGTACTCTTTTCAACAGGGGAAGATTTCAACTCTTAAACAAGATAAAACATCAGTGAATGATTCGTCTTCTCTCTATCTTTGCTTCTATGCTAGATTCCTTTAAGATCAATGCTTAAAAGTAATGATATGATAACATAAACTTGTACGATTGTGATCTTAATCAATTTTATATAAAAGGGGTATGATATCCTTGTGTTTTTAAAATCGAGTTTGATGTACATGCATGGACATATATTATCAGTCTTTACCAACAAAAGGCAAAGGAAGAGTAAAAATAAGCAACTGGTATTACTTTTGATTCTTATATATATATATTTTCTTGACATTTGAATTATGTTATTAATCATTCAAGAAAAATACAAAGAACAGTTTGCAATATAGTAAGCATCAAGAAAGGTAGAACTGAACAACAGTTAAGACTCCATAATAGAAAAAAAATGAGACGTGGAATAAGTGTATGCGACACAGCATTACAAGCGGTAATTTAATAGAAAACGCCAGCAGCCTTCAACAAGGCCAGTGGGCGCTGCTGGCCGTTCGCAATCGGCCCGAGGTCTGAATAAAATGCATATAATTTAAATCCATGCAGATAAGAAAAAGCCAAAGAAAGACTCAAACTATATTTTTAACTGATGGAATCTATGCCCACTATGCGTATTTACCAAACGATGGACCATATATTTTTTACACATTATTTGAAACAAGTAAAACAGATAAAAAAAAATCTTCAAAGACATGCTAAACGAATGCTTTCTAAAAGGCCACATGTTTTATGGAAGACATGTTCAGCTCCTAAAAGAAATAGTTTTTTTCAGTTTTAACACTTTTATTCCATAGTTTAAGTTTAAACATCTTTTATTTGATATATGATTGAACGCAACACAATTTTTACGTAGGTTGTTTTCTCCAAAATACGGTTTTAAAATACAAGCAACTAAGCAAAGCAAGCAGAGGTCAGAACACATACTGCTGAACAATATGAAAGAAATACAGATACAGAAGATTAAGATTGGACAGCGACCATCCGGTCTCATATCCTAAGTTTCCTATACTTACGCCTATCTGGAAAGCTTCGGACAACATCAGCATGGTACGGACTATCCCGTTTCAGGAGCCCGCCACTGTCCGTAATAGTATTATATAGATCCAACATGTATTGGGGAGGGGAGCGGTTAAAAATCCGCACGGGAACTTTATCTATCCCAAACAAATTCGAGAGTCGTTCGATCACATAAGTTTCATTGCTAACTTTTCGTCGCTTGGCCTCAGTTAATAATCCTAAGTATATCAAAATGAAAAACACGAGACGAAGCATTTTGTAAAATCTGTTAATCTGACACTGCAAACAGCCTGACATTGTAAATAATTGATGTTCTCCAATTCAAATTCAAACAAATCTTTGAACAGACAAATTCAAGGTATTAAGGTATTAATTATTATCTTAACATTGTTCTAAAGTAAGACAATACGATCTCGTCACAACATGAGCTTCATAGTATTCCAATTCATAATTTGAACTGAATGTTTGTTTTTATCGAAATTCGCACCTGAATTTCATTTTCGTTATTTCGTAAATCTTCATTAATTTAGTATGATTGTATTCTTACACATTATGACCTCGTAACAATACAGCTGAAGTGGCTATAGAATATTTCAAGTACCACTCGAAAGTCCGGTTAAAACCACACACCTGTGCCGGTAGATGCCTTCAATATTTTCTATAAATCCGTCTAATTTTTAAACCACACATTAGGGGTGAAATCAATTAATTTTAAAAGACACCTGTTGAATTCACTTTTTCGAAAATTAAAAGCAAAAATTGCGCTTCATAAATGGTTCACATTTGATTTCCACTATCTGAAAGTCCAGGGTTTCCAAATATATAAGAAATGGAAAGCTACGGTTATAGACGATATTGGCTGAAAATCAGTTAAGCGATAGGAATCTCTTTAATTACACCTTCTACAGTTGTTAAATAACGCTCCTCCTATTTGGAAATATATTGGTTTAAAAAGTTTTGTCGCATGTTAAATAGCTCCATGGTTGGAATAACACCAATGGTCAGTCGTTTTGGAATAAAAGGCTTTTTCGACACACAAATTACTGCATTATCGAATTACTAAAATTATTGAATGAACTTAAAAGCGCGAAGTTGTCAGCTAAGATCCGCTGTATGAATAAAGAACATGATTTAATAGAGGTATCATATATTATCTCCACAAAGAAGAGCTAATTGAAATTGTGGCAGAGATGGGGTTTCGTTTCATTACTGGTGATTATTGTTGTTAAAAGAGATGTTTTACATGATAAATCTCTTAACACAAAACTTATCAGAAAGGGGGATGAGACGACTTTAATGAATCAGAAGAAAAACCATTCTTTAAACCTAAACATTCAGCAGGGAGTCAGTTTGTCTTGCAGTAAAGTCAAAACTGTATAAAGAGTTTAAATTGTCAAGACATGCTACCAAACGCTTCTTTTGCGTTTTCTTGAAAATCTTATCTTACACGTAGCTCTTTATATATTTTATAATTATTATTGAGGGGAATACTTTTTTTACGCTTCAAAGTCATAGGCTTTTTCACAATCAACGTGGAGCGGTATTATTCTAACTACAGCACTAGTATCCAGACTAGTACCCATATCAAAGGTATCACACAGGGTACGCATATCAGACATGTCAGACCCAATATAATTTCGAGATTCCCATATACTAAATGGAACCCAAAATCTAACATGGACCAAATGATTTTATGCATGCAATCTGATACATGAAAAACTCTGTGATATTATTTCTTTTTTTGAATTTTGCAATGTTCAAGTAAAGTACAAATACTAGTAGTCTAATTCTATTACTTGAGACCAGCAGATGAACACGAAAAATAAGACTAGTGCACCCCCAATTGAATCCGAACAACCCATATCAACATCAAAAGTCTGGTTTAAAGCGCCGGAATTATTAACTTTTAAAGCGAAAAAATATTGCAATCATAAAAGAATTTATGTTTTTAAATTTGATTTTAGTTCTCTTGTTCAAACCATTTACATGTTATACTGCTTTTATAGGTTCGAACGGAAGATACCAACTCCGAACCGGCAGTGATTGGATTCCACCCCGAACTTCTTTCTGTCTGACACGCAACAGAAACGGGAGAAGGTATTGTGCGAAGCTTGAGAGATTACATCCTGAACAAGGCTTAAGCACAAATCTGCTCGAACTTCTTGTCTTATGCGGAACGGGAACAAGCACTACGCCAAGTTTGGGAGGTTGCCTATCAGGACAAGGTTTAAACATATATAGTTATACGTTTCGTCAATTTGAAGTCCCAATCAGTACAAGAACGCAAATACTTTTTTTTTGTATAATGCAATATTCGACAGCAATGTTACTTACTGTCTTGGAAATTAAAAGGACATTGTGGGATAGAAAAAGCAAGACAATCGAACTTCAAAAGGAGCAATATATTTTCAAACTCTGAAGACGCGTCGTTTCTGTGGTCAGGCTTTCTGTATTTCAGTTCAATAGTAAGTCAAGCATCAGGAATTCGGCTCTTTCAGGAAGATGAACATGATGGGTGATAAAATGAACATAAAATGATGACGAAGTTGTTGAAATGAGGCACAAGGCCAGTCGGGGGTGAGAGTTCTGACTGCCACTGGAAAAAGGAGGGATGGGTAGGATATTACAATAAAGCACCCTGCATCGGGATCAGGTACGGGTAGCACGTAGAAATGAAACAAGGGTCATAGATCCAAAAGATTTTCGCAAATGAATCTATTAGTAAGTTTACAACGGTTATTTGTACTCACTTGAAGAAAATGACATGATACATGTATCAAGGTATTAGAAAGAACGCTTCTAAATAAATAAAGGGATATTAATAAGCCATTTCTCAAGTATACACCATATCGGATAAAACTGAGAGATGAATATGTAAGCATGAAAGAGGATAAAAAATGAACGTGAAACAACAATGAAGACGTGGAATGGCGACACAAGGTCAATAAACTAACAACTTTTGACCGCCAATGGAAACATACTCGTAGCCAGGGGGGGTTCGAGGGGTTCGGACGAACCCCCCCCACCCCCCCCCCCCCCTTGGACAAAATAATTGATCAAAATAGAGAAAAATCAGGTGAAAAATTGGTTAAGCACTATCAAAGTCAGAAAAATTTGGGAAATCGATCCCCCCTCTTCACATTTTCGAACCCCCTGTTGAAAAATTCTGGCAACGGGTATGGAAAATGAAGGTATATGTAAGGTCTGCGCACTATGATGTGTCATGTATTATGGGTAAACGACGTCGGAATACAATTTGACAGATTAACTTCCAATCAACCACGTGGGGCACACACCCCAGGCGGTCAGATTCGACGGTGCTGTTTAGCGATCTTACGCTTTCAAGCTAAAGTTGTTTACCACCCATTCAAGGCCAAGAAAACCAATGCATAAAATAAAGCGAAAGGGCCCCATCTATAAGCATCAAAATCTTACTATTTCTTAAAGCACAGCTAGCCTTATCGTTCGGACTCGAATTGGGGGAGGGTTGTATAGACTTTAAATGCCGGCCGACGAAATCCCGGTTGAAGGGCAGCAACTCCGAGTTGACAAATAGGTTTGTGGTTTGTCTGACAAATTTGAGATAATCCAGAAAAATAAATTCGACGCATTTGACGAATAGGGCATAAAACAAAAGATGCAAACGTGGGAATCAATGCAACTTTGCAACCTGGGTCAATGACCCGACTCAATCTCTCCTAATTGGGTTTTTATTTCCACAGGCCAAATTAACAAAAGGTCCACAACACATATATTTACTTTATAAACCGGACTTTGAAAGTAGAAAGTGCAATAGGTATCGAGAGTTCAAAAATGTATTATTTTATATTTATTGTATAACATTTTTTCGCCTAAAACGAGCACTATACGCTCGAGTGAGTTGGCTGGTGTTTTACACACTAACAACAACGTGCATGCTTATATCAGAGCGATGAAGATGAAAGGATGATGATAGAATTAACAAGAAATGATGATGAGAAATATGGGAGTGAGATAGCAATGAAAAACAGAGAGGTGCGTAGGGCACAAAAATAACATATTTGGTGCACTCATGACGGCCCCCAATGGGTTTTTCTTGAATTATCATGTTCGTACGAAAATATAAATGATAATAAACAATATTGTATACTCATTCTATGTAGAAATACCAAAAAGATCTCAAAAACCGGGGAAAACGATTTATGATAATATATCAGAATTATACAAAGAATGTAACAGCCAAAACGAAAGGTTAACTAAATGGTACGGACACATTTCTACTACATTTGCACTGGCTAGAACTAAGGACCCTTCTTTCTACTCTGATTTGAGATCTTTGGTGTGGACTTTTAATTAGTGTTATCCCAGAATTGTCCACGGCCCTTATAATTTCATAGTTGATGCCATTTCCCCGATTGGTATCTTATCTGAACGCGATGTCGGCTCTCAATAGTAAAATAGTTATAATTTTTCCATAGTGGATATGTATACTTTAATAAACCTCCAGCTAGCTACATTTAACATTTAATTTGCAGTTAACAATTGAATGATAGATGCCAATGATTCGGTCATTGTCACTTCATGTTCAGGGAATAAGCACTGTGGGAATAAGAAGGTTTTAAAAATCCCCCCGGGGGCGGGGGGGGGGGTTACTCCCTATATACCAATAAACGGGATGTGCATTTTTTAAGGGTCCATTTTTCACAATTTTTTACATAGATTTGGGTTTCTTTTTTTAAGCAGTACACATAGATTTGGTACCCATTTTTTTATGTCTTACATAGGCATGAGAGTCAAAATAGAAAAGGTGCCATAGACTTGGGTCTTTTGTGTTTTTAGGATACTTAACGAAGTTAAGATGTCATTTAAAAGTAAGAAAGAGACTTGTAATTTATTTTATAAGGCTCTAATAAATGAAAAAAAAAATGTTAATTGACTTTTATTTCGTTACATAGATATGGGTACTGTGGTTTCCCTATTATTCGTGGGGTATCAATTTTCGTGGTTTTCGTGGGTGGCTTTGACCCACGAAATTTGATTCCAAGCGAAAAAGAAAATTAACATTGCTTTGAATGCAGGAAACAACAGAACCACGAATTCAAGAATCCACGAACTAATCATTTTTCCCCAAACCACGAAAATTAATACCCACGAAAATTAATCCACAGTATTTGTTTGCTAACCACATAGATTTGGGTATGTTTTTGACGATTTTCTGACATAGATTCGGGTACCAATTACAATGTACAAAATGCACACCCCCGACATAAAACACCAGAGTAACCCCCCCCCCCCCACCCCCGGAACAATCCTTAATTCAAACTGTCAGAAATTAAAAGATAACACTTTATTGGTAAATAATTGTTAGTTGGAGACGTTTAAGTATGTTTATGCTTTTCTTGCTGCGGATATAGTGATAGTTTTACTCCAAAACTCCCCATTGCAACTTTCGAAAGCAGTTTGGGTCTTATTTTGTTTTGTATTGCATAGTTTGCCTTGCGGTTATGAGTGAGTTGGCGCTTTATGCCCCAGAAACATTATATAGGTAATATCATTGTGATGAACATAAGAGTAAATCGTGCATGAATTGAATATGATTAGAAAACGGGGTGAGTGGGAACAAAGGATCAACAAGTAATTGAAGACCACTGGAAAACTAAATGGAAGACGCGGACAATTTAGCGCATGAGTTGGACCAAAAGCTGTTTACAGAGGGTTCTACGAAGCGTGTTACCTCAACGTCAGGGTACTGGGCGCTTTTTGGCGAACCTTTATTTTTGCCACTGGAACCGTGAACTGGAATACCATTAATATTGCACTATATCAAACAACCAATAAGTGCACCCCTTGGAAAAAAAAGAAGATAAGAAGAATGCACAGTTCTGGTAAGTGAGTGATTGAGTTGGCGTTTTACGCCCTTTCAATGATATATACATGTTGGTTATTTGAAGGCGATGGACATAAAAAATGATAAAATGAACATGAAATGACGATGAGAATCGAAATATGGGGGTTGGGTGGTAAACAAAGGAACAAAAAATTTTGAAGACCACAGGAAAAGGGGAGAGGTGGGTAGGAGTAGAAAAGTTTGCCTCTATGGTGCACTGCCTGGTGTGGTTCTGGCTTTTGATTACATGTACAAAAATAGTATGAATGTGCACATGGTACTTTTTTTCATGACACCTTCATGGTTTTTAATTTTAATTTGTTTTTAACAAATTTATGAATAAATTTTCACACCTGCACCATATAGAAAGTTTGTTTTTCACAGATGCGATTTCGAATATTTTAAAATATTTTATTATGGATAAGTGAAAAGTCCCTTTACAATGAAATAATTATGTCCCTTATTAAAATTGAAACTTTATTACTACGTTGATTGCAAAGTAGGTATTGGTACACCATTCTTAAGTGTCAACTTGTTCACGTGTTATTTACCGCCATGATTTAATCTTTGGTATTGCGATTTTTACATGTATTGGCTGAAACACCTGGTAAAAAGATGGGTTTGGCCAAAAATATTCAGAATCACGAATTCCATTATGACAAGTTTTTCTTTTGCTTGTTACAAAGTATCAATACACATTCTACATCTATCCAGATTTTTTTAATGAAAACTTGGTTTGTACTCAAATGACTTGTATTTTACCCTTTGCTATATATAAAATAAGAAACAAACTTATTGAGAATGTTATCATTTATATAATCAACAAAGTATTTATGATCTTTATTTTTTAGATATGGTGTACTTGTACATGAGATATGCGTTATGGTCTCATGTTCATTTACTCCATATCCTTTCATATATTATTTACATGAGTTTGTCTTCTATGCCGTGTGGAGTTAGTAGAACAATTCCCCGTGTTTAAGATGTATGCTCTTTATTTTTTTGCCCCATCTACGAAAGTAGAGGGGCATATAGTGTTCGGGTCCGTCCGTCTGCCCGTTCGTCCTTCCGTCCGTCCGTCCGTCCGTTCGGATGTCCGTCCCAAATCCCATATTTTCAAATTTGCACTTACTGACAAATGCCACATCAATCATATTTGTATGGTAGGTGCATCTAGTGATGATAACATTGCATGCTTCGGATGCTGGATTTGACCTATATTTTCTGCATGAATGATCGTGTACAGAAAAATGGTTAAAGTATATTCCCTCTAACTAACAAGTGCTACATCAACCATATTTGTATGGTATGTCCACCTAGTAATGCTAAGCACAATGCATGCTTCGTATGCTAGCAGTGACCTTTATTTTCCGCATGAATGACCACTTATAGAAGAATGGTTAAAGTCCATTCCTTCTTACTGACAAATACCATAGTAACCAAATTGATATGGTAGATGCACCTAGTGATGCTTAGCACAATGCATGCTTCAGATGCTGGATATGACCTATATTTTCCGCATGAATGACCACTTATAGAAAAATGGTTAAAGTCCATTCCTTCTTACTGACAAGTGCCATAGCAACCAAATAGGTATGGTAGGTGCACCTAGTGATGCTTAGCACAATGCATGCTTTGACTGCTGGATGTGACCTATATTTTCCACATGGATGGCCTCTTAAAGAAGACTGGTTAAAGTCCATTCCCACTTACTGACATGTGCCACATCTACTATATTATTATGATAGGTGCACCGAGTGATGCTAAGCACAATGCATGCTTCGGATGCTGGCTGTGACCTATATTTTCCGCATGAAGGACCACTTATAGAACAATGGATAAAGACCAATCCTTTTTTACTGACATGTGCCACATCAACTATATTTGTATGGTAGGTGCACCTAGTGATGCTTAGCACAGTGCATGCTTCGGATGCTGGCAGTGACCTATATTTTCTGCATGAATTACCACTTATAGAAGAATGATTAAGTTAAAGTCCATTCCTTCTGACTGACAAGTGCCTTAATAGCAACCATGTTGATGCTTTAGTGATTGTGGAAAAAAATAAATGTTGCGAGATGGGGCATTATGTCTTTTAGACATATTCTTGTTTAGATATGGTGTACTAATACATGAGATTACTTCTCATGTGTACACTTTGTTTTTTACCACTATCTAAATTTATGTAAATTCTAAAACCTAAGGTTTGACTCCCTCCATCGTAGGTTTGCCCTTAGCTATATATATATATGAATTTCGTTTGGTTTTATGCATTTTGAACATCTTTTGAATTTTTGATTTCCTTTGTTTGGGTTCTAGTGCTGTTGATGAGGAATAATTTTCCGAAATGGTCATACAGCTCATAAAAATTAATTGCTGTTGGGAGTTAACATATGCGTTGTGGTCTCACGTTCATTTACTCCATATCCTTTCAAATATCATTGTATTTAATAGCAATTCATTCCAAATTTACAAATCTGGTTGCCTTCAAGTTAAGTACAATCACTTTTTTTTTTAAAGAAATCAATGTTATGAACAATTTTGATGGGCACATATACAAACATATTACAGCGAAACTTCGAAAATAATCCGTCAGTTTTGGTTGTCTAATGAAAAAATGTATTTAAAATATACAAATGTAAGCTTCTTGTCATATACAAGAAAACGGCGGAAATGATGTATTATAATGTACGAGAACTTAACTAATACTGAAACAAGGGGTTGCACTTAGGCGTGCTAAGGATACCCCAACTCGACCATTCAGAAAACAGGAAGTAGATGACCCACTGACCTGGAAAGAGGAGGCATGTTACTCATCGTAATAAAGCTGTGTACCAAAGAAGCAGAGGTACCAATAGGGCATCCGAATGTCAAAGTCCGAAAGGACAGAGACAAAACCAGTAAACACAAACAAGGAAAGGATGAAAAAACAGACAACATTAAAAACAAAATGAAAATTGAAATAAATCCTTTCAGTAGAATTACGAAAATATTCTATTTTTTACCCTTAAATAGACTAAGTCGGCTCAGGAAAAAAGAAAGTGGATGTCCGACTAACCTGGAAAGGATAGGCAGGTTACGACTCATCGCAATAAAAACTGTGTACTAAATTTGAAATCAACCCCTTCAGTATAGAAGCCGAAAAATTTGTAAGGACAATTTTTCCAATTTTTTACCCTTAAATAGACTAAGTCGGCTTAGAAAACAAAAAGTGGATGTCCGACTGACATGGAAAGGGGGGCACGTTACGATTCATCGTTATAAAATTGTGTACTCAATTTGAAATCAATCTCTTCAGTAGAAGCCGAGAATTCTGTTTATTTTTTTTCCTGTAAAAAGACTAAGTTGGCTGGAAAAAGAGGAAGTAGATGCGAGACTGACCTGGATAGGAGAGGTACGGTACAACTCATCATGCTGAAGCTGTGCACCAAATTTGAAACTATTCCCTTCAGTAGAAGCCGATACGGACGGACAAGGTGATTGCAATATACACCCCTCTCATACGAGTGGGGGTATTATAAATTGAAGCGATGAACGAACATAGAAAGCGACTAGAAGTTGCATGCATGCAAATTTAACTGTGCAAATATAGAAATAAATAAAATGTTAGCAAATCAGGCAAGAAGGTATATGAATAAACTAGACTTTGAGAGCAAAGACATTGTTAATTGTTAATGAATAAGTTAAATGTATTGCCTTTTTTCCCAAGAGCACTAACTAGGTAAAATGTATTTCTGACAGATAAACATGAAAAGGTAATCATAATAGAGTGAAAAAATGTACATGAAATGGTGATAAAAAGAAAAATGGACCCATGGGCAAACAAGGCCACTAGGGTAAATTATAAAGAATTTTGATGTCAATGGTAAATGGATAGAAAAGGTCGGGTTTCTTTGCTGAATGCAGGGTTTTATGGTCCTTTGCAAATTGAAAAATTATTGTTATTTAACTTGCTAGAAACGCGACATTTTTTTTTCACACGGGTCACATTAATGGTTTGTGATTATATCCTTTGAACCCGGCATAGATGATGACAGAGTTCTCCATGCCTTAAACCACCACATACATCCCCGTCGTTCTGAAGGTAAAGCAGACTGACTCGACGTCGGGATTCTGGGCGCTGTTAGGTGCATGTGTTGCACTTTAAGCGACAAGAACAGCCTTTTCATAACGAACTTCAACTCGGATATCAAGTGTTCTATTCCGGCTATGAACACATTTTAATAGAACCTAAACAAACATTCGCGTGAACAACTGAAAAGAATAAAAAATACCAAACAAAGCACAATATTTTAATCGATTTTTATGAAGGTTTAAAAAATATAATGTACGCCATGTTTTGCTTGAAATAGAATAATAAAAAAAAAAGATACCAAGTAAGGCAATATATTGGAGTGTTCCAGGGGATGTAGCTCCGTAGCAAGATTGTATGTGGTAAGTCTTGCTAAAACAACATAATTATTTTTAAACTGGGTTTTTAGCAGAGCATGTTAACAACTCCATTTGCATATTTCAAGGAAGATAATGTTCGTAATTTTTCCAATATGAGTCAAAGTTTCTGTTCTTGTATTCGAGTTCTTTTATTGTCGCCAGCAATGTATCACAGTTTTCCGGGAACTACATGTCACAGTCTCTTGATATTTGGCATCTAGCTTTCTACTAAATACTAAATCAATATTTTGATTATAAAAGGAAAATGAAGAGGAGGTCTTCGTCCAGTGTGGCAGATATAGAGGACACATGGCAAGGTCGGAAGAAAAAGACAAGGACAAATAAGTCATGCTCAGGAAATAATATTGGAGTTGGTGAACTGATAAATGAGATTAAGTCTAAACATGGTGACCAGGAATTGACAGGTAAAAGTTTGATACTATACAATATGTAAAGCTATCTGAAGTGTAAAATGTTATTTTACTTTCATGTACCGGTATTCAATTGACTACACCCAAATTTGTGACTATCGCTCGGATGGCGAATAGCCCCTCAGCAGAGCCTTGCTTGTCGTAAGAGGCGAATTAGGGTCTCTGGATTCTGACGTCGGTCAGTGCTCGGCCCACAGAGCGACCTAGTGTGTACCGTAGGCTGAATAGGGTGGCACCTAAAAGACCCCTTTGCGGCCCGCCAAGTAGTGCATTTTCAGCCCCTACCCACTTCTCTCTTTTTCCCGTTGTCTTCAATCTGTTCATATGTTTCCCACCTCACTCTCATATTTAATTTATCATTCATATTGTCATTCTTTTCATGTTCATCGTCTTTAAATAACCTATATAGCGTTGCAAGGGCAAAAAAAAACACAAACCCACTCACTCATTCACTCACCCAAGTTTAGGTTTTCGTTTGAATTCAGTTTTATGTTGTATATTCTGTCGTGTCTTCACTGGTCCCATAACCAATGGTCACAGAAGGATAACATTATCAAACAAAAATTAGGCAAATCAGCAAATGAATTACTATAGTAAGATAATGAAAATCTTTGTTTTAATAATGATTTCAACATAAGGAGAAGACTCTTAAGGTTAATACAGACAGGTGTCACATGACTTTTGTACCTTTAAAAATGCAAAATTTAAGACCAGTGTCTATAAAGTCAATATATTTGAATTTATTGTAATGAGTAGTAAATATTCAATTGTTTAACAATTGCATCAATCGTTTCTTGAATAACGCAATTTTTGACAAAAACAAGGGAGAAAACTCACTTCAAAATTACCTTAAATTTACAATGGAATTGAATAGTTGACAAAAATCTAAGCTGCTGACCCCTGTTTTCTATGTTTTATTTTAATATATAGGTAAAAATATAACTTTTGACAAAATAAATACAAGATCCTATAATGTAAGGAATTTTTCTGAGACATGATTTTATGCCTAAAATTTGGCCTTTCCTATATAATCTATTGTAATTCAAGCATACTTTAACCACTGATATTGCAAAAACGAGCATGGTGACCTATCCTTATTTTTATTTTAAATAAAGGATATTAATATCATGTTTCATTTTAGACCATAAAATCAAATGTTTAATGACAGAATTCTTTTCAGTATAGGTGTCCACATTAACCTTAATTGGTACTATTAAATCAATTTTGAAATACCTACCTGCTTAATATTATTGCTGCTCGAATGTTCATGTCCACATATAACAAAGATGTTTAATTATTGTTTGCAAAAAAAAAAGGAAACCTGTGGGCAATCAATCGGTTTATTACCTAATATAATAAAATTTCCTCTTCTATTAACTATATTTTGATTTTGACCATTATCACATTCTACCGGGCAATAGAATAGAAAGGTGTTCTATTGCCCGGTGACGTTCTTTTGCCTGTTGACATTTTCACCTCAAATTTGATTGGAAGATTTAACCATGAATATTTATTATTTATTCCGGATCATTTACGTGAAGTCCGTGCAACTGCAAAGTCTGTTTGTGTGTGTTCTGCATTAAACCGGCTGGTCTGTCATTACTTCCATAATAAGGTGTAGTTCAAATGGTCATTAAACCCAATCTGTTTTTTTTCAAAAGTATATAGAAAAAATAACCTAAGTTTTCTTTCAACACAATACGACTATTAATTTTATTAAAAAAGTATTAGGTAATAAAACAGTTATTGAATGTGTAGCAAGGCAATAGATCAGAACTATTTTCCCCTTGGTATCCAGATTAGCTCAATGTTCTATTGCCCTCAGTCTACGGCTTCGGGCGATAGAACATTAAGCTAATCTGGATACCTCGGGGAAAACATTCTGATCCATTGCCTGGCTACACATTAAATAACTGTATACTATTTCGTAAAATAATGTGATTTTATCTTGAATTGGTTAATAGGCAACCTGACATACTCTTATAGAACAAAATATTATTTTATGATAGAAATTTGTATATTTATGTTATGATTTGACTGTAATAGAAAATAAAGAGATGTGGAATAAGTGTACGCGACACAGCCCACAATCAAACGGCAATCTAGAAAAACCACAATGGACAACCGCCAGCAGCCTTCAACGAGGCTACATACATATTTCGTATAATCGTGAATACATGTGCATGACCAATACTTATTTTGAAACAAAAGCTGATAAAACATTTAAATGTGTGGAAAGAAAGAAAATCTGCTATTTATGACATGTTTACGAGTTAAGGGTTGGTTAAGTTATGTGGATGTTAACTGGAAACTGTAAGATACATAAAAAGTTCGACATTACTGAAGCAGTTTGAAAATCAAGCAGAAAAAACACGATCAGATAACGGGCCGATTTTGGTCCTTCGTGGCTCTACTTCTTGGAGATCAAAATCGGTTGCACCACCAAACCTTATTCAACCCACTATTAGTATTTAATTTCATTTGCAAGTGAAGAAATTTGCTGTTTTCACGACTTTTTTTTTATCTGCTTGTCTTAAACATTAAAATAATGTTAGTGTAACCAGAAACAGTGTTGTCATGTAACGGGAACACAAGCGACTCACAGAATTTTTATAACATAGTAAACACGTGTAATTTATCAACATATACTACTACTAAAGTCAATACTAGATAATACATGTTGCGCATATATGGGTCAAATTCATACATGTGTTTAATTTTAGAATGATAACCAATTTTCTGTTTTTCCTGTTGAGATAAACTACTTTTATCCGAGGACAATGACCCATATATAGATTTGAAAATTGCACTATTTGCAAACATAGTTGACAAGTGAAGGTCGACCAATCCTGTTTTATATAGCCAGAGACCCATGTAATTGGAATATACTGGAAAATAATATAAAACGCAAACCATGATAGGACAAAATATACATGTTGTTAAATGTCTTCCTTTACCGGATTTGACACGCTGAATGGACCATTGGCAACGCGACGGCACGGGTGTGCTATAGCAAGCAGGAACTGCTTACTCTTCCGGAGCACCTGAGTTCACTCTTGTTTCGACTGGAGTTCGTGTTGTTGATTGATATTCAGTTATTTTGTGTTTCCATGTTTTACTTGTTGTCTGTTTTTGTCCCGTTCTTGTTCGTGTTTACTGATTTTGTCTCTGCCCTTTCGGACTTTTGACATTCGGATACCCCTTCGGTACCTCTGCTTCTTTCAAACATGAATCGGGATGTGAAATAATTACTTTGCAGATAAATATGTCCTAAAAAAGATCCATATAAATCTATTATTCATTCAGAACTAATAATGTAACTTGAAAAAAGCCTAAAATATTCGCGATCTTAAATCATTATATCGTGAATAATAAGAATATGTTTTCTCTAATTCATGGTCGAAAAAAAATATGCTATGAAGTTTATGGTATAAGATTCATTTGAATTTTAGCGCCAAATTAACTTTCGATGTCCTTCTTATTGACCGTGTTGATGTATTGTTTACATTTTAGCCTAGCGTAATATGCTATTTACTCTCTAACTAGAGACATACCTTTGCAGTTGTTTTATATTTTGTATTTTAGACACAATGGCGTTAAATTCTTCAAATGCCTACGGAGGGACAACAGTTTGTTCAGAGGTATGTATCTATATCATGTATATTATATCATGTATATGTTGCGAACAATCTACAAATTTACAAATAATGTTACCTCATGATCATGCCATGAAATGATTTACGCATAATGTCTATCGTGTTAAAATTCCTCTACTTTCCTCTAAATCTGCACCTTGATTCACAATGATCAAAAGTTTGATTTTAACGTAATATGTATATAGTAGAGTGACGGGATGTCAATTTTGAAAAATTTAAATGACCCATCTGTCACATGGATTTTGAAAGCAAAATCATTCTTCTTTCAGAAAATGAATGTCGTCGCCATAATATCTGGTGCCATCATGTAAAAAATCAAGGTCAAAGGTCATGGGTGGAAAACGTTCCTTGAAGTACGGAATAGTTAAAACGCATTCAAATCTCAAAATAGGGAAACAAAATAAAAGCAACACTAAAAACGCTTAACATAAAAAACTATAAAGCTATTACAAGATTAAAATGTTTCAAATGACACGCACACAAGCCACATCCGGTCTGCTAAATTTGTATGTAAAAAAGAAAGTTTTTTAATACAAAATAGTTTTTTTATTTATATTCTAATGACGTTTTGATATTGTTTTTGTTCACAAGATTAGCTGTGTTACCCAGCTTCACTATGGCAGATGATTTTACGGAGCTTCATTCACGTATTTGGAAATCTGATCGAGTTTCCGTCACAGGTCAAGTTACATAAAAAAATAAAAATCGAATGTTTTGGAATACTTTTAAAAAAATTCCATTAGGATGGCAAAACAAAATAGGATAGTATAAAATTAAATAAAATAAGCATTTATTTCACTATTAACGTGTTATATAAATGGTTTTACACTCCTCCCCATTTAAGAAATTTTGAACATCAATCTATGCTATTTCTCTCGTACACGTATGTATATCCGACTACATTAGTGTGTCAGGTACGGCAATAATCCCTGAAATTGTCTCAAATTACAACACTTTAGAAATATGATTCTTCAGGCACCTCAACTGCATCAGTTGTAACAACAGTTTGGTGATAACGACAAATATCCTTATTTTGACAAAGACACAAACATGCACACGAAAGATCCCGTTCTTTTCAGACACATTTAGTTTCACAACATTTTCACAATAATGTATAAACAAATCTGAAGTCTCGTAAAAACTCTACAGTAATTATTTAATTAAAATTACACGTTCAAAGTTTTATATTGGGAGCTCTGGTTATATAAAACAGCAAAAAATCCTTTCGTTTTTCAATAGCGTCATTATGGCCATCGTTTGCTAGGGCAGCCAGATTTACAAAACGATCCGGATTAGTTTTCATTGCGTCATACAAGGTCTTTTTGTCATTTCTGAAAAGTGACGTCGAGTCTCAACCACCTAGAGCATGTGGAAAAGGCAAAATCTGAACAAAAGTTGAGAGAAGATACACCAAAGTGAATGAGTGAATAAACCTGCTATCTATAGAGTTGTACTGTAACAATAACTCTGTTTGAACCAGTCAGTCAGGCTATTACAAGTATTGCTTTACTTCCAAGCACCAAGATTTAGACTAAACCAGGGAAGGAGATGAACATAAAATGAACATGAAATGATGATGATGTGGAAGAAATGGGGACACAAAGCCAATTGGGTTGGAAAGTTGACTGCCATTGTAAAATGGATGAAAGCTAGATTCGGACAATTAAGCTTCGTGCATGGGGAACCTATTAGTCCTACTCTTATCGTGATCTGCATCAGGGTTCTTTAACGTGCGAGAAACTAAACACATTTATTCATTCTTAATTGCAGGACTGCCCTTATTCAATCACAGTCGCTTTATGGTCAAAACGGCCTGACTCGATGTAAGTTTTCTGAAAACTCTTTTATGTCCCTCTTTACCGACAAGCTTAGCGCTGTGGGCCTATTCTCCATCCACACGACATCTGTTTGAAACCAAACTTCACATGGTTTTTCAACTGAATGAAGGAAATGCACACTTAAACAAACTTGTTCGTGTTGTCAGATTTAAAAAAAAAAACATTCCTTTTACACATCTACTGAAATACATTTCGTCGACTTGTATAAGATGGAAGCTGTCTTTTTTGTGATTACAAGACAAAAGAGGATATATGATCATATAGTGTAAACGTGGAAATTTTCGCGTTTTTTGTAAATGTTACCTTTCGAGTGGGGGATAAAAACGCGTCCCATCTGATTACTTATACTCTATACGCTTGAAAAATAAGCATTCGCAAAGGTATATTTTCGCGGATATTTGGAGTTTGCGAATTTAGGGAAAATAACCCCCAGGCAAAGAATTTTCAAGTTTGCCATATTCGTCTGCAATTGTCTTCACTATTTTCGGATTTTGGAAGTAACCAGCTAAATACAAAGCATTTGGAATCTATGGTTATGTTTTATCAGTATTATGAAATTTTGTTGGCTGCCTTACTAAGAATTTTTTTTCAGTAAGAATACGCGTCCTTCAGGCAACGGAATCGTCAGAAAATGGTTTTGATTTTCTTTTACTGTGTTACTTTTGAATCATGGTCTACTCTTTGAACCAAAAGACGCAATTTCAACACTGCTACATTCCTTATTCATATTTCTATAATCAAAGTCAAACGCACCAATTATTCAAAGGCACCCACAGGTTTTTATTTGTAAACTTCAAAAACAAATTACATTTTTCAAAAAAACTTGGTATTCCGACTGAAAATATTAAATAAATTAACAAAAAACAACTACGAACTTCGAAAAAATAATTAACAAAAGAAATAAGGTTGATACAGTAAAACAGAATGAAAACAAAAATGACCTTGGAGTTAAAATTAAATCGATTTCGTTAAAGTGCTGCATATATTCCGAATTATATACGTCATCTGCTCGAAAAAAAATCTTGAACTATTCATTATAACTTTAAGTTAAAACATTTTTTCTAAAATCTAAATCGGCTAATTTTTCAGTAGTACTTAATACTTCATCCTTATATTATGTTTTGAATGAAAAAGTGCAAGTTCGCTGTATGAGAAGAGAAAAACTTCAATTTTTTAAGCATTTTTTGGCTCTTATTCGGATACAAATTATATCTACAAAAAACTAAAATTTATTTTGTTTACTGCATCTAAAACCTAAATTAATCCTTATATTTTTGTTTCCTGATAATAAACTCTATAGATAATAAGCGGAAATATTTTATTTTTAGGTTAGATGGGATATAGGTACGTATGTGCCAGGGGGGTACCTTCGAAAAACGTCATTTTAACGTCAGATGGCACCACATTTTCATGCGACGACAATCATTTTTTGGAAGCACAATAATCAATCTATCATTTTTGACAATCAAATTCCATGTGACAGGTGGGTCATTTAAACTCGAAAACTAAACGACTTTTTCTAGTTTCGTCACTGTACTAATAGTCAAAATTATTTTAATCACCCGGTTAAAACAAGGTATGATTAGGTTAAAACATAAAACAGTGCTGCACATGGTCAACATCGGCTTCTTTAATCAAATGCTGCTGATGATGAGAGGTTACCCGAACAGCATATTAAAATCCTGATCAAAATGAATCGGTTTTTATACTCGCTTTGGTATTTTGTTTACATATTTTAACGTTCATTTAAAGATATTTTAATTTATTTATAACATTCACATAAAATCTGGCGTTTGTTTTTGGTTTGAAATACGATACACAAGTATAATTTTCTATTTTTTGGCAAGCAAGAGGTCTTCGATTAGCACTGAGTAAGAGGGGTGGATCCATAAATTTAGAAAAAGGGGAAGCATTTCAAATGGTCATTCTTAAATGATTTCCTAAACGATTTTTTTTTCGCAAAAAAGTTTGTTTGTTTGTTTTTGTTTTTGTTTTTTTTTTTGTTTTTTTGTTTTGGGGGGGGGGGGGGGGTCTCGTTAACCGGTCAATCCAAACACTATGCCATTTTGACGTTAAAAGACCTTAAGAATATGTACTGCCCTCAACTTTTTGACGATAAAATTAATTGTTTTACATCAAGTTTTTCATCCATTAATTCAGCGGCAATGACAGTTAGTAAATCATCTGGGTTCACGAACACCAGTTCCTTTAGGGCCAATATCTTGGAAAGTTCCGAAGAAATTAACATATTGTCTAGGATTCCAACTGATATCTTTATTTCAATATTGGTAAACAATACTACAAGCAGTACAATTTGAATGTCATTTACATAGTCACCACATGAAGGGAATGGAGCAAATGATACACCCTTTGAACTCAAGTCTGTATTGGTATCTCTCTATATCTGATATTCCGGTTCGACTGCTGCTTTATACCAGTTGTTTACAAACATGGAAAATCTGGCCTCGTTCTGTGCCCGCCCCTATGTCATCTTAGAGCTCGCGTATGTGTCTAAAATAATGCACAGAAAATCTGTCAAAGTCAAAAATGGCCGGATTTCGTTAAACATGAAGTAGGTGAGCGACAGACCTAAAATCACATTCCACGTTATGGGACCCCACTCTGATGCTGTATACCAAATATCAAGTGGCTGTGATTAGTTCTTGCAGAAAAAACTGTTACGAATTTTTTTCCCCCGCCCGCCCGACATTCACCATTTTAAAACCCGGATTTTTCACTCCGTGAAATCCGGCCAAAAATGGACATGTTTTGTTAATCTTTATTGTTAATCTTAACAAAATAACCGATCTAATAACCTAAATAATATGAAAAGGAAGGGAAAGTTGGGGGATTTCTTCTCTATAATGGTTCTTATTTAAGTTGCACATCACTGTCCTTTAAACTAGTTAGTTAGTTAGTTAGTTAGTTATTGCTTTACTCCCAAGCAGCGCGATTTCGGCTATATCCGGGAGATGAACATGAAAGTTGGTGATACAATGAACATGAAACGATGATGAAGTCGAGGAAATAGGGACACAAGGCCAATCGTGTAGGAGAGTTTTAACTGCACCTGGAAAAAGGAGTGATGGGTAGGGACGGGAAATTTTGCCTCCTGCATGGGGATCCTACGGGTCCTACTCTTACCGAGACCTGCAGCAGGGTTCTTTAACGTGCGAGGAACGTGACATTTTTCCCAACACGGTGCACCACTATGGTTTGTGGTCAGGTTTTCCGCATTATCGCCTGACGACCCCGCATCTCTCGATGTCAGGGCTGCCCCATTCAACCACCTGGGGTACACATCCCAGTCGCTTTGTGGGCAAAGCGGCCTGACCCCGATGTCAGGTTTCTGAGCGCTCTTTAGTGGACTTTTACCGACAAGCTTAGCACTGCTGCGGGCCTATTCGCCTCCCGGGCCCCGCATGGGACTCCTTTAAACTAAAAAAGTGCTTTAATTAAATTTACCAAAAAGCACCGACGGTACTTGAAGTGTTCATAAAGGGACGCCTGTATCGGGAAAAACTTTATACAATGAAAGCTAGCCACTAAAAGGCAATCATATGCAACGTTTGATGAACACGCTTCGCTAAATTTAAGCCTAGGACCAAACAAGTCTCTGTGCTGTTATTTTATGCCGTATATATATATATGGGATGACTTGTACGCATTGTATGTAACTGAGCCTAACAAAAGATTAACACAAGTGGCGAACATGCCCACAGCAGCGCTTAGCTTGTCTGTAAAAGTCCACTAAAAAGCGCCCATAAACCTGACATTGGGTCAGGCCCGGGCCGCTTTGCCTACAAGGGGACTAGGATGTGTGCTACAGGTGGTTGAATGGGACAGCCCTGTCATAATGAATGATGGGGTGATCAGGTTACAATGCGTTAAACCAGTGTTGAACTGTGTTTGGAAAAATGTCGCGTATCTCGCGCTTAAAACCATACTGTTGCAGGTTTGATAAGAGTAGGACACGTAAGATCCCCATGCAGGATGTCAAATAGTTCGATCCTACCTATACAACCTTTTTCCGGTGGAAGACGAAAATGGCCTTCTGTCCCCTTTCCCTCACTTCATCATCATTTCATGTTCATTTTATCGCCACTTTCATATTCATCTCTCTGACATAGTTGAAACTGTGCTGCTTGGGTGTTAGACAAACTTTATTTTTTTACATCAATCGATAAATGTTTCTTAGCTAGTTGTCAGTAACTTCGAGTGTTCTCAAGAGAGTTCCTCCTTGTCTTGTTGTTTTCGTACAGTATTTTTTCTTAGGTTCTCTCTTGTTGAATTGAACTTATGTCGATTGAGTTTTACAGTGTGTTTTATATGTAGCTTTGTGCAAGCTTATCAATAGGGGGAAGGTTGGATCCAAAAAACTAGTTTAACCCCGCCACATTTTATATGTGCCTGTCCTAAGCCAGGAAACTTTGCCAAAGCCTTTGTTTGTCCTTGTCATTCTATGTTAACTGTTTTATGTCAAGAATTGAGTCTTTCGTTGATGATTTAGGGATTGGTTTTGATATTTTTGTATTGTATTATAAGTCTTGGGCCGATGCAAGACGGTAAGCAGTGACCTATGGTCATGTTGAAGACTGCTTGCTGTTTTCCGTTGTGATTTTTTGAATTGCTGTTTGTTTATGTTTGTTGTGTCGCGTACACTTATTCCACATCTCAATATCGTATATTGTTCTGGACTGAACCTATACACTAAAACAACCCATCTGAAGCATATGGGTTCATTCTCGTTGTTACGTTAAAAGTTCGCGTTGCTGGTTCAATGTATAGTTTAGTTGTTGAACATGTATGTGTGTGATTTTGTATGTGGAGCGACTTTTTTTGGGTGTCTTCTTGTCTTGTTTTTATTGACTTTTTCGAACGGCTCATTGGTGCGTTATACATCCCCACTTTCTGATCATTTTGGCTAGAGTGCCTCTGATGGGTTTTGAAAAGACGAGCGCCAGGCTTTGCATCCCCCCTCAGCGCTAGCGAAAAATAAGCACTTAAGAAAAAATGTGTCTTTGTACGTATTTACAGCCTATTCAAATACATCCCCTACATTTAGATTATTTTGTAGGAACATCCACGGAAGCTTATTCCAGAAGCGGGACGACATTTCTACTCTCTTGGCTGGATGACTGGATCTGGTGGGGCTATAGGAATAAAACGAGGGTAGGGTAAAATAACTTAATACATGTAATAATTAATTAAAAAATAGTTTAATTTAAAATTGAAATTGTATGTTTCAATGAAATCTTTGCTTAGATAAAAACAAACATTTATTAGCTACATACAATTTGTGGTGATTGGATTTTTCAACTATCTGGTGAAAGAGAAGAATATATTGCTTCTTAATCCATATATATTTATCTTAACAAAAGAAAAGAAAAAATGTTTATCAATATTCATTACATCAGAACATAATTTGGAGGGATGTTAACGTCTCTACCTATTCGCATTGTCTATAAACAAATAATAAAAGGCCCGGAAGACACTGGCATTTGTTGCAGAAAAAGTATCTACCCCTATACTCTTATATAACATACAACATTGTTATAAGGGTTTGAGACATTCCAAGGGATATAGAGGTGATTATCTCATTACGAAAAACAACCAAACACTTATAATTTCGTCTGACATCATTTAAAATGTTTCTACCAGTGACTGATATGGGAAAAAAACTTTTACGAGACCGTACCAGACATATTTTCTTATAACCTTGGTCTGAATGCCGGTTGCGGAGAAAACGGCGTAGATAAAAAAAAACTCAGAATAAATTGTACAAGTATATGAAGTATATGCACCATATGCATTTTAGGTAGGTATGTTTCTTTACAGGTTAGGAAAATAATAATTCAAAAATTAAAGTCGTCTCTTATATCGTATAATTTTGAATTAAGATTGACCACCTAAGTCTTAAAAGCAAGTAGACTCGGTGGTTTCTTTTATCTCTAGCTCTGGTTAATATATTGACGAAATTCAACAATCAAACGAAGCGTTGTTGACAGAGAGTATATCTGAATGTAAGATCAGAAGCCTTTGCTTCTTTCGTCTTCTTGTTATTCACGAGTTCCTGAAGAAATTCAGTCTTATGATGAAAACAAGTGCCTATGTTGAAAGACTCGTAAACTTAAATAGTAAATGTACCTGCCTTGCTTCTACCTAACTTTATACCCGTCCATTGGCACTAGGGGTCGGCACCATAACTATAAGTCAACATCGATTAAGCAGAGGGAAAACAATACAAAAACACAAAGCCTCCCCCCAAAAAAAAAACAACTAACAAACACAAAAAGGTACAACATGAAAACACGGGAGAAGCCCCTAGAACAATACATGTATTAGGCAACTACATTATTTGGTAAACGTGGTCAGTTACATGTTAGTAATAGATGCAGTATTTTTATTGACGTTTAGTGGAATTTTTTTTTAGAGAAGAAATCTTCATTACACCATCAGGTGTACAAAAAGAAAAGATTGAGGTAAGTAAAAATTGTCATTAACATTTTGAGATTTTATCTTTAATTCATACAAGACACCTCTCAACCTCTATGCTGTACTAACTTTTTATGTCCTGACTACATTGCTTAATCCGTAGAGAGGAAACCTTAGGATAAAACTTATGTTAAAATAGTTTTTACTGTGATCCTTATATTGAAAAGCTAAACATCATATCTGTTGAATAGGAGGCCCCATAAAGATCCACCAGATTGTGATTCCAAACTTTACCATTGTATTACTCTATTTTATTCACAAGGTTGGGCGGAGCTTAAATTTCTCTATCTTTTAGGTAAGATTTAAAGGTAGAATCCCGAAATAATTCACCCGTGACCAGCCCGGTCAATAAAATAGAGTAAAATTAACCTGCCATTTGTGTTTCTTTATTAACTTCACCCGACTCATTCAGATACGTTTAAGCGGTTGATTGTAAGGACCAAAATAAAGCAAAACAATAAGAGCACAGTATTAAACGAATGCTCAATTCACAAATAAAGGATCAACCTACCTAAGATTTTTGAAGCATAGAAGACTGACGACCGCGACGACACTAATGCTCTTTTTTTTAGTGATTTTTAATGTATCTATATCACCGCTGACCATAGTGCGCCAACGTGAATGGAGAGTGCCACGCTTCGTGCACGTAAAAGATCCCTTTGTGGATCGCCAAGTAGTGCACCACATAGACTAAATTTTCCGCCCCTACCCACCTCTCCCCTTTTCCTGTGGTTCTTCAAAATTACTTAATTCATTTATCATCATCAATTCATGTTCATTTTATCATCCTATTCATGTTTGTCGCCTTTAAATAACCTATGTGGCGTTGCGCGGGCATGCATATAACTCCAACTCACTCTTGTATCGATATCCATATGCAAAGTATAGTGTCTTTTGTCTAAGGTATTTTTCTTTCTAGTGGAATGGTGATGTACACCTTATTGTGTATTAATTTTTGTGCTTTGTCTGGGATAATTAAAAAGGGAAGGTTGAGCCCCAAAAAACTAGTTTATCCCCGTCACATTTTAAATGTGCCTTTCCTAAGCCAGGAATCTTTGACAACGCTTTTGTTTATATTTGGCTTTTTATGTTTTCTGTTCTTCGTTTAAGAAGGGGTCTATCTTTGAACATTTCAGGACGGGATTAGAATTATTTGCATTTTATTTCGACCTTGGGCTGATTGCAGAAAGGCGAGCAGCGCCTACTGGCCTCTTTGAAAGCTGGTGGTGTTTTTCCATACCGCTTGTTATGTGAGCTGTGTCGTGACATCTATTCCACATCTCATTATTTCTATTGTTATGCATTTTTAATCTTTTTATAGTAGAGCGCCTCTATTCATGGCCTGGTAAGTAAGTACCTAGCGATTTCTGCTATTTTTGGAGAGGAACACTAAAGTGGTGATTAAATGAACATGAAATGATGATGAAGTAGAGGAAAGAGGGACTCAAGGCCAATCGGGGAGGAGAGTTTTAACTGCCACTGGATAAAGGAGTGATGTTGTAAGGACAGGACATGGGGATCTATGGTCTGGTTTTCTGAATTATAGCCTGACACCTGACGACCTTGCCATTCATTATGACTGGGCACACATCTCAGTCGCTTTGTGGGCAAAGCGGCTTAACCCGATGTGAGGTTTCTGAGCGCTCTTAAGTGGACTTTTACCAGCAAGCTTAGCTGCTGCGGGCCTATTCACAATCCAGATTATCATTGTTTTCGTTTTAAGTTTGATTGCCAAATAGAAATAAGATGATCTTTTTAAACAAAGTATTTTAGTTCCCATTAAAATGATTTTCCATTGACATCTTAATTTTGTTTTGATTCACATTTCCTTTTTGCTAGTTGACTTCATCACGTTTTTTGAACAGAAGTTTTATTTTTCAGCCAGAAGACTTGTTTATTCAGACTATAGACGGAACACAAGTCAGTTCACCTCCAGCATTTAAAAAGTTAACACAGAGCTCATGTACACCTCTCATTATCAATTCATTTCTAGGCAGAAAAGGTAAAATATATGCACTTTATATTAAAACAAACAGAATAAACAAAACAATATGAATATTTGCAGAATGATTTAAAAATATTGGACTTAATCCATGTAATCATTAAGACAACAATCAGTAATAATTTTCTACATGTTTTTCAATCCTTTAAAGCACAAGAAATGTGTTAAAGTATTGCGAACATGTTCAATCACTACATTATTTATTGAGGACCATTATTTTTGTTTTTAGATATTTATTCTTAATCCCAACCATTGTGGTTTTAATATTACCTGTATGTTTTCTCTCTCTTTTATTAATGATTCTTGCTTATTTCATCAGCACTATTATTCTAACATTGATATTCATCATTGATGAAGATATTTGAAAGTTTTCGATTTGTTTATTTAGGAGTACAAAAGCCAATGAAAAATTTATGAAAGGATATGAAGTGAACGTGAGACTATAACACATATGTTAAATCCAACTGCAAGTAAACAGCAATTAGCTAACATGACTAAAAGATGTCAAGCAAATCTTGAAAATGCAGCAACAGAGTTTAAATTTAGCATAATATGCAGCTGAAATGTTTACAGGAGCAAATGCTGTTGTTCATGCTCACAAACCCTAATGCTGTTATGATTTCATTGTTCATTATTATATCCTTTTACAGGGGGAGGAGCTGTTGTTGATGTTCACAACCCTAATGCTGTTATGATTTCATTGTTTTATCCTGTTTCAGGGGCAGGTGCTGTTGTTCATGTTCACAACCCTAATGCTGTTATGATTTCATTGCTATATCCTGTTACATGGGCAGGAGCAGTTGTTCATGTTTACAACCCTAATGCCGTTATGATTGCATTGTTATATCACAAGAGCTGTTGTTGATGTTCACAACCCTAATGCTGTTATGATTTTATTGTTATATCTTGTTACAGGGGCAGGAGCTGTTGTTCATGTTCACAACCCGAATGCTGTTATGATTTCATTGTTATATCCTGGTTCAGAATTCCGAATCACCCATCAACAAATGATAAAATGTATATATAACTGGAAACTAGGTACTGACGTGTTTAAACTTTTAAAATGTTGCGAATTAGTACTTAAATTCGTGTATTTGGATTGCGAATATTTCACTATATGAAATGAAAAAAGGTCATATATAAAGATACCCGGCCCAGTTTTAATGTGTTTGGACGGTGCACATTGAATACTTATCTATCTATTAAAATACAAAGCACCTTAGTGTGAACCTGTAAAGTTAAAGGAGGATACTAGAAGTCCTAATCGACGTTATTCTTCCAAAGTTATGGGCCGATTCAAAATCGCATTTATAATATCTTAGTTTTATTGATAAATTCGTGGAAAGTGTAGCACAAATACGAAAACAACAATTGACTTTTTTAGAATCTCCGAGGTAGTGATTTCATACTATTCTACTTTTAGTAAAAGGAGTTACATATCCTATTGAATTAGACATTAAAAAACAAAAATATATGCCCCATTTACAGCCCATGCAATCGACCATATAGCCTCTGACTTAGCTAATTAATTAGGTAACATACATAGCTAGTAAGGTAGGTGAACCATGAATGTGTACTGTAGTGACCAGTAAACATTGCCAACTATTCTCATTGAAATTGCTTAGGGCAAAATTAATTACCTGTAAAAAGTTAAAGTCTTCTTCATATTTTGTTCACTGACTTAACATGGAGTAAAAATTAAGATTTTTTATTGACTTATTGGAATTTATTTGTTACTTTTGTTTGTTTGCTCTATTGGTGTCCACATACATGTATGTACATTTTTTATTTCAAGTTATAAGTTGATAAACTAATAAAGCTTTACTTAAGTATGTCTTATTCAGTTAGTTGGAGCATGTACATACAACCTTAGACTTACCTCTCCTTCTCCTAATGTTGCAGTAAAATATTTGTTTACTATTTCTCCTTGCGATACATGTATGTATAATGAATTTATTATATATTTGTCTTAAAATGTTGCAGTTGAAAACTAAGTGCCCCCCCCATGCATTTATGTACTTTTAAAATTTGATTATTTTATATCAATAGACTTTACTATGCAGCTGGAGTTTACTAATGTGTTGTGGTCTCGTGTGTGGTCTCGTGTTCATTTACTGCATTTCCTTTTATGAAATATAATGTAAATACATATATGTCCAGATAATCTTGTTGAAGGCCACACCTTAATCCCGTCTGCTCTTATTTTATTGGACAGCTATGCTAACTGATCACCCCAATACACACTAATACTTCGCCTACCTTACTCACACTGCTACCAATGTTAGATATTGAGTTCACAAAAAGAGTTACATATTAGTCAATTGAAAAAGCTGTAAAACATTAAACTTCAGTCATGTCAGTGAAACTTCATATTTATTCAATTTCAAAGCTATATCTCCAAACTTAATAACAAAATGCTTTAATCTCTTTCTCATGTTTGTTTTGTTCATTTACTTACCTCTTTTGACTTACTTTAACGTGCCATCTAATATGTTAAACATTGTAGGTAAGAACAACAGATATATGGACGAGCTTATTGTACCTATTGTGGAAGGACAACCAGAAGAGATTGATCTCGCGGTATGTGCATTATCCTCTCTAACTTCCATTTGAATTTACAGATGCTTAATATTTACACCGACTATGGTCGCAACAGAGCCCAGCTTTGGGTCTGAAGATTCTGATAGTGGGTCAGTGCTCAACTCAAAGAGCAATAAAGGTGTGTTATTTAGGTCGCTGAATATAGTGTCCCTCGTGGTCGTTAGGTAACTTGACTCCCGCTGACAACAGTGGACTAACTTGTGTGGAGAGTGTCACATTTCATGCACATAAAATAAAAAACCCATTGTTCGACCGTCACGAGTTGGCCACATAGGCTAAATTTTCTGACCCTTTACACCTCTTTCCTTTTCCAGTCATCAAAATTTACTATTTCTCTTGTAGAGATCCCATCTCAAAATTTCTTATGGTCATTTCATGTTCATTTTTTCATATTTTTCACGGCTCTCACACAGCCATTATTGTGTCGTTAGGGAGTAAACACCAACCGACTGACTTACTCAACTACCTATTTTTATGGCCCGACCACGAATGTCGATCGGCCTTAAAGTTTTACCCTTGTCCGCCCGTCCGTACCACTTTGGTTAAGTTCTTGGTTGAGGTCCATTACTCAGATACTAGATGTTGGGGGTCAATGATATTTCAGATAGGTCTTGAGTAGGGCTACACAACCCACAAGAAATTAAGTCACTTTGACTTATGCATGAATGACTTCGGTTAAGTTCTTGGTTAAGGTCCACAACTTGGATACCAGATGTTGGGGGTCAATGATACTTTACTGCTAGATGTATCTTGGGTAACCCGACACCCCCCACTAGAATTAGGTCACTGTGACCTATATTTTGCACATAAATGACTTGGTTAAGTTCTTGGCTAAGGTCCATATCTCGGATACTACATGTTGTGGGTCAGTGGTATTTCACCACAAGATGTGACTTTGGGAACATGACACCACCCAATAGGAATAGGGTCACTATGACCTATATTTTATGCATGAACGACTTTGGTTAAGTTCTTGGTTAAGGTCCTTAACTTGGATACTAGATGTTGGGGGTCAATGATATTTCACCGCTAGATGTGTCTTGGGTAACCTGACACCACCCATTAGAAATTAGGTCACTGTGACCTATATTTTACACATGAATGACTTTGATTTAGTTTTTGATAAGGTCCATATCTGGAATAATACATGTAAGGGGTCAATAATATTTTGCTACTAGATGAGTCTTGGTAACACAGAACCACCCACCAGTTAATAGGTCACTGTGGCTTATATTTTACGCATGAACAGTTCTGATTAATTTCTTGGTAAAGGTCCATATCCAAGGCAATACACATTGAGGATCAATGATTTTTCAAGAATGGGAGGGCCATCTTGTGGCTCATAGACACATTTTCTAGTTTCATTAGTCACTTGTCCCGTGCGGGGCCCGGGTGGCGAATAGGCCCGCAGCAGAGCCTAGCTTGTCGTAAGAGGCGACTAAGGGTCTTGGGATTCTGACGTCGGGTCAGTGCTCAGCCCACAGAGCGACCAAGTGTGTACCCTAGGTGGCTGAATAGGGTAGCCCTCGTCCGCGGGGGTTGTCAGGTCTATAATACGGAAACCCTGACCGCCGACCATAGTGGGCCAACGTGTGTGGAGAGTGCCACGCTTCATGCACGTAAAAGACCCCTTTGTGGACCGCCCAGTAGTGCACCACATAGGCTAAATTTTCCGACCCTACCCACCTCTCCCCTTTTTCCTGTGGTTCTTCAAAATTTACCGGTCCTTTGTTTCCCACCCCATCCCCATATTTCATTTATCATCATCATTTCATGTTCATTTTGTCATCCTTTTCATGTTCATCGCCTGTAGATAACCTATATAGCGTTGCACGGGCGTAAAACACCAACTCACTCACTCACTCACTCATTAGTCACTTTTTTATCTGAGTAGCTACTTATTGTCCATTTTAGTTTGAAAGTGGTTAATCAACATTTCTGACATATAAATGGATGTTTTTATTTTACATTTTCCAGTGGGTTTTTGTGCAAAGCAGCTCTTGTATATTTGTTTCTTATGACATAATTTGTGACACCAAAAAGTATATACGAAGCATTATTTAGCTCGTAATTGCTTTCTCTCAGCTATTTTCAAAATACTTCCTCCGCGTGCTTACAAAAGCAAAGATAAAGACATCGAAAATAAGCAGAATTTTGTACGCGTGTGGCGAATAGATCCAAAGAAGCGCTATTCTTGTCGTTATAAGTCCACCAAAGATCGCTCAGAAACCTTCTTCGAGTCAGGCCGCTTTACCCACAAAGCGATTGGGATGTGTGTCTAAAGTGGTTAAATGGGCCTGCCCTGCCATAATGAATGCTAGGGTCGTCAGGCTAAAATGCGAAAAAATCTGACAGCAAACGACTCCCCTGTGTTGGGAAAATTGTCACACCCCTAGCTCGTTTGAGAACACTGCTTCGAGTCTTGATAAGAGTAGGACCCGTATGATTCCAAGAACACAGGCTAAATTTAGCGATTTAACTATCTCTCTTTTTTCAGAGATAGTCAAAACTTTCATCCCCGATTGGCCTTATGTCCCCATATCTTCCACTTCATCATCATGTCGTGTTCATCTTATTACCCTTTCATGATATAGCCGAATTTGTGCTGCTTTGGAGTAAGCAACTTTTTAAAGTAAAGTTTCTTGTGTGACCATATTTATTGAGATTGACTCATCTCGTTGTAACGTCAGTTTACCTTGTTGGTTTATGTTCACTTGCGTGATTCGGCATGTTAATTTGGTTGGTGTTGCCAAGAATTTATCCTGGTGTTGTCATTTTAGCTAGATAATATGAAAATGATATTCGAATATTTATTGGCCTTGCATTTTGTTCCAGTATGCCCCATATAATTCAGATTTTTTTTAAACAAGAACGGTAATAGTCGTGTTACTTCATATGAATTATTCCCGATCAATTCCGGGGGTTGAATAGACCCGGAGCAGCGCTTAGCTCGTCAATAGAAGTCCATTATAACTCAGAAACCTGACATCAAGTCTGGTAAGTGTGTCCCAAGTGGTTGAAAGTAGCAACCATTCGTGCTCATAGAATTTCTTGGTTTTATGTACCGAATACGTATGCGGACGAGTTATTATGTCTCCCCCAACTTTTGTGGAGAGACATATTGGTTTTGTCATGTCCGTCCGTCCGTCTGTCCGTCACAAAGTTTGTCAACACAATTCCTCTGAAACTGCGTATATTGAGCCGAATTCAAAGAAACTTGGTATATAGGAAGGACACCATATGTAGTTGTGCATCTTAGCAGAACATTTTGATCTTCAAATTTTTGTTGGAGTTATGGCCCTTTGAACTTAGAATTTGCTTAAAATCCTCATTTTCATCTTGTCAGCGCAACTCCTCTTTAACTACTGATTCAGGAAACTTGGTAAATAGGAAGGATACTATATGTAGTTATGCATATTACCAAGAAATTTTGATCCCCAAAATATTGTTGGAGTTATGGCCTTTTGAACTTAGAACTTTTTGGGGGAAATGGGGGAGACATCGTTTTTGCAGGCAAAATCAAACTTTAATATCTACTTACTTCTTTTGTACGTTGCACTTCACACTATGGTTAATTTATCAGTGTCAATGAATATAAATGCACGATTTTGGGGTTTCAAGTGTATGCTTGATCCACTCTCAGATAAAAAAATAACTTGAAACAAATGTTTTTATTTTAAGCCATACGTAGCCAAAGCACTCGAGGAATATCCAGAAACATCAGCTGTTATTATTAGACGTCATGGAATGTATGTTATAGGGCCGACATGGGACAAAACTAAACTTATGTAAGTATTTATTTATTTATTTCTTCACTACTGATGGTTCTTCGAAAGTTTCGGTTGTTAAAATGATCAAGAAAAGGTATTCGAAATGTACAAAATATATTCTTTTATTTCTCTATTAGAAAGTTTGTTTTTAAGGTAAAAATAACAAATTGATGAAATTCATGCAAGAGAAACAGCTCGAAATCATTTTTTTCCAAAATACTTTCACTAAACGTTACAGCAAATGCCTGGACTGACAGAATTCTAATGATTGAGTTTATTTACAACTACAAAATTGTATCAGTGTAGTCTAGAAAATATGTTGTAGGACAAAGCAGAACATTCCTTTTGATGTATTCATCATTTTTTATTGATTTTCGTTGCAGTTTCATTTTTTTAAATGTTATAAATTTAACACTCTTCTTTTATTGAACCTATCGATCAGGTGTTATGTTTTTTTTTGGTATTTTTGTTGCACATAAAAATGTGTGCATTTTGGTGAATAAACATGACCATCGTTTCGTTGAAAAGAAATATGAAATATTGGATCTGGTTACGCTATTTATTATTCATGTTAGAATACTTTCAATCATAATTCGATGCATTTCAGTTAAGTTGGAAAAAAATTGAATAGAAAATGGGCATTCAATTATCGTCAGTCCGAAAAATCCTTGTCAAAATAAGTAAACACAAAAGACAATACATCACGCATGTAACATTGTAGGAAACCCAAATATAAAATACAACGTAAACTCTAGTCGAAACAAGAGTTAACTTATGTGCTTTGAACGGTTAAGCAGTTGTTCACGATCAGTCTACAGTAGGTCAAGTCCGGTCAAGGACGACCATACAAACTTCCCTGTAATTTTGAAGTCTATTTTCACCTCATTTCTTTGATCTTTGTAGAGAGGTGATGGATATACTGTTTAAGTTTACAACATCACGAACTAAATGTTAACCAGACTTGCATTATATGTTATAGGTTGGAGAGCTTTGACTATCTTTTTAATATTGCCATGCAAATGAAACTGTATGGGTTGGATCCTACGTTAACACCAGAACAAATGAAAGATTTACAGAGAAAACAGTGATATGTGCATTTTAGGTTTTATTTCTTCTTTTAATGATCATGACTCAAGAAGGAGGTAGACATCCTCTAAGTTTTAACTTCATTGCTTTTTTAAGGTTAGTGAGGACACCTGTCATGTGATCAAAATAAGCTAAAAATCCAAAAAAAAAACCAAGTAAAAATGTCACAATTACATTGAAACTTTTGTTAAATAGTCTCATTTAATGAAACTTAATCACAATAAATTAATGTTAACACAAATAAAACAAGGGAGATAATCCACTTGAAAAATGACAAAAAAATTTACAAAGATTTGTATTGTAGACAGAAACGTAAGCTGGTTGCCCCCAGGTTTTATTGTTTTTTTTTCAAAATATATTGTATTTCATAAATTTTTATCAAATAAAAATTTTATTTAAATTCGTGGTTTTTTCTGCGACAGGATTTTATGCTTATTATTTGGCCTTTTCTATATTATCTATAGTAATTTGGGAAAACTTTGAGCCTAAATTTTGGGAAAACAAGCCTGGAAAGAGGGTTCAATATTTTTACACAAGAATAAGTATATACCTAATACTAAAATGGTGCACAACAACATCAAATATGATGTTAAAATAAAATAATAATTAAAGTCAAAAGACAATAATTAATAATCAAATTCATGAAATTTGCGGATATTTCGCAAATTTGATTATTTATTATTGTCTTTTGACTTTAATTATTATTTCATTTTAACATCATATTTGATGTTGTTGTGCACCATTTTAGAAGTTTATTTATCATTTTTGTTTGCACAGTATCGTTAACTTTTTTGTTTTCGATCCGACATCCCGTAGGTTGATACGTTGGCTACTTCATTCAGACGTTTACCTAATACTAATATATAGAAAAATTTGACATTTTAAATTCGGCATTATTTTTGGGATCAGGTGTCCTCACTAACCGTAAGTCGCTTTTATCATACCCTCGATTCCCTGAAGAGGACTACGTTGTAAACAGTTATAACTCTGTCCCTTATTTTGTGTCAATCTTTTGTAAAAGCGGGTATTTCACCAGTAAGCATTGCCTCACATATTTTCTTATTTATGTTTTAAGCCTATAGATTAGTTGAATTAGTTTTTAATCGTGAATACAACAGATATATGAAACATGTGTCCTAAGTTTATCCTGAACTTTGTTTTATTTTGTCATCATAACAAAATATAATATATAAAAGAATTTATTTGATTAGTGTTGGTTTATACTCAGAATCCAACAATTCAAATTAGAATGTAATGTTCATAAAGGGAACTTTTCCATCTGACCAACTAAATATGCATTATGGAAGTACAGGTCGCAATACAAGTAGGTTTTAATCACAAAGGTATATAGTCAAGGTTAGGCGTTTTTAAGCTATAATAATATATATTGATAGATTTTCATTCTTTTTTAACAAAAGATAAAAAGCAAAAAAAAAAGCAATACTATTTCAGCTTTATGCAAGAGTGGTCAAGTTAGTTGATCTTTATATTACATTATTTTTCCACACAATTAAAGTTTAGTAAGTTTAAACATACTATTACATGTATGTTAATTGTAATAAAACAAAAATTAAAGAACTTACATGATACAAAGAGGGCTACATATGCTAAAACATTGTGATAGATTTTTTTTTATTTTATCAAGTAGTTTTGTAAGTTTTTATCAAATAACCGCATAATGCCATTTTGTGATAATAATTTGATATTTTTATTATCTTTGGTAATAGGGTGAACATTTTTATGTTGCTTGCAACGTGTTGCAGAAACGACATATAGGGGTCACTTTGACAATCGTCTTGCGTTTTGCACTTAATTTATGTCACATTTTTCTGGGCAACTACATGCAGCAGGCTCTTGAACCTTGCATATAGCTTGATCCTATAGTACTCGTTGGTGTGAAGCAATTTCATGCCCCAAAAAACTTAAGATTTTAAACATGAAGAATTGGAAGTAAAATTTCTGTCATACTTTTCCAAGCAACTACATGCACCAGGCTCTTAATACGTTGTGGGCAGCCTCGTCCTAGAGTACTTTATGGTGTTAAGCGGTTTTATACCCATAACTTATCTCTTTCCTGTTTACAAAAAAAAAAAAAAAAAAAAACATAGCTACACAGCGACATATGTCTTCCAGGGAAGTCTTTATCCAGTATATAATAAGTTGTCTCTTTCTTTTCAAATTGATCTGAATTTAATTTCGTAACATTACTGATCTGAATTGTTGGGTTTTATAATATGCACCATCTTTTAATGTACATGTCGCACTTAAAATTATATCAAGTAAGTGAATAGAAAACAAAGTTCATTGTAGCATTTGAAATTTTATACTGCTTGCCATCGATACCTTTAATGCCTTAAACACAATATTAATTTTAGTGTGATTTTTAAGAAATAATTTCTTTTATTCAAATATATTAAAGTTTTATATTAGCAAACTGTTTTATTATTTACATTTCACAATTTATTTTTGTACAGTTTCTTTTATTCAAATATATTAAAGTTTTAGCAAACTGTTTTATTATTTTCATCTCACAATTTATATTTGTACATGTTATAAATTATGTTGCAATAAACGTGTCCTTTCTAAGTATAATTTTTTTATTTTGATTGCATTTTGTTATGTTTTTGATACTGAAGTTACTTGGAAACTGTTTTCAATGACAATTATAAATATATATATAATGCAAATATTTGTCACCATTTCAGAAGCTAAAATGTCTTTATTTCATGACACATATGTATACAATTTATTTTTTTCCGAAAAAAAAATACAATTGTTGTTCTTAGAATTATTTATTGTTTGCCAATTTTTCATAAAAAGTCGCATTGTTTTTGATTTTTAAAAAAAAGTATGTTAACTAATCACCAAAATGAGAGAAAAGGATAGCCTTTGTCAGTCCGGTACGACACGAGTATTGTTGTGAGACATAGTTTTGGAGATTTTACACAAAATGTATGTTCCAATGACATTGGAACATGTTTATGATTGTTTTTATAACCCTGCTATGAAGTAGAGGGGGTATGCTGTTTTACCTGTGTCCAAGGTTCCGTCACATTTTCCGTCCCGCTTTTTGTACTTTTGTACTTTATTCATGTTATACTTGACAGATTTTGTTCAAATTTATCACAATGATAAAACCCTATGAGTTGTGGGTCATAAGCATTTGTTTAAGTGTAGGGGCCCTCAGGGGCTGTGCCACACCCCTCCAAATGTCTCATTAAACAAAAATTGATATTTTTTTAATATCTCAAAACCATTGAGATCCCTACCCTAAAACCATATATATTCTTAATCCTTATGCGACAAATCATTTGATACCTGAGAGGGGCATGTTCCATCCCTCCTCAAATCAAGGTTCAACATGTTGTGGTCCTATCATGCTGCGCTCGGCAAAGCTTTTTATCTTTAATTAAATGGCAAAAATACATCGATTAAAACAGAACTTTTAACATGTTTAACAAATATTTTGACAAAGGTAATAGATATTTTGTGTTATCTTTTTATGCCCATTTTAATGTACATACTTGATATTTTTATTGATAAAAGGAGTGTCTAAATTTGGTCCATATAATTTTCTTAAAGATAAAAGGAGTGTCTAAATTTTGTCCATATAATTTTCTTAAATTTTGGTCACAATTACCCCAACACGTGAAGGACACTTTAGATTTTGAAAATAAAAATAAAAATTCACCATCAGTAGTTTTTGTAGAATTGGTTTTGAAAAACTCACTATTAATATGAATGAACAGGGAAACTTCACATTATTATCTAATGCAAAACCCCCCAAATCCATAGGTTTTTCTTACAGAGACTTCTCAGTAAAGTTGATAAAAATGGGGTTTACCATTACTACTTTTTGGATAAAAGGTGAAAAAATAAAGGTAATAACAAAGTTACCGAACTTGGAGGATCAATCTCAATGTCCAAGAGAAAGGACAAAACAAAAAAAAAACATACAGAAAAAAAAATCATAGAGTGCAACAGTCCTGACTTGTTTTCCCCATTTTTGCTATTCAAATTATCTGCCGATTAAATGTACGAGAAAAACAGGTATTGACATTCAAAATTTTATTCAATGTAATAATTGCCATTATAAATTTTGATGTTAAAAGAATTCAATAGAAAGCAACAACAACAAAAGTTCATATTAAAGTTCAGAGTTTGATAGATCTACAGAAATGATTCTTAGTCTTAGACACTTTATCTACTGTAGAACATTAAAAATTCAGGTATTTGTCAATTGTTACAATTTCATTAGATAAGCCAGATTTAAGTTTACATGGTTGTGTAATCTTGTTGACCTTTTAGGTGCTGTCTAGTCAACTTTGTCTTGTTATGATTCAAAATGGTGTCAACAAGGCTTATGCTTTTCATATGTTTGTTTTTCGTTGCAAAAGTAAATACCAAAGGTAAAAAAAGGTTACTTCTAAATGACCCAGATGTAATGACGCAGATGAAGCAGATGCAGACTTCTTTACAAATGCTTACAAACAAGATGTCTCAATTGGAATCGGAGCGTGCGAATATGGCCCTTAAAGTGTCTCAACTGGAATCTGACCGTGCAAATATGGTCCTTAAAGCGTCACAATCGGAATCCGAGCGTGCGGCTTTGACACTTAAGGTATCACAGTTGGAATCTAAGCTTGCGAGTAACACGAGTAAGTTGTAATCTCTTTAACTTTTTAGTTAATCACTCTTACAAATTTCAAGGCTTATAGGATAGAAACATTATGAGATGCTTTATTAAGTTTCTGAATTATGAATTCTGTAAAAATGCATTGTTCTGCTTTAGACTACATTCAGGTATAGCGGAATATGATAGTTTATAGAAATTAATGCAATGTAGGGCTTCTCTATCTAACAGGACAAACATTTCTGTGCTCTAATACGTTCTATATGTCTTATGCGTTTAATTGTTCTTGTGTTTCTTTTGTTCTTTATTATCCAATGCAACCAACAACCTAGTGACCTGGATGACCGAGTGGTCTAAGGCGCTGGTTTAAATATCACAATATTGACAACTACCCAGTTACATCTCACGTAGTGGATCGAGTCCCGTTTTTAGCTCACCTGATGGGTCATGTGAGCTATTGTCATCACTTGGCGTCCGTCGTCCGTCCGTAAACGTTTTAAAACGTTAACTCCTCTGACACCATAAGTCCAATTGCAACCAAACTTGGTATGGTTGTTCATTAGCATTCGGTGCTTAGAACTGATGTGAGGATTTTTGATTCGTCGTAAAACATGGCCGCCGTTGCTAAAAATAGAACATAGGGGTACAATGTAGTTTTTTGGAAATAACTCAAAAACGGCTACAGATATAAAAATTCTGGCAAGAGTAAAAGTGATCAGCACCTCAGTATCTACCTACCCTGAAATTTTTAAAAAATCCAACAACCCATGTAGGAGTTATGGCCCTTTTTGTGGATTTTTTGCAAATTTTGCACCTGTTTAGCTCAATATCTTGAAAACTATACAAGATATTTGAAAAATTTAAATTGCACATTGTTAAGCATGTCAAGATCTACAAAATATGTATAGATTCAACGTTGTAGGACCTTTCCTTTTAGGAGTTATTGCCCTTAGAACGTCAAAATTTAGCATTTTAACAGCATTGAAAACGTTAACTCCTCTGACACTTCAAGTCCAATTGGAACCAAACTTGGTATAGTTGTTTATTAGCATTAGGTGTATATTACTGATGTAGGAATATTTGATTGGTCGTAAAACATGGCCGCTGTGGCTAAAAATAGATCATAGGGGTAAATGGCAGTTTTTTGCAAATAACTCAAAAACGGTGACAGATTTTAAAATTTAAGATTTTAAAATTTTGATAGGGAACAAAAGTGATCAGCACCTTAAGATCTACCTACCCTGAAATTTTGAAGAAAATCAAACAACCCATGTAGGAATAATTGCCCTTTTTGTGGATTTTATGCAAATTTTGCACCTGCTTAGCTCAATATCTTGAAAACTATTCAAGATATTTACGAAATTTAAATTGCATATTGTTAAGCACATCAAGATCTACAAAATATGTATAGGGTCAACGTTGTAGGACCTTTCCTTTTAGGAGTTATTGCCCTTAGAGCGTCAGAAATGAGCTTTTAAAAAGCATTTCCTCATTACATTGAAAACTTTAACTCCTCTGACACTTCTAGTCAAATTGGAACCAAACTTGGTATTGTTATTTATTAGCATTAGGTGTATAGAACTGATGTGGAGATTTTTGATTTGTTGTAAAACATGGCCGCTGTGGCTAAAAATAGAACATTGGGTTAAATTTAATGTTTTTGCTAATAACTCAATAAGGGTGACAGGTTTTTGAATTTTGATTGAGAACAAAAGTGATCATGCAGCACCTTTTAAAAGATCCACCATATTGTCAGATGTCCCCCTTCTTAAACTTATGACCCTTTCAATGTCAAAATAGATTTTGCCTAATAACCTTTACTTCAGGCACATATGTCAGGTGAGCGATTCAGGCTCCTGGGAGCCTCTTGTTTACTTTACAAACGGGACTTTTTAGACCATTGGTCAATTGCAGAACCACGAGCAGCGCCTACTGGCCTCGTTGAAGGCTGTTGGCAGTTGTCAATTGTGTTTTATCTGAATTGCCGCTTGATTGTGGTCTGTGTCGTGTACACTTGTTCCGCATCTCATTATTTTCTATTTCACTTCCTTCCACATTGAACTGAACATCATGCTTGGCCCCTGTGAGTCGAGAGGGGCTATAGACCAACACAAAAACACACGGTACAATTTTACCTTAACTAAATAATCATTATGTGTATGCACAGCAAACTTTTCAAGTTACATGTACCAGGTGTTAGTTCTTCCTCCTGGCTAGGGGGACACATTGTTTTTGTCTTTCTGTCACTTTTTGAACAAAATTTATTGAAACCTCGTACATTGTATGTAGCAAGTACACCATATATGTTGTTGTATGTATGTACAAAAAACACAATATGTAAGTGTACTTATACATGCAATAAACTTGTAGGAGTTGTGGCCCTTTTATCCTCTAGAAAACAATCATTAATCATGGTTTCGTCTTACCTTCTGTAAAATCACTCAACCAAATGTTATCAAACTTTTTATGTAGTTAGAACACTATATGAAGTGCAGATTATCAGATAAGTTTAATCCTGAACATATTGTTGGAGTAACGGTGAGTGAGTGAGTGAGTTGGTGTTTTACGCCCGTGCAACGCTATATAGGTTATTTACAGGCGATGAACATGAAAAGGATGATAAAATGAACATAAAATGATAATGATAAATGAAATATGAGGGTGGGGTGGGACACAAAGGAACAGTAAATTTTGAAGAACCACAGGAAAAGGGAAGAGGTGCGTAGGAGCGGAAAATTTAGCCTATGTGGTGCACTACTTGGCGGTCCACAAAGGGGTCTTTTACGTGCATGAAGCGTGGCACTCTCCACACACGTTGGCCCACTATGGTCGGCGGTCAGGGTTTCCGTATTATAGACCTGACAACCCCCACGGACAAGGGCCACCATATTCAGCCAACTAGGGTACACACTTGGTCGCTCTGTGGGCTGAGCACTGACCCGCCGTCAGAATCCCAAGACCCTTAGTCGCCTCTTACGACAAGCTAGGCTCTGCTGCGGGCCTATTCGCCACCCGGGCCCCGCACGGGACTGTTGGAGTAACGGCTGATTGATTGATGGAGTGTTTTTTGTTTAATGTCCAGTCGACAGTATTTCAGCAGAGATTAAGACAAAAAAAATAACAACAAAATGAATTATGTAGGCTCACCCAGGACAATTCAAAGACCCACGTATGTCATGCGATTAGGGCCAAATTAAGCCAATAAACCAGACAAAATGAACAAAACTTACAAGACATGCCAATGTATCATCTATGTACCATTGGCCAATGAACCCAGAATATGTATTATTTTTTCTAAATATTTTAATTATAACTTGAAAGAATGTCTTTGACATTTTCAGGGATTACCTGTAATTACAAAGTCCGCGAGATTACACAAATTTCCTGAAATTTAGGTTTTAGATGTAATCACTTATTACCCTTATGCACTTTAACATATATATGTGTGTAATTTAGAATTTCATAAAATATGAACCCATAAAGTGAAGACATATCGCACGATTTAAATTGCATATGGCATGTATGGTTAAGCACAATAATATCTACAAATATATGTATCTGTGTAGTTCAGGTGAGCGATTCAGGCTCTTGGGAGCTTCTTGTTAGTTATAGCAATATATTTTTTTTACTTCAAGCTTATGTCTTTTAGTGCTTAAAATTTTTTGCATGAATGCTGCTTTTTATCTTGCATACTGCTTTTAAACTGCTTTGTTTTGTTGACTTGTGTTTGCATGACTATGTGTGTAATTTTAATTACTCTATATGTGTTTGTAATGTATGTGTTTTGTTATTTGTTACCTAGTCGGTTAAGAGCTTTGCAGCTCATGTTTGTCTTTGTTTTGTATATATGTGCCGACTTTAAATAAAATTTACTTTACTTTTACTTTACTTTACGATGGTGACTGACAATAAAAATAATTACATGAAACACGTATACATAAAGGCCTTAGTAATTACGTGAAATGATTAATTTTAAATTTTAGGGAATTTTTCACACATTTACTGAAAACAAAATCTTTAACTTGGTTGATTAATTAAAGTATTAAAAAGAAATTGGAACTTTAGTTTATTAAAAAGGTTTTTAAAGTAAAAACAAAAACAATCAAAAAACAAAAGAGTGAGTGAGTGAGTGAGTGAGTTGGTGTTTTACGCCCGTGCAACGCTATATAGGTTATTTACAGGCGATGAACATGAAAATGATGATATAAAGAACATGAAATGATGATGATAAATGAAATATAGGAATGGGGTGTGAAATATAGGAAAGTGGAATTTAGAAGAACCACAGGAAAAGGGGAGAAGTGGGTGGTGCACTAGTTGGCGGTCCACAAAGGAGTCTTTTATGTGCATGAAGCGTGGCACTCTCCACACACGTTGGCCCACTATGGTCGGCGGCCAGGGTCTCCGTATTATAGACCTGACAACCCCCGCGGACGAGGGCCACCCTATTCAGCCATCTAGGGTACACACTTGCCACCCTGGCCTGCACAGGACAAAATACCAAAGAAAATTAATGTTTCGAACCATGCAGGTAAGGGGCGCATGTCTTAATTCCAATAATCTATGAACTGTATTTCGGTGCTCACAATCAACCATTGTCATTCTTGGACATAGAGAATTCCAAAGGTTGATCAATGGAATTTTCCAAAGTTGTTCAAAAGGTAAATATTGAATATTGACATTTATGGTAAAAATAAGACGGACTGAACCAAGCGATAGACAAAAAAGTTCCCTTTTGTCAGCTGGCAGAGAAGTAAAAAAGTAGAGTAAATCATAATGAAATAGAAATTTATGCCAATTAATGCTATTGAGATAGAAGGTTGCCTATTTTGTCAAGTCTATGAAAATAGGATGGGTACCAATATACGACAATAGACATTCCTCCATTTGTCTTTTATGAAAAAAAAAATCCTTATTTCATGCCCCAACCACAACATGTCGGGGGCATTAAGATTTACTCATGTCCGTACATCTGTACGATTTTTGTCAAGCCTTTTTTCAGGAAACTGTACATTAGATTTATTTGAAATTTGACTGGTGGTTAAGTATGTCAAACATATATCCTTGTGTAAGCAACTTTTAGACCTAATGAATTTTTTTACTTTCTGTTTGGGTCGATATAGAATTTACATAAAATACTTTTTTCATACACCATACAAAATGATCCAATCAAGCCGATGATGACTGCTTTGAAGGCGCACGAAGCCGTCCAGCTCGCTTTTATCTCTCGAACATTAGCGAAAGGTCGACCCGTAGTGGTATTTTAGCATTTCTCGAAACGAAAGGTGTAAAAGTGACACATCTACAAATTTTCCATGGAAAATACAACCCTTCTTTTACGTCCGCAAAGCTTAACATTTCGAAAGAATCTGTCGACTTGTTGCAGTCTCCGAATTTCTTGCCTGCTGGTGTGCGTTGCCGAAGATGGGTAAACAACCGTGAGTGGTCCAACAGATGGAACGACGATGATTACAACAAACGTTAATGGGTTATGCAATAAACAAATAATCAAAGTACTGAAAGTACTGGTAGCCGAGGTAATCTACAAATTTTAAATTGTTTATATGTAGCAAAAAATAAAAATAAAAAGCTACTTTTTATGTAAAAGGGATATTCACAAGGATTCCAATGAAAAAAGAAAAGATTTTGAAAATCGAACTTAAAATTTTTTTAAAGTTGATTTTATGGGCGTGGACTGTCTTTGGTCCCCTGTAGCAATGTATATGAAAAAAAACATTGACATATAAAGTTGACAGAATATAACGAAGACTTCCAAACTCCTTCGCAGTAGGCTTATCCTTTCCGGCAAAAATAGGCCAAGATTATCCCACTGCTACAGGCTTGTATGAATTCCATCAAGATTTTTGATAAATTTATTATTTGAATAAATTTTCAAAATTTTGCTATAGTTAGCCATGAAAATATATGCGAGTACTTTTCATGGTTTTAAATTAGAGATTAGGGGTCAAAAAGAGGTCATTGAAAAGATATCCGGAAAGCCTGGTGCAGTGATTAGTGTACGGACCGTTAGGGACAGGAACTGGAACTGTGAGGAGTTTGGAAGAATTCAATAAAAAAGAATTTTCAAAATTGAATAAATAATAAAAATTCTACAGCCGTTTTGTCAATACACCCATTTAAGCCCCTTTTGGCCACAAACCCCAAATCACAGGGACTTGCTCCCCTCTATCAATATTTTGTTAGAGTCAATGTGCAGTACGAAAAAACATAAGGGAGATACTACTTTAAACACTTCCCTTTTCTTCAATTCGATTTCCTTGTAATAAATCATTTATCTCATGCCTTTTTTTATATAATTCGTTTCACAGATGATTTTCCTTTCCAAAACACCCAAATATATATTTTCATTCATTGCATTTCGGCCTCAAAATCGGGCTTTGTTCGGGCTATTTGTAAAATTTGTCAATCGCTTGGACATTAAAAGCATTTACGTCAAGGAAAAGTCTCGAGAGAAATGAATTTAATGACGTTTTTAGTTTCGTTTTACGTTACATTTATTGGTAAAGTCCCGAGAATGTCTACAAATTTACTTTCTTTTTCATGTCTAAGTGATTGCCAAATCTTATAAGCTTCAGCAAAATCCTTCAAGCGGGTTAGGAGGAAAAGCGCTTACGAGTTATGTGGACAGCTAGACGGACGGACGGAAAGACAGACAGACACACAGGGTGTTTCCTATATACCCCCAAACTTTGTTTGCGGGAGGTATTAAAAAGCACGTGTGTTTCTATCACTTTTGTTGTTGTTGACCCACTGGTTCAACTGAATTGATGACATTTGCTACAGCTTATATATGTATTTGGTAGATCAGTTTTAATGCAGGGCAACAGACAACTTTCTCTGACTCTATATAGTTTATTACAAAAAAGCATCTGATTTCTCTCAATCTATAGGAAAGAACATATAAATTAACAGGATATAGGTTGCCAATGTCCTCCTTCTCCACATTACAACAGTTAAAAATTTACTTTGACAATAATCTTTCTATTCATGCAGACATTGTTCAACTTGAAACTCAAAATATTATTATGATACAAACATCTGAGATGAATACAACTAAGTAAAATCTGTCCTGTAACTCCTGTAGAATTCAGTTTATCAATTTGAAATGACAAACGATCCAAAATTTCATCGAAATCTGTTAAGCAGTACCAGAGAAGTCACACTTACAAAGTATTGCTATGACCTCAAACTTACCGATGGCAAACATTCCTATTTTTTTATTTTCCTCTGTCAGCTTCGTTTGCAGGCGTGCAATCACAATAGGAAAGACGTCAGGGCAAAAAAGACAATAAAACTGTGTTTAAAAAGTCTTTGCATTGCCATATATTGTTTGTTTCTTCAAGATAATTAAAAATTTCTTTTGCTTCTACAATTTTCATAAAAAGATCGTTTTTGTAGTACATCTTGAAAATAAATATATTCAGTGGTTCTAAAGAGCGAAAATTTGGTTGATTAAAAATTTTCAATGAAAACTACTTGGTCGAGAAACAATTTAACAGAAAATTCATTTTTAAGCCTAATTTCAAAATGAATTATTTTAAATATGAATAAATTCTTCTTTAATTTCCGTTTACAGAATCATTTTATCTGATCAAATAAAAAAATTATCAGGATTTGAACTTTTAGTTAATTATCCTGCCCATCGATGTTGTTTGACACTTATAATGAGATGCAAATTAGTGAATATGACATCACTAATGAGATCGGCGAACACTACTATAAACAAAATATCAATCCGCTTTTGTATTCTTTATTAATCAATAATTACTATCGCATCAGATAGGCGTCCTACATACTTGTACAAAATTTGAAAACTATATAAATAAATTCATAACATAATTGCGAGTAAGGCGACGAAAAAAAAAACAGATCTGGAAAAAGAACTATATTTCAAGCGTGTATTGATATTTCTATTGATAGATTTTTGGTAAACTGCCGGAAAAACCATCTGCAGGCTTACCGAAAGGCTATCGTAGCTATAGCCGTGGCTAATCGCTAGCGATTACCCCGGCTAAAAATCGTGTTAGTGTTATCACTACTTGTATGTATTTCAATTTCTTGCAATATGTCTTTTGATATAAAAATGTTTTGTTGGAATGTAAGAGGAATAATGTCCTCAACATTATGTCTTGCAAATATGCTTACTTCTCTAAATCCAGATATTGTTATTATAACTGAACATAAGCTTAAACCAACCTCATTATCCTATTTGAATAGTATAGACAATAGGTATATGTCAATTGCTAAGTCAGACCAATTAAGTGATTATTATAACTGTACACATGGCAAAGGTGGTGTAGCAATTATGTTTAATCAAACATTGCAATTTTCTATTACAGAAATTGATCATATAGACTGTGACAGGATAGTAGGAATCAAGCTTTGCATAAAAAATTCAAAACCTTTGTTCTTATTTGGTACATATTTGCCTTCTGATTCTTCCATTGATAGCTATAGAGAAGTTTTAAATGTACTTGATGACTTATGTAGTTATTATGAAAACTATGGTCAGGTTATGATAGCTGGTGATTTTAACACTTCTTGTATGGCGGTTGACTTAGACCGGACTAACAAGGCTAAAAGCGTAGAATTAAAAAGGTTTTTAGATAGACATTTTCTTTTTTATGATTTTTGTAATAGTGTATTACCATTTGTTGGTCCTAATTATTCTTTTACAATTAAGAGAACTATGTTAGATTATATATTTTTTCAAAACACATCTGTCAGGCAAATAGGTCAATACGAAATCCTTGCTGAAGGAACATTTAGCTCAACTTCTGATCATCTGCCGATTCTGTGTTCGATTAATATAACCGAAAATCCACATATTCAACTGAAATCCTATCTAACGATGCCTGCGTGGAACAAAGTAGACACTAAAACGAAACTGTTGTACCAGGAAACCCTGGATGAGCGACTGTCAATCCTTTTAACTGATGCTGGAGATGATATTGTAGATATTGACACTTTTCATGATAAACTTGAAAACATTCTTCTCGAAACAGCTAAAACGTGTATTCCTTCTTCAACCTATAACAGTCATACAAAACCGTATTGGAGTTCCGATGTAAAACAGGCTCATAAGCACGAACAGGCGATGAGACGTTTATGGTTACTAGATGGTCAGCCAAGAGGGATGCAACACCACTCTTATGCTGCATATAAAAGAGCCAAACGAGACTTTAAAAATGCTCAAACATTGGCGTATACTCGATATATTGAACAAACATATGATGATATTAACACAGCTGCTGAGTGTGACATCAGACTTTTTTGGAAGCTAGTAAAAAGACAAAAACCACGTCAATCAAAAACTCTCACCGAAATACATTATAGTGATAATATCTTTAATACACCAGAAACAATATCAGAAGGCTTTGCTGACTATTATGAACACTTATATTCACCGTCTACAAGTTCATCATTCGATGACAAGTTTTTCGAAGAAATTGAATCTATACATTCTGAAATTAACAATCTATGTTTGAATGATGCAATTCCTTTCCTACCTGGTGGCCCAGTTTGTGACGATGAAATTCAACTAGTTTTTAAACAGCTTAAACTACGAAAAGCGTGCGGTCCAGATAAAATCCAAAATGAACATCTAGTGCATGTTGGTTCTGCTATTATTAAATGTTTGACGTTTTTATTCAATAACATTATTACAATAGCCAAAATTTCAAAGCAATGGAAAAAAGGACTGATTGTGCCAATCTACAAAGGAGGAGATAAACTTAAGACTTCACCAGATAGCTACAGACCAGTATGCTTACTCTCCTGCATCTTGAAAGTGTTCGAAAAGATTGTATTATCTCGATTACAGACTCACATTTTAACCACTGAACTCTTTCCAAATCCATTTCAGCAAGGGTTTCAGACAGGCCTAGGCTGTCTGGCAGCATCTTTTATTGTTCATGAAACCATATATCACAACATTGAATTAAATAGTACTGTATTTACTGCCTTTCTTGATAGCCGTAAGGCCTTTGACACTGTATGGCGCAAAGCATTAATGTATAAATTATTTAATCTTAATGTGAAAGGTAGAGCATGGTGTCTAATAAATGTATAGTAACACTAAAAGTGCAATAGCGTTGAATCAATGTCAATCAAAGTATTTTATAGTGTCCGAAGGGGTAAGACAGGGAGGGGTCTTATCTGGTTTACTATATACTGTTTTTATAAATGACTTGCTTACAGAGTTAGAAAAATGTAATAGTAAAATGGGTATACATAATTTAAATTGCTGTGCCCCGTGTCTTGCTGATGATATTGCATGTCTGGCTACCTCCCCTGTGAAACTTCAACAGATGTTAGATGTTTGTTCCAAGTATGCAAATAAATGGCGTTTCGAATTTAATGGTCTCAAATCGTCTGTGATGTGTTTTTCAAATAAGCGTTTGCGCCCAGACTTTGTATGGAAGGTTTGTGATCAAATAATTCCAGTTACAGATAACTACAAACATCTCGGAATTGAGTTTAACAGTAATTTAAGATCATATGATAGAACTGTAAACGCATGTCGTAAGGGACGAAACACCTAGTTTGCAGTTGCTAACATTCGAAGTGAAAACGTTAATCCGCTGTCTATCATTAAACTTTACAGAACTGTTGTATTACCTACTTGCCTTTACGGATGTGAAATGTGGTGTAATTTGCGTAACCAAGATGTCACCGTCTTAAATCGTTTCCAACACCTAATAGTAAAGAACGCACAAAGACTACCTATAAGAACTACTAGATCCGATATGTGCGAAAGCATGGTAGGACTTACACCTATAACCTGTGAAATAGAAAAACGAAAACTTCTTTTATTTGGAAAACTGTGTAAACTTAGTTGTAACATTCTTCCGAAAAAAGTTTTTCTTCTTCGGCTTTACACATGTCTCCTTGACACTAGTAGTGCATGCCGCCTAGGATTTATTCCAGACGTATTTAACATTCTACATAAATACAAACTCTTTGATTCTGTCATAGATTACGTGAACTCTGGGCTATTTCCCGAGAAAAGTACATGGAAACGAATGATAAAATCTGTTATCGACATGACACAACAAGACCATTGGACTTCTCGTGTAACCGGTGACCAAGACTTTACAAGGTTCTACAGTATTCACAACTCTATTGGTATTGCATGCGTATGGAAGTATCCTAGATCGGCATTAGATCTTCAAAGGGCTTTCCTAATTGCGAAACTTTGGACATCAATTCCAGATGAGAATAGAAAAACGTGCTTGATTTGCGATAAATCATTTTCTGACGTTATGGTCCATGCAGTTTGTGAATGCTCGTGCACCAAATATTTATGCGAAACGTTAACAGACTTGATTATCGAACACTTTAATATCAATCTCTCTGTCGAACTTTCAAATTATAATTACGAAGAGCTATTCCGCATATACCTCGGAAAAGAACCAATGACCACTCTGACAAACGTAGAATTGGATAACCTCCGATCATTGTGCTATATTCACATTATTAAATCCTCAGCCTTGTACAGACGTCACTCAGCCGCCACATGCAATGTCATCGAACCTTTCATCTGAGTTTTTCATTTATCTATTTATTTATTTATCTATTTAAGAGATAACCTATTATTATTTATTTATTTATTTATTTATTTATTTATTTATTTATTTATTTATTTATTTATTTATCATTACCATAATTATGTATTTACTACATATACTTGTATTATTCTATATCCTTTTGCCTTAGCATGTACATTATTGTAACATATGTTTAACCTATTTATATCGTGTAATCTCTTTTATGGAGGAAATAAAGACATGATTGATTGTTTTATATATCTTTTTTTGTAATCCAGATTCCTCTAAATAATTCTTTGCTTTTCATTCATAAGTTTTTGCATATTTCATCATCATTTAATAGCAAAATTATATTAATATTGAATCAGTAAATGAGTGTAAATTTTATTATTTTTTTCAGTAATTTCATGTAATTACTGGAAATCTTAGGGATTTCACGTAATTACTAAATGGCATAGTAATTATATGACATTCCTGAAAAAGTTAGTAATTTCACTTTATTCCTAATTACACACATACTGTAACATATACATTTATAAATGTCGCGATAACAATATTAATTATTAGGCAAAATTTTAAATTGACAAGATGACGAAATGGCAACCATTGACTTCCGAAGGGAAGCTGGCAGATTCGGTTAATTTCTATAATCGTTTTGATAATTGACAAAAATATCTCAGCATTTATATTCTCCTAAAGAATAAAATTTTAATGAAAAGCTTTCTTCAATAAATAGTAAAAGCAAAAATGTGCATTGTTTAAGTACAGAACATTTACATTCAAAAACAGTCAGGCCCTACCTTAATATCAAATAGTCTTCCTATAGAATAAAAAAAAATCTTAAGCAATTTTTCAAAGTCGTCTTTTTACTTAGACCATATTGACATGGAAGTAATTTAGTAAAATACAGTTTTTATTTTTTTATTTTCTTAATCTAATAGATGCCGGTTCTGTGTATATAAGATGGGGAAGAACGTCGTGTTCTGGAGACCATACGGAGCTGGTATATTATGGTATGATTATGGTATTGTTTCGAAAGAATAAGAATAGCATAATGCTTACAAATACATGTGGCAAAAATGCAGACACAAGCACATTTGAACGGCCCCTTTAACGGGAGCTTCAAAATGAGGTCAAAATATTATTACAAGCTAAGTTTTCAATTTCGAAGCAATGCAGTTCGTGATATGTCTTTTTAACCTGGTCTTGATTAATGACATGAATGAGAAAAAGAAACTGATACCGTATGTAAAATTCATGTGTTTGTTGTGTTTAAAATCACATATTTGAATGAAAATATTTGACATGGTTAACGATTTTTAAAATAAGTTATTGGTTGTTTACTGTATTGTCCTCTTTATATGTCTTACAACGATGGTGTGAGTGAAAAATGATTCTTTAGATATACATGTAGTTCATGAAAAAACATATATACTTTAAAACTGAAAAGGACTCATGGTATTAATTTGATTTTAGGGTATACTGCAGGTCAACATTACAATTTTTTCAGTAACCGTTTCGGGGGACCTTCAAATATGCTATGTTTACCAAGCAACCCGGAACTCACTAATGCGACAACTCAAAGTAGCGCCAGTTTTATATATGGAACGGAGTACGAAGAAAGTAAATTGTTGAAATCAAACGCCATTAATGAGGATGCGCCTTGTGCAGTTTGTAGAAGCGTGAATACTGAAACATCAATAATGATCCCGGGCAGACAGAGTTGTTATTCTGGGTGGAAGAAAGAATATAGCGGATACTTAGCATCTGATTATTATGGTAATAGTGCGTCATCTTTCATTTGTCTTGATCAAGACATAGAATACGTGTCGGGGGGTCAGCAAGATGATAATGGTCGCCGTCTCTACCTTACAAGCACCAAATGTGGAGCGTTAGAATGTCCACCATACAAAGATAATGATGCGGTGTTTTGCGTCGTTTGCTCCAAATAAATTTTATGTTATCAAGACACTTTTTTTATTGGGTTTAATGGCGACCATGTTTGGGCAGATTTTTCAGATAGGTAAACACATCGGATTACGTCGGCACGTAGGTGCACGGAACAAATAGTTTCGTAGTATTTTTAGCAACTTCTTGCAGCCTTTTGATATTTGATTGAACACATTTTATTCTCATTTGCTAGTATTATTAAATGTTGATATATTTCATCGCCTTGATAACGTTTACCCTCAGACTGCTTGGATAACAAATAACTCCTTAACACATATTGTCTCTATTTAGCATAATTTCTATAAACTCCTTTAACACAAAAAGTCAGACAAGATTTGAAGCAAGTCTAATGTTTGATTTGTAGTGCCAGGATAGGACAGGATATTATGAGATCCGATTTCAAGCCAGATCTTTGTAAAAAACGGGTTATAGATTAATTTTTGTGAATGTTGGGTGAGAACGGCCGGTAGACAGGTGGAAAATATTTTCGTAACAATTTCTTCTCAGCACTTCCTTATCAAATCTTTTGATATCTACATGTAGTATGCAACATCAGAATGGCATCCCATATCATGAGATTTGATTTATCTTCCGGAGCACCTGTCGTTTCGACTTGAGTTTGCGTTGTTGATTGATCTTGAGTTATTTTTGTGTTTCCATGTTTTACAAGTTTATCTATTTTTGTCCCGTTCTTGTTGGTGTTTACTGGTTTTGTCTCTGCCCTTTCGGACTTTTGACATTCGGATACCCCATTGGTACCTCTGCTATGATCATCTTTTTTTGTTTGTTAGCCAACTAACTTTTGACATAAATGGTCATTGTAGATAATTGTCACCAGTTTTTGGGCAACTTCTTGTCAAAGTTTTTGATATAGGTATGCACAGCATCAGCATAGGACCGTCCCATATCTTGGGATACAATAACAGATCAGTCCACTATATCGCTATCTACTTTCTTTCGTTTTAATGAAATTCGACCATTTCTGTCTCTTTGACTCGCTTTCGCTCACCTGGACTAGAGGTCTTTATGAACTTTATTGCTATTACTTGGCGTCCGTCGGCATCTGACCTCGATTTTGTAGCTCACCTGGATACAAATCTCTTCTGAAACAACTGAACAGAATTTAATGAATATGGTGGAAGCTGTCAGATGAAGCCTTATAGGGGCTATGGTCCTTTGAAGGTCAAAATACGTTTTATTAATGTTTTTGCGCTATAGACTGAAAATCATTGCAGATAGAAAAAAGCTGTTGCTTGCTTAAACCTTCAGCACATTAAGCTCTACAAAAGTCTTCATTTGGTTAAAATTGTCAGATGACCCCTTAAAGAAGACCCTTATGGCTTAAGTATCTTCACCTCTGAAAATACTAAACATAGTTTAATGCAACTTTGTATTGACCTTTAAGGTATCCTGCACAAAAATTATGTTCCTACTTTTGATCCATCCTTCCACTGTTACAAATATAAATCATATGGTAAATTCGCTTAAAATGGCTTTAAACTCAGAAACTATGATATACAAGAAATATCTGACGGGTCCTTTAGAATTAAAAGTTCTTTGAATCAAAAGTTCTGCTACAGTTTCTTTTGGATCAGAGTAGGAAGTTGTGCACCTTTTTGGGTAAGTATCGTATTTTTGTCGTGTTTTGCATTATAAGATGAAAACTGTTGCAGATAAAGAAAAGCTGTGTAATGCTTAAATGTTAACTTCAAGACGCTCTACAAGTCTTTATTAGTCAAAAGTTATCCGAAAACTATTTAAGGTAGATGGGATGTCGAGAAAGTTATCCATAGACTTTTCTTAAATTTTGGTCACAGTTAGCCCTTGTCTGGCATTTTAATTGTTGATAATAAAATTAAAAGTTATTTTTTTTTGTAGAAACGACTTTAAAAAACGCATGCTTTAAGAACTTTTTATATAGAATCATTAGAAAAATTCAAATTTTTTTTTTGTTTTGTTGAATTATATCCATAGATTTTTCTTTAAATTTGTGAACATCTTTGTTTTTATGTATTTTTAAATATATTAAGCTCACCATCAAAATTTTGGAAACAAGAAGCTCCCAGGAGCCTGAATCGCTCATCTGGTCTTGATATCAACCCTATGAAGACTTTAGTAGAGCTAAATTCGCTGAACATTTAAGCAAGCAACAGCTTTTCTCTATTTGCAAAAGTTTTCATTCTATAGGCCAAAAACACTATTTTTCGCCTTTAAGGGGCTGTAACCCCTGTAAGTAGTCATCTGACAACTTTGACCTTATGAAGACTTTAGTAGAGCTAAATTAGCTGAACATTTAAGCAAGCAACAGCTTTTCTTTATCTGCAATAGTTTTCATTCTATAGGCCAAAAACACTATTTTTTTTAGCTTGAAAGAGCTGTAACCCCTAAAGGGATCATCTGACAACTTCGACCCTATGGAGACTTTTGTAGAGCTAAATGAGCTGAACATTTAAGCAAGCAACAGCTTTTCTTTATCTGCAATAGTTTTCATTCTATAGGCCAAAAACACTATTTATTGACCTTTTAGGGGCTGTAACCACTATAAGGGATCGTCTGACAACTTCGACCCTATAGAGACTTTTGTAGAGCTAATTGAGCTGAACATTTAAGCAAGCAACAGCTTTTCTTTATCTGCAATAGTTTTCATTCTATAGGCCCAAAACACTATTTTTTTACCTTGAAAAAGAGCTGTAACCTCTATAAGGGATCATCTGACAACTTCGACCTTATGGAGACTTTTGTAGAGCTAAATGAGCTGAACATTTAAGCAAGCGACAGCTTTTCTTTATCTGCAATAGTTTTCATTCTATAGGCCAAAAACACTATTTTTTTACCTTGAAAGAGCTGTAACCCCTATAAGGGATCATCTGACAACTTCAACCTAATGGAGCATTTTGTAGAGCTTAATGAGCTGAACATTTAAGCAAGCAACAGCTTTTTTTTATCTGCAATAGTTTTCATTACTTTGGGCAAAAACATGAAAAAACCCGCTCTAAGGGCCATATCCCCTATCAAGAGTCATCTGACAACTTCGCCCAAATGGAGACTTTTGTAGAGCTTAATGAGCTGAACATTTTAGCAAGCAACAGCTTTTCTCTATCTGCAATAGTTTTCATTCTAGAGGGCAAAACATGAAAAACGCTAATTTTGACCTTAAAAGGGCCATAACCCCTATAATGGGGTTCGACCCAACGGAGACTTTTGTAGATCTTTTGATTCTGAAGAGTCTAAGATCCTTCAGTTTTTTCTAGTATCTGTTCTAGTTTTCAAGTTATAAGTCTTTGAATGTGATTTTTCCCTATGTTCTATATTAAGTAACAGCGGCCATGTTTGTTAACAAATCATAAAGCCGAGCACAATTTTTAAACGTCATGCCCTGATTGATACTTGGACCAAGTTTTGAATAATTCCATTCAGTGGTTTCAGAGGACAAGATTTTTGAAAAAGTAACGGACGGACGACGGACGCATGGCGATGACAATAGCTCACTTGACCCTTCGGGTCAGGTGAGCTAAAAAGTGAAAAATGTGTTTTTTTCCCTATTATTTTTATACAAATAAAACCCCTTAAACTTAAAAGTACCGAAAAATATAAAAAAGTGCAAAAAGGTGTATTTTATCCAAATTTTTATTTTACTTTCGAGGCTGATAATTTCACTCGCCGTACGGCTCGTGAAATTTTGAATCAGTCTCTCAAGTAGTATTTTTGGACAAATACAACTCACAAGTATCGTATAGTTCTTTAAAAACTTTATCTAACTTTTGGTCAAGCAACTTTGAACTTTAGGCGAACAGAATAAATTATCTCTATGTTACTACCGAGGGCATAGAATTTTAGGTTCTTACATAAGTTCTTGGAAAAGACCGGCTGATCTTTCACAGGTGATAGAATTTTTCAGTCTTTTTGCGAGTGGAGTGCAGCGGAACGAGCCAAAAGACCAAACAATTTTACCATGAGTGAAAGATCATTGCTGGCTTTCCAAGAACGCGTGTAAGTACCTATTTCTTCCTTAAAAATTATTTTTTTTCAAGGAAAATTGTCAAAGTTGTCGAAAAATAAACTAAAAAAATTGATTCGGAAAAACCTAAAGCAAACTTGTTAATCGAACTTTCTCTTTTTTTTTCAAAGCTACCAAAGGCCGATTAGTCAGACTTCATCTATTCCAAGCACAACGAAAAAAGTAAAGAAGTTGAAATCTGTAATTAAGTCTTGACGAGCCAGAAAAAATTCTTAAAGAAATAGTGACTGTTCAATCTTAAAGTATTTGTAAACTAGAACATGAAAAAGATTTGCTAAGTTCAAAGTTTATAAAAAGAAAAGAAAACTGTCAAATAAGTGAAGGATTTTCAGAAGCAGAATATTGAGCTTAAGAAAGAAATAAAACCAAAAAAAAGACGAAGTCAAATCGATAAAAAGGGAAAATTATTACAAGAAATTAGTGAGAAGGGAGTAAAATAATGAGGCAGTTGTAACAGAACTTCAAGATAAGAGAGTGGTAAATAGAAAGCTACATCAGAAAATAATGAATTTAAACCAAAAGAGAACAAAAGCAAAACATCGCTAGAAGAAAATGGTTGACCAAGCAGCTAACTTTCGACAAAGATATGAACAATTAAAATATGAAAAAAAAAAATGGAAAAATGAAGTTAAAAGGCTGACAGATGAAATAAGAGATCTACGAATTGAAAACGAAGATTTAAACTCCCAATGTCTTGATAACATTCCTTTATCAACAACTGAAAACGGATAATATTATGACAAAATCCGTACATGTATTTTGGAATTGCAAATTCTTGAAATACCGTCAAACAAAGTATCGGATGTCATTCGGTCCGTCAGTGAAAATATGTGTCAAAAGAAGATAGAAAAGCTTCCTAAAAGATCCACAATTCAAAACATTATCGACGAAGGTCATTTTTTGGCAAAGGAACAAGTTAGTGAAGCACTGTCGCAAACTACCAACTGGGATTTACTAGTATTTGCCGAAGGTACAAGCAGAGATGGCAAAAAAATTATAGACGCGGGCGTACGTTTGTCTGATAAGCGATCATTATCCTTGGGATTTCAGACTGTTGCCAGAGAAGATCCTGATACAGTGGCTTACATGTTCAAAAGCCAGATAAAAGAAACTGCAGAAATAACATCCTCTTCGCAAAATGTTCCAAAATCTGAAACTTTGTCAAAGATGCTTAATTCCCTTTAAAGTCTAATGTCTGATCGCTCAAGCAAATAATATTATTACTGAATGGCGTGCAAAACTATTGAAGTAGAATTTTCCAGACGATGAGGTTCCGTTCCTTCATCTTTTACATTGTTCAGCACATGTTTTGTTGTGGTTTCATAACGAGATTGACAAGAGACTAAAAAAAATAGACAAAGATGAAGGAAACCAGAATTCAAACAAGGAGTCGAGGGAAGTGAAAACGATTTGCACCGTTTGCGAGTTATTAGGACCCCGCGGAGATGAAAGAAATGGACGTCGAGAAGACTGGTTAGCCTATATGAATCTATGGGGTAAAACATAAAAAATTGTATAATACCGCTTTAACAATCTTGTTATAGGAACTAAAGCGATTATTCAATATGTGGACCGTGTCTTTCTGGCACATATTCCATATTCTTTCGTTTTTAGTATTGAACACAAGGACGATATATTATCGTTTGTGAAAGACTATGTTCAACATCCAAATGAAAAGTTGAATTCAATCATTACCGAACTCCAGAGTAAATGCGTTATTTCTCAAATTAGATCTTTAGCTATCATTTCAGTAGTAATAACAGCACCATTGTGGTATATTTTTAACAGTACAAATGTTCACCATTTCTTTCAGCAGCTCTATAATTCATAAAATACTTGGGGCGCCGATTCAACTCCTTTACTTGCTCCGTTTCCATCTCTTTACCAGGATTATCCAAGTAAAGCATGAACAAAATGAAAATTGCAAAAGATCACTTGAATTATTGTGCAGTGCTTTACTTGGTCTTACTTGGTGTTGGAAAGCGGCAGTTGTCAGATCATTTGGAGAACGGAATATACGGAAGTTACAGTAGCATGATTGAAAGACAGAGAATTGCACACAGTAATCAGACGAACTTGCCCGCAAAGCATTATTTCGGAGACTTAGACTAATCTATACGAAGGAAAAGAAATGCCACGGTGAGACATCATTCTGCAGTAGTCATGTTGAAGCGAAACCGTATAGTACAGAAAAGTAAGGTTGCTAAAAAGATCCTAATTCAGAAAGGCGTTAAAGAAGGAAGAAAACTACGAGAATCACAGAAGAACTATGAAAGGCAGGTTAAGAGAAAGAGGGTAGAGATTAAACAAAATAAAGGAACAAAAAGAACAGAGAGAGCAGAAGAGACGAAACGAGATAGCAAAACTTGCAGCAGCTATTGAATCCCATGGAGGAAAATGAACATCGATTGCAGATGTCGATGAACTGATTGAAAAGTTTCAGACTATAACTGGAAAGAAACAGGCATAACGAAATCAAATTTTGTATCACAAACTCGTTTCAGACATTTGTAATAAACAACTGTTTTGTTTATCCACCAATGGAAAACCGTGTAGTGTGGAACAACTAAGATCAAAGCTTACAAAAGTTATAGTGTCCACTTTTAATGAATAATGACGTACCGTAGATGTACCTTATTGAAATGTAGGTATTTGACTGTTCATATTTTTGTCATATGCAATAAATGAAGTATTACATTATTATTTTTCTATATTCTTAAAGTCTCACTGCTCAAAAGCAGGTTTAAGTTTAATTGTTTTTTCCTGTCAATCTGTCTGTTCCATGTTCCTCAGAATATAATGTGTGTCATATTTTTTTAATTTGGTTTTAATAATGGGCTTAACAACTTTTAATTAAAGTGAATGTACATTTTATATTCCAAGATGGGGAGTTAGTGCCATAAAATCTGGTTCAATCCATTATTTCATATGCAATACCAGTACCTAGTCAGGCCCATTGCGATTTTCATACACCAAGCATGTCTACCTGTTTTATCTACGTTTCTTGAGTATTTGAGATTACTTCGGCTCTATCTATAAAACAGATTAGTTTGAAATTTGGAATTTACTAGTATTATCTTAATTACAATCTTCTTCATATATTCTTACATCTCCTGATTTTTTGCATGTCTTTTGGTGGTAGTTTACACATGCCTGTCCTTGTTGCCGTCTAGTTCTGTTTCCATGACAACCATTAAAAACAACAACACCAAAGGGGTCTCTTTATTGTATAGTAGTTATCATTTAATAACATATGACAATATTTTTATTTAAATACCGGGTACTAGAAAGGAAAATTTACTACATATTCAAAACTTGTCAAATTTCCTGAAATGGACATTTCGCCTAAAAAAAAAAACCTTGTGGTATTGTTGAGAAAATATCTTAACCTAAAAATCGTCTTATATCTTCTTAAATCAGGTCAAACGAACCTCCAGACAATGCACTTTTAAAAAAGGTAAAAGAGAAAACTATTTACCAGAGATGTTAACCATTCATTAGTTGTCTTTTATAGAAAAAAAAAACGCATTAACTGTGATTTTCACAATTTGCAGACAAACAAGCCAATATTTAGTACTATAACTTAAAACAAATTTTCGTTAAAATTATATATATTTTTTTTGAAAATGTTATTTATATGTGTTATTCATAATTAGGTATAGATAAGTATAATAAGACCAAACAAATCCATAAATGTTCTTTTGCCAAAAACACGTGTGGCATACCTGCATTCAGTCAGGGATCATCATAATAAATGAATTTGTTTCACTTGGACAAGTGAACTATAACCACTGATATCGATGAACGCATTTTTGCGTGAAAAAAAAAATTAATTTGCCCCTAAATGGCACTTCTTTTAATTTGTATTAACAACAAATTTACAATGTCTACACTCCATTTGTATCTTTATGGAAAAAGCTGGTCTTGAAAGACACAATAAGTACAAATTGATAGCTATATAATTTCCCAAGGGACCTATATTCAAAGTTTGGGTGCCCTCTCAAACTCTTCTGCGCCCATACGATTTTGTTTGATAAACATAGTTTTAATTTAGATCCATAGAAGAAAAACATTGCTGACCAGATGAAAAAATTGTATAACATCATTACATATGATCAAAGACTTAGCATTTTGCCTAAAATCACTTGAACAAGTGAATTTACGTAATAGTTTATGAGGTAAAGGTGTTTCTGGATAAGAAACCCCGAGGACCGGAGGTCCGAGTGGGTTTCTTATCCAGAAACACCGTATACCGAATAGTATAACTAACTTACACCCCAGTAAACTTAGAACAAAACTAGATTACAAATTTTTGATAGAAAACAATAAAATGTGGCTTTAATTATAAAACTGAGTTAGCAAACATATTTCTGAAATTTTTCTTCCCCACAGAGGGGCCTCTTTAATTCAAGATATTAAGCAACTGAGATGATTTTTGGATAAATACAGATTAATCAACTTGTTAAACAGATTAATTACTTTACAAATAACTGATGATTTTGTATCATGCTAATTAAAACAGTGAACACTTCTAAACTGAACATCTTGTAGATTCATCTGACCATCAGGGAAGACGGATGTGCTTTGAATGCTGTCCATTTGAATATCATTAATTTCTGAGAGCAGGTAATTTTAGTTGAGGAACTTGCGTATTTGAAGAAAATTTATTTCATTTTAATTTTGTATTTTGATATAATGCAGTACGATGTCCCTTAGCGGGGGTTCTTCGATTAAGAGTCCTTCTCTCACCTACTTCCTGTTTGCCGACTTTCTTAATTTTTTGCATAAATGGTCAATTATAGGCAATTTTTAACAGTTTTCTCAGCAACCTCCTATTGCATCCTTTTGATAGTTGGTAATTGCCATGGGTCCCATACCGTTGAATTAATTTCAGGTCTATTGTCTACCTACTTCCTGTTTAACAAAATCCGGGCATATCTATCTTTGACCCGTTTTAATACCCCATCTAGGAAAGTGTCGTCGGATATGTTTGTTTGTCCGTTCGTCTATCCGTCTGTGTGTTCGTCCATCTCTAATATTGCGGAATATCGGCACTATGTCTATTGGACATATTATTGCTTTGTTTTGTTTGTTTATCTTAATTTTTTTTTAATGTTTTGTTTTATTTGTCTGTTTTTTTTTTATATTGCTACTTTTAAATTAGTATTGATTTTAAACCTTATGAAGTGAACTGTTTTCATTTCCTTCTCAGATGCCTTGGGCTTGCTAAGTTTCTTTGTGTGAGAAGCTCTTTTGTTCTATAAACATGAGGTGTGTTCACAAGCGCAAAAGCAGGGGTATCTGGAAACCCCTGTTTTTGCCATTGTGAATTGAGCCTATTGTTCTTAGAACAAAAGAGTTATTCACACAAAGAAAGTTTCTGAAAATGAAAGTTCGACTTTAAACAATAGAACTGGGGTGTAAATTGTTAAGATAACTCATCTAAGCTTTAACAAGTGAATTTGTATCACTTAATAGGTGAATTAATTCACTGCTAGAAGGATGATCCCTGAGTGGCATTTTTGATTTACATAAAATTAAAAGTGTTTTCCCTAACCGTTTAGTACCAAATAAAATGTTTTGGGGGTAGAAAAACGCCATTACGCAAGAAATTTGAATACGCTGCCCCAAAAACATTTATTCATTCAGATCTTTATTTCCTCTGTTAAGAGATTTACAAATGAAAATATACATACAATATCAACATTACATGCATGAAAAGTACAAATACAAATGAAAGGAAGGAAAAATTGGAATTACAAAGAAATAAATATTATGACATCAGACACATATATACATGTTTCAATAGTAAGTATAAAAGATTAAGGGGAGACATGGGAAAAGTGTCCATGACGTTTTATGCAGTGGCATGACAAAACATCATTTTGTCATATTCATCGACATCAGTTACAAGGTTTCGACCTAATAGAATCTGAAAAAACAGTTCTTCCTCCAATGCGTATAGTTCATTGAATAGTTCTATAGGAAAATGTCCTATGATTATGTTCCAGAAGGTATCTTGTTGATATATAGTACCAGTGCAGTTACAGCATATACGGACGAACAGGTTAGAAAAATCCTTATTACATATCGTACAGCTTAAAATGTTCGTGCATGGTATATCTGTTAACAGCTTCAAAATAAGGTATGAGTTCGATATTTCTCTAGATGTCTTTGCCACTTTCAATAGTCTGGGGACAGAGACAGACTGGTGGATTAATCGAAATCTCAAAATGTCACACGGGGTGGGGGGGGCGTGGGGTAACTCAAAGTATTTTTGGGTACAGATGTGCGGCCAAGAAATTTTGTACCCAACCCATTTATATATACGTCTGCATAAAAAAGACACCCATGTATGTTTATTACATTCAAAAGTACATAATTTATGCTTCAAATTTGCGTAATTTATAGATATTCTATTAAAATCAAAGTTTAAATGGTAGACGTTACCAAATGCATGTACAATTAGGCTCACAAAGAGGCAAAACGTGGATGCTTGGTCATCCTTTTCTATTGATATATGACATTTGTGAAACGTACACCTTATCATATATGCAACATCAGAAAATTGCACCCTTTTCACATATTGGACACCCCAAAAAGTAGACCCTTTTGGGCCGCACACATGTACGTACCTACCTTTCTAATACCTACCTTTATAATACCCCCCGTGCATTGACAGAATGTACCTACATCTAAATTATGAAAAAATGTATCGTGCAAATTCAAAAAGCAAGTAATGCAGCCAAGATATTGCTGGAATCGTTTAGCACATTGTCGTTAATACGACACTTTAGAATATTTTCAAAAACTTTAGATACACATGACAACAAGCTGATACTCAACCAGTACCCCCAACCCCCCCCAAAAAAAAATAAAAATAAAACAACCAAAAAGCCCTAGAAAATTATAAAATGGGTAATCAAACAACACCCAAATACATTAGATAAGATGAGTAATCAATTAAGTGCCCCATACTTCAAGGTTGTAAAGTATTAGTATATTTCTTTTTAATTTCCAGACGGACGCGATGTGAAAGGCATAAGTCACTTTGTCTTCGACTAGGGGCTAAAATGAAAACAACAAGAAGGATAAGTGACAAAACATATCTTCATATCAGGATTTTGGAACTAAGTAAGATGTTGATCTATCTTAAAGTTGATAACTGGAGATTGTTAACGCTACAATATAACAGACCCATATTAGCTACGGTTTGTAGCTCTTAATGGTTCTTTTGATGTATTTTTTCTTGCGTCCGCCAAATCAGAATCTTTCAAAAACAACTTTAAAAAGCAACGGAACCGCAGATAACCCACGATTGTTGGCTTTCTTCCCTTATCTTTTATTCTAAAAATATTATATTGGCTTGATTCATAATACATACCCGAGTAGACTGTAACAGTGCTATCCCCAGTACACCGTTTCTTTCCCCATCTGATATACGTCGATCCTCCGCCTGAAATAAAGGTGTGTCTATTTTTTCATATTTCAAAAAATTATTTATAGAAAAGTAAAAAAAAAGAAAAATAATAGACACTACTGGATTGTAACAAAAACACATAATATAAAAGATTTTCGATCAATATTATTCAAGATCCACATGTTCATTTTCCCGCAAATGGTTAGAAAAAAGAGTAAAAATGAAAAAAAATATAGATCATAACCTTTGTCCCTTCACAACAATGTCTTAATACTAAACGACCAACCTGGATGCTTTAAACTTTCGCATATAGTCAATATTTACATTTTAATTCAATACACGTGTTTAATTAAAATAAAAATAAAACAAAAACAAACTACGAAAAACACAAACCTACCGTTAGATGTCACTTGCCGTTTAAGCTGTTCCACTGTCCTTTCTAAATCTGCAACTTTTGTCATTAAATCGGGATCAGTTTGTGTTGTCATTGCATTCACAAAGTGTGCACCGAAAGCAATCCAAAATGCAAGACAACTTAAAAACAGTCGATCATGTTAAAATGGCTTATGTGTAACAAAGGACCCTTTAAGTAATAGGTTTTGTTCAGAAGGGATTTATTTACATATTTTGAAACGGAATGTTACTATACACATGTTATCATTTACTTTGTTATTATCATGTATATTTGTGCGTTTTGCTGACTCAGTCTTTTGCTGATTCTCACAAATTTGTTTTACAATCATCTGGTCGCGTTTCCTGTTTTCAATTACCTTTCATTTTAATAACTGATTTTTTTCGGAAAATTATACATGTTATAATATTTCTCCTTTAAAGTTTAGATTTTTGTTTAATGAAGTAGGATTCCAATACCTGCAATAATTAAACAGAAATGTACTTAACTTTATATTGATTCGATAGGTTTAATTGGTGGTTTGTATTGTTTGGTGAGGAGAATATATTTTTATTAGTTAAGATAATTATACAAATTACATAGCAGTTAAACATGCATATTGGTCATTGAATTTGCAAATGGCTCAACCATTTCTTGCAATTAAATAAAAATGCTAGGCATAATGACGATTTGTCTTTAATGCAACTTACAAAAATCGACTGGCATGGGGGTACATCTAGTGCAGTCTCTGATTTAAAATGCTCTAAGAATAGATGTCTCCATTATGTTGATGATAGGTGATGAAGATATTGCACTAAAGTCAATCACGTTTCTTATTCGATATGCCAGAGCTTGCACACATTTCACAGATTTTTGTTATCAGACACCGATTTCTTCGTGACCGACTTTTGGAGCAGGGCTATAAGAAAATACGTCTCACACGATCCCTAAAAAAATTCTTTCTTCGTTATCAGCCACTAGTAGAAAAGTTCAAAATTGAGTTAAAAGATATGGTAGTTAATTGTTTGAATTAGTGTTTGACTGGTCTGCTGTACTGAGATGATCACCTCAATATCCCTATTGTGTCCCACAACTATGTTGTGATCTATGGCAGGGATGGGGTCAATTACATTGAAAAGTAATTAATTAAATTACAATTACTTTTCAAAAATCTTCAATTAGTTACAATTACAATTACTAGGATTTGGAAATGTAATTAATTAAGTTACAAATACTTTTCAAATGTAATTAATTAAATTACACAATTACATTTCATCTTTAATGCAGAACATATCATACAGAATGTGCATGTTATGATGCATGCAATTAACTAAATTTTCAGATAAGTTTCAGTCCTTAAACATAACTTCCATCGCAATCACATTTAATGTTCATCAAATGTTCAAATGTACTGTCCCCTAGTCTACACCTGTTAGGCTTTAATGTTTTGCCGGCCACACTGAAAATTCTTTCAACATACATAGAAGTTGCAGGGATTGACAAATACTTGCTAGCAACTTTACTTAAAGATCGAAATTTACAAGCATATAAGTTTCAATACAACAAGGGGTTTTTAGTCATATCAATGCTCTTCAAGATTTTTTTAAAAATGGATCAGAATTTGCACATTTTTCATTTTTATTTGTATCGAATTCAGACATTTTGGGTCAAGCAGGTAAATCTCTATGTTTTCTCTGAAATTTTAGAGCGAACTCAATAATGATGGGAAAATTGGAGGGTTTACTAAATTCATTTTATAAATAAGATTATTTTATTTTTCATATTCAATTTATCTAGGTTTCTTTTTTTTTCTTACTTCAATATTTTGTTCCTTATGCAAAGGTGTTATTTATGCTTGTTTTACATAAACATTGCCTTGGGGTATATTAATTAAGAACTACTTATGAATTAAAGGGTTCATTATTGTAAACACCAGTTGTAAATGTCTCAACTCTTCATTGTCAAAACAAAGGATTAGAAGCCATATATCTTTATAACTCCAGGTCTGTGATCAAGCTTTAATAAATATATTTTTTAAATGAACAATAAATTGATTGTCATAGAATTCATTTTTTATTGTTTTTAAAAAGAAACAAATCATGAGTAATTTTCATCTTTAATCATGTTAATTGGGAGATGTGTAAATATGTGTCATATTTGTGCAATTAGGAATATTTTATTTACATGTAGTTAATTAAATAAGAGAAGAGAAGAGAAAATATGCCAACATGGTCAAAGGAAAGTAAAACTTTTTAAAATGTTTCTACATTTCATTGTACCATCTTCCTTCAATCTCTTTGGACAGAAAATAGATGAAAGTAATTGAAATGTAATTGAAAAGTAATTGACAATTACATGCTTTTCTGAAAGTATTTAATTAAGTTACAATTACATATAATTGAAAAATATGACAATTACAAGTTACTTTCAGTTACATCAACATTTGTAATTAATTATGCTCAATTACAATTACAAATTACAATTACCCCAACCCTGATCTATGGTCATTACCGGATCCTAAGATCGCAATGGAAGAGGGAGGTTTGGCGCCATAAAACCTGGTTTAACCCACCATTTCGTTTGAAATGCCTGTACCAAGTCAGGACCATTGCGATCCACCCATTCTCTGGTATGACTGATTCGTTTTTGTCATTTTCTCTGGACTATGAGATTGATCATTCAAGTTCGGTAGTTTTGTTATTACAAATAAATAAAGTATGTTGCACTGTGGCTTGTGTATAAATAAAATAGATAAATAAATGGATGGTGAAGCCACATTTAAAAGGTAAAAATAGGGCATGTAATGGGACATTAAATGATACCCCGCCACGTTATAATATCAAAAGTTCATAAAATTTGATTTCAAAGTGGCCTTTCTCGAAAACTATTTTTCATATCAAGCTGGAAATTGTACTGTACTCAAAAGCTGTACAAAATATCATTTGAATCCCATGAAGCGTTTTCAAGTTATTGGTCGGAAACTCAAAATTTCATGAAATTTGATTTTTCAAAGTGGCCTATCTCGAAAACTATTTATTGGATCATGCTGGAAATCAAACTTGACCTGTATTTTATTGTACTTAACAGCTGTGCAAAAACTCATTCAAATCCTTTGACGAGTTTTCAAGTTATTGGTCGGAAACTCAAAATTTCATGAAATTTGATTTTTCAAAGTGGCCTATCTCAAAAACTATTTATTGGATCATGCTGGAAATCGAACTTGACCTGTATTTTATTGTACTAAACATCTGTGCAAAATATCATTCAAATCCTTTGACGCGTTTTCAAGTTATTGGTGGGAAACCTTCGGGGGACGGACAGACGGACGGACGGACGGACAGACACCGAAAAAAACTGAGGGTATAACATAATACCCTGCCACTTCGTGTGGCGGGGTATAAAAACTAAATAAGAAATATAAAGAAATAAAACCTTTAAAACAAATAAAACAAGAATGCCCAAATTTTCGGACATAAAGTCCTTCTTCAGGGGCTAAAAAGTAAAAAGATGTTAACACATCGACTGACGAGGACAGAATGACATAAAATTGACTCGAAGAACATCACGTGGTATTTTAATCCTGAACTTGATGACTAATTTATAAATATTAAGAAAAGGTCTGTCTTTTTACATTCATACCAAAGGGTTGAAAAGTGTTATTACCTTTATTTGTTCTTTGTTAATAAATATATGATGAGTGAAACACACTAATGCCAAGGTACTTAGTATTATGAGTAAAATTTCAGGGAAAAGAATAGTTTTTTAGCAAACACAGGATTTTAAATACAAGGACATGTACAAAAATGTATTTCAAAAAGCAGAGGGGGTAAATGAAATGCTGAAAACTGAAGTGTTCAGTATCATTCTGGGATCATAATGGTCTTTTTGCGTTCAACTAGAAAAACTGAGATAAATTTGCCAATGACGGAATCCACATGAGCAGTAAAGGCCAGTACTACTTGTCCAAATTTTTAAGGGGAGCGAAAATAGCAAACTGCTGCAGGATAGAAATTATCAAACAATAAAAAAGTAAATAAAAATTAATAAAAATCAAAATAAATATAAATAAAAGCCATTGAGATTGTGGCCAAGGCTGTGTCAAAGATGAGAAGAGCAAATGCTAGGCCTAAAAAGTCCCGATAAGCGCCTATTTCTACAACCACGATGTCAATACAGGACAACAAGGACATTGTCAACCAGGTGGCAAACGTTATAACCTCTAGACTAGAGAAGGAACTAGACGCCATCCTAGTTAACAGGGGTAATATGTCAGTGAACAACTAGGATGCTTGGTAAGCTGTTGGGATTAGAATATACGAACTCAGCAAGGGAATTGAATGTATATGTAATTGTACAAATCTTGATCAAAGTATTATCCCTTAAAGTACACAATCAGATGTTTCAAGTAGCTCTAAACAGCCCGGAAGTGATTAAACATACAAGATAAAAAAATCAAATATGGGCCGGCAATAAATAACCAGTTAAAATTACAAGTTGAAATAGACGGTGACAATCCCAAGCTGAAATTGCCAAAAAAACACTATCACTCACACAATTCTATTGTGGTTTAAATCACCCGTTTACGAACTGTTAAACACAAATACAGCTGACATTTCGAAAAACCCTCAGCATCACCGCTACACTTCAATCAATCCTTTCGAGGCTAAGGTATCACACGAGGCGACAACACCCAATTCAGTTAAAAATGATGATGGTCAGGAAAATTCGCATATTTAGAATCGAAAGACTTACAAACTGGTTAAATTGATATTATGATAATAATTAAATTATAAAAGGATTCTCGAAAGGTTTTGATGTGGGGTACAAGGGTACTTTACTCTCACAAGCAGTAGATAATCTGGCTTCGGCATTTAAACTCCATGAGATTGTTTCTGAAAAAAATAGGAAAAAACTGAAGCGAAAAGATTTGAAGGTACATTTTCTGAAAAAAAAATACCTTTTAACTCTCATGCAAATATCGCCATTGGTGTACAGTGTTCTAGCTAGGATTTTGTCAAGGCAGGGTGCTGGTCCCAAAAAGGGCAATTTTATTCGGGAACGACACCATATAGAAGGGCATTTGGTTCGTGAACGACACTATATAAAAGAGCATTTTTCTCATACCATACCTCACATATTTAACTAAAAGGTATGTGGAATTACTTTATTAAGTTTCAATCATTTCATAATCACTTCACATCATTTTCATAAAAATTCCATATTACATGTATCTATTAAAACACTTACCTATAAACATCGCGCCTTTCTTAATGAAGGGCCTCTATAAATGTCTTTTTCTAGTAAACAGTATTTATAATCAAATCTAAAGTCCTGTTATTTATTCCTTAATGATGTTTTAATATTTAGCAAGAATTATTGTGTAACTTTGTGTAAATCTTGCTCTTTCTTTAAAAATTATTAGTGCATTAAAGCACTAATAAATAAAAAAAAAAGATTTATTTAATCCCTAATTAAAGTCATCTTGATCATTGTATCCTCATTGACTTTTATATGAGAAGTCATTCTTTTCATTGAATGAGTGTTGATTTCAAGATATCAGCCATCAATTTTGACAGGCTAAAATAATAAATGTTGTCAAATAAGGTGAATCTATAAAAGCAAAATGACAAATAAAAAACTATTAATACAAAATAATACTTAAACATTATATATCTTAATGAACAATGTTTTAAGTAATCCACTGGTGAATTTTAAGTAAAATATATCATAAAGTTACGATTTTGTTGAAAAAATATAATTTTGAAAGGGGCATAACTCTGCACCATCAATTATACAAAGTGTCAGCATTGCCGACGGGGATGAAAAGATTGATCAATATTGATTAAAAACTTGTTAAAATTAACAAATAAGACTGATTGACAGTTATAGCTTGGTACTAATCACAGTCAATTACCTATAGTTCTCACCTGAGGCCATTAATTAGACAGGATGTTTGGTAGATAATGAAGCCATATACGATCACACTTACAAAATGGCTTGGGTCAGACAGCTGTAATTAAATGTTTTCAGCTATTTCAGGGCATATATTTCAGTTCAATAAAGGCAACATAGGGCGAGGGCAGGGCAGGGCGCCGGGTGGGAAGGCAAGGGCGCGGCCCATACGGCGGCGGGCGCCAGCGCCCTTTGAAAACGGCCTAGCTAGAACACTGGTGTATAACGAATGTATTTGAGCGCATGAAATTGAAACGAACAATTTATTACTTAACCAAACAATAATATACGAAATGGTGAAAAGCGCAACTATGTTCTCGAGTTGTCAAAAGGTTTATTTTCAAAGTAGTAATATTAATGACTATAAAAAAGTAATGCTTACTATCAATTAGCCTTCAAACTTGATTGTCTTTCTTATTTTTGTTAGGGTTTGCTGGAGGACAGCGTTATATTCTAGAAGCTACGGGCCAAACTGCCAAAAGAGGAGGACCATCGAACATGTTATGCCTACCGTCCGACCCTGAACTAACAAATATTTCAACTTTGAACGACAGTTTGTTTTATGGAACATAATACGAAGATACGTCCTTGAATCCTAATGCCCACCATGAAGATGTACCCTGTGCATTATGTAGAAGCTCGAACAACCAAGTCAGTGCTGTGATTTCTAGGCGAAAGACCTGCTATCAGGGACGAAAAAAAGAATACAATGGATACTGTATATTGTTTCAGATCATTATGCTTACAGCGCCTCTTCATTCATATGTCTGGAAGGAAATTTAAAATATATTCTTGGTGGTCAGCGCGATGATATCTATCGTGTATTATACTTTACAAACTCGATGTGTGGGTATCGTCAGTGTGCACCTTACACGAATGATGTAGCTCTAAATTGTGTGGAATCATGTTACCCATGTTTTTAGTAAACAACTTGCCTTCCATTACAAACAATTATTTAAACGCTTTTGTTGATTGTATAATAGTAGAATCTTGAAGTGTACAAAAGCAAAGCAAAAGTGCTTTTATTGCTGTTCTTCATTCTAGTTTCAATGACGCCTTTAGCATTAAAGAAACGCACGCATCGAACTCCTTTATTTGCAGTTGAATTGGAAGGTATTGCCCTTTTGCATACATTTAAACAATTACAAAAACAAAATAAAAGGAAAAATAATGGGATCGAAAGTCTTTTAAGACAATGACATTTTAGCCTTTTTTGGACCACAAAGTCCATGTATTGTCACCACTTGGCGTCCATAGTCTGTCATTGACCATTATTTTTTTCCAAAGTCTTCTGTTCTGCAACTACCAAACATGATGTATGTAATAAATCTTGGTATGATTGATCCTTAGGATACTTTATACAACAATGGTGTTTTGATTTCTGATTCGTCAAAAAACGTAACTGCTGTTACTAAAATAGGGGATATGGTAAAACCACTTAAAATGGATCATATCGGAGAAATTGTTCCCGATAAAAAATATATGGTGTAAATGTGAGGCTAATTAGCATCAAAAGTTCAACAATAGACGACAAAGAGATGCGGAATAAGTGTACGCGACACAACCAACATTAAAGAAACGGCAATTTAAAAAATCACAATGGAAAACAGCCAGCAGTCTTCAACATGACCAGAGGTCACTGCTCGCCGTCTTGCATTGGCCCAAGACTAAAAATACAATACATAAGATTCAAACAAATCCCTATAATATCAAAGAAAGACACATTTCTGGACATAAAACAAAAACAGATAGTAGACAAGGACAAACAAAAGCTTTGACAAGGATTCCTGGCTTAGGACAGGCACATATAAAATGTGGAGGGGTTAAACTAGTTTTTCGGGCCCAACCTTCCCCCTATTGTTTATCTTGTACAAAGCACAAAAATAACACACTTTAAAAATAAAATCGATTAAAGTTCAATTCACCAAGAGAGAACCTGAGACAAGAGTACTATACGAGAACAACGAAACGTAAAGGAACTCCCTTGAGAACACTCGCAGTTACTAACAGCTAGCTAAGAAGCATTAATCGACTGATGTAAAAAAAAATCAAACATATCGATTCTAAATCCAACATTACACTTCAAACAACTAATGATTTAGTATTATATCATCACACAAAACCGACATATTTGATCGCTGTAATGCTTCGAAACAATACAATAGTCAAAAAGTAAATGATTAATGTTTTAGAGTTACTATCAAATTATCGATATTTCTACCAAAAAAAACACAAAATTTAAAGGTTTTACGATAACTTCCAACTTGTATCCTTTCTTTGATAAGTTTTTAAGCCAAATTACCATGTCAAGAGGATTGTTTTTGAATTAACGTGCCTTATAAACTATATTTCCATAGAATTCGGGATGTGATATTCCTTTAACAATCAAAAAACGACCTGTGCAGTTAAATTTTTCAATAAGATAACAATATTTATGAACGAATTTAGTAAAAGATTGGACTAATTTGTGGTATCGATAACCTTGTTTTAGCAATTTTTCTGAAATGAAACGGTTTTTATCATTAAAATCTGAAACACCACTGCAAATTCGAGCATATCTGACTAACTGTGAAATATACACTCCGTAAGATGGAGCTAGAGGTACATCACCTTTAAGAAAAGGAAAGTTTACAATTGGGAAAGAAAGTCATTGCGTTTATAATAGACTTTAGTGTGCAATTTTCCATTGTAAATGCTTAAATCTAAATCCAAAAATGGCATCTATCGTCGATCGAGTTAGATTTATTTAAGGTTAATTCTTTAGGATAGATATCATTCATAAATTTAGAGAAATTGGGGTTGTTAAGGGCAAGGATGTTGTCTAATTATCTGTAAGTATTGTTAAAAATGTCAATAAGGTGGTGTTTGTTTGCGTCTTTTTGTAGGTTGGACATAAATTGTGATTCATAACAATATAAAACAAGAGGCTCCAAGGAGCCTGAATCGCTCACCTTGTCTGAGTCAACCCTAAACATGTAAACACTTTTCTAGAGCTAAATGAGCTGAACATTTAAGCAAGCAACAGCTTCTCTCTATCTGCTATAGTTTTCATTCCATAGGCCAAAAATATGAGAAAACGTTATTTTAGGGGCTGTAACCCCTGTAAGGGTTCATCTGACAACTTCGACCCTATGGAGACTTTTGTAGAGCTAAATGAGCTGAACATTTAAGCAAGCAACAACTTTTCTCTACCTGTAATAGTTTTCATTCTATAGGCCAAAAACATGAAAAAATGCTATTTTTCACCTTTAAGGGGCCGTAACTCCTATAAGGGGTCATCTGACAACTTCGACTCAAAGGAGACTTTTGTAGAGCTTTTGATGCTGAAGCAGCAGCGTGGCTTCAGATTTCATCTATCTCTTATACTTTTTGATTTACAAGCCAAAAACAGTAGTCTGACCCCCCTAGTCTATTTTTAGTAACGGCGGACATGTTGTTTGGACGGCGGTCACCATTTAAGCAATCTTGGTAGAGGACATTTCATCTGATGAAGTGTGCAAAGTTTCAAAGCAATCCCTTCAGTCGTTTCGGAGAAGATTTTCAAAGAAAAGTCAACGACGACGACGACGGACGACGACAGACGACGACCGACGACGACGACGGACGCCAAGTGATGGCAACACTATTTTTCGCCTTAAAGGGGCTGTAACCCCTATAAGGGGTCATCTGACAACTTTGACCCTATGGAAACTTTTGTAGAGCTAAATGATTTACAAGCCAAAAACAGTAGTCCGACCCCCCTGGTCTATTTTTAGTAACGGTGGCCATGTTTTTTGACGGATCATAAATCGAAACACAAGTTTGGTGCAGGACACCCTAAGGATCATTTATACTAAGTTTCATTAAATTCTGTTCAGTAGTTTCAGAGGAGAAGATTTATAAAAAAATTGTTAACAGACGACGACGACGACGACGACAGACGACAGACGACAGACGACGACGAAGGACGCCAAGTGATGGTAATAGCTCAGGTCCAGGTGAGCTAAAAAGACCTGCTATTAGTGGGGCGCAATTGATTCCCATAGGAATACAAATAACTTGGCGATATATTTATTTTCAAAACGTATGTAAATATTATCTAAAAGAAAGTTGAGTGCAGTAATCATTTCTACGTCAGTCCAATTAACATAGCTGTATGGGTTTCGTTACTGAAAAACGATTTACCCAATACTTTTGAAACTTTAGAACAAATTTAATCACTTTTAGATTGATCAAACCACCATTTAACTAAATATTCAAATTTCTTTTTAATTAGATTATGAGGAAGATTTGTCTTCAAAGTAGAAAAATCGTAGCTGTCAACTGTCTGGAAAGAATTTTCAAATGCTCGAAGTTTGTCCAAAACATCAAGAGAATTTTTGACACTCCAAAAATGATTTACGCCACTATTTTCAAAAAATCTGTTACAGTATCGAATGATAAATTCTTTCATTGTTGTCAAAGCAAGAAAGATAACTTTAGAAATATTGGTCAGAGAACATTTACTAGAAGCAGAAATAAAACGGGATTTATATGGGTTTTTGTGTAATTTAGGTATCCAGTACATAGTGGGTAATTTATTGTGTGTAGGGGCTGCTCACAGTGCTGTTGTTGCTGTGATATGATCATCTCAAAGTCAGTAGATCATGACTGCAGGAGCCAAACAGATACAATCCTCCTTAAACTGATCTTAACTGATGCTTAAGCAACTGCATATCAAATATAAATGGGTCAATAATGCTTGCTTCCGAAGACTGAACGTGGATGAAGGTGCACGAGCCTGTTATTTCATTGTTTAAAACGTCAAGGTATTATTTCCGTCATACCACAAAAACATTGTTAGCTGCTTTATCAGCAGGAACAAAAACATACCGCAAACCCAGCAAACGGAGTTTTGACTTAAATCTGTTGATGTAAGTACCCGTAGCAGGAAAATACAAATAATTTTTCGGAACTAAACATTCGGAGTATTCGGACAGTTCCGAATTTTTTTTCCGAATTTTTTAGCTACTTTGAAATTAGGATAAGATAAGTTCCAAATAATATGGAAATCCGAATAAATTTTCCAAATACTATATGGAAGTATTTTTAAGTTCCGAATATTAATTCGGAAAATTATTCGGAAGAGTAAAAACACAGGACTATATGGTCTGTAAAATTGGTTTCCACCACCAAGGAATGCATACTGCTGTCGCTGAAATAAAACAATGTATAAAGTTGTGAAGCTGCAAATCTTTCAAAAAGTGACAAAAAATGATTACAAATCAGAACACTTATTTGCAATGAATGCAGTTCAAAATTGGCCATTTTTTTATTTGACATCACATATTTTTTAAAAATATTTCATACCTCAGATAGTTGAACAGGGGATGGAGAATTAAAGATTGTAGGTTGTGCTGGTTGTCTGGACACTGAATCTGTGGGCCTAGAATGATAAGGACTTGGTGTACATGGTGTAGCTACAGGAGAAGCTGGACTACAATGCGCATGGAATGCTGGTCTCTGTCTTAAAGATGTGTCTGGCACAGGACTATATGGTCTGTAAAATTGGTTTCCACCACCAAGGAATGCATACTGCTGTCGCTGAAATAAAACAATGTATAAAGTTGTGAAGCTGCAAATCTTTCAAAAAGTGATAAAAAATGATTACAAATCAGAACACTTATTTTCTTTGATAGTTTAAAATAGATCTTTTCTTCAAGCTTGTTTCTTGTTTAGCTAAACATGTATGCAAAATTTGTGATGATTGAACAAAGTATTTTTCTATTAAAAAAGCAAACATGAAAAGGAACAAGTAAAATCTAAATACTGAAAGAAATGATAGTTGGGATAATCAACAAATTTTAAAGATTGTATTTGTTTAGCATAAAAGTGTTTTTGTTTAGCAGAGTATAGAAAAGGAACTATATCATGTATATTGCGAGCGTGTATTGATACATATAAATAAATGTGATGAGGTAAAACAATCATCAGCTAGCTTTTGATTGGTCAGTTACTGAAAGGCTTTTGTACCTATAGCTGTGACTAGTTGCTACAGCTATTATCCTGCCTAAAAATTACTTATTTAATCAAGGTTCAAAATGCTTACATGTAATGATCGTAATAAAATAAAAATTAAATTTGTGATCTAAATATTCATAACAAATCAAAAGAAAGATGCTGACTTATATATTATTGGAATTTAATATCTTGCAAAACAACCACAAATAAACAATGATCTTTAAAACAAGAGGCTCCCAGGAGCCTGAATCGCTCACCTGGTCTTAATGTCAACCCTTTGAAGACTTTTGTATAGCTAAATGAGCTGAATGTTTAAGCAATAAAAAGCTTTTCTCTATAGCTATCTGCAATAGTTTTCATTCCAAAACAAATAACACTATTTTTCACCTTTAAAGGGCCATAACCCCTTAAAGGGGCCATCTGACAACTTCGACCCTAAAAAGACTTTTGTAGAGCTAATTAAGCTGAACATTTAAGCAAGCAACATCTTTTCTCTATCTGCAAAAGTTTTTGTTTCTTAGGCCAAAAACACTATTTTTTGCCTTTAAGGGGCCGTAACCACTATAAGGGGTCATCTGGCAACTTTGACCCTATGGAAACTTTTGTAGAGCTAAATGAGCTGAACATTTAAGCAAGCAACAACTTTTCTCTATCTGCAATAGTTTTCATTCCATAGGCCAAAAACACTATTTTTTGCCTTTAAGGGGCTGTAACCCCTATAGGGGGTCATCTGACAACTTCAACCCTATGGAGAATTTTGTAAAGCTAAATGAGCTGAACATCTAAGCAAGCAACAGCTAATCTCTATCTGCAATAGTTTTCATTCTGTAGGACAAAAACATGAAACATCGCTATTTTTCAGGGGCCGTAACCCCTATAAGGGGTCATCTGCCAACTTCGACCCTATGGAGAATTTTGTAAAGCTAAATGAGCTGAACATTTAAGCAAGCAACAGCTCTGCAATAGTTTTCATTCTGTAGGCCAAAAACATGAAAAATTGCTATTTTTCAGGGGCCGTAACCCCTATAAGGAGTCATCTGACAACTTCCACTCTATGGAGAATTTTGTAGAGCTAAATGAGCTGAACATTTAAGCAAGCAACAACTAATCTCTATCTGCTATAGTTTTCATTCTGTAGGACAAAAACATGAAAAATCGCTATTTTTCAGGGGCCGTAACCCCTATAAGGGATCATCTGACAACTTCGACCCTATGGAGAATTTTGTAGAGCTCAATGAGCTGAACATTTAGGCAAGCAACAGCTAATCTCTATGTGCAATAGTTTTCATTCTGTAGGCCAAAAACATGAAAAAATGCCATTTTTCAGGGGCCGTAACCCCTATAAGGGGTTATCTGACAACTTCGATCCTATGGAGACTTTCGTAGAGCTAAATGAGCTAAACATTTTAGCAAGCAACAGCTAATCTCTATCTGCAATAGTTTTCATTCTGTAGGCCAAAAACATGAAAAAATGCTATTTTTCACCTTTAAGGGGCCGTAACCCCCTATAAGGAGTCATCTGACAACTTTGACCAAATCGAGACTTTAGTAGAGCTTTTGATGCTGAATCAGTAACGTGGCCTCAGATTTCCTCTATCTCTTATACTTTTTGATTTATAAGCCAAAAACAGTAGTCTGACCCCCCTAGTCTATTTTTAGTAACGGCGGCCATGTTTTTTAACGGATTAAAAATCAAAACACAAGTTTGGTGCAGGACACCCTAAGGATCATTCATACCAAGTTTCATTAAATTCTGTTTGGTAGTTTCAGAGGAGAAGATTTTTGAAAAATTGTTAACAGACGACGACGACGACGACGACAGACGACGACGACAGACGACGACGACGGACGCCAAGTGATGGTAATAGCTCACATGGACCTTCGGTCCAGGTGAGCTAAAAATCCTACTTGATCTTTTTCCCACAAAATCTGTACATAATACTGCAATGTATGCATCTTTGACTGGAGCTCTGAGATGACATTGTTAGCAACTTCTAACCGGCTCTGTAGGACTTTGACGTCTTGTTGTGTGCTGAAACATTCTGTGCAAGGAAGAGGTTGAGGAGCTGCTGTTGATTCAGACGTTGCTGGCCCAGGAAATGCTAACTTAGATCTTGCTGGCTCTGGAGTCTCTGGGTCAGGAGATATACACATAGGGCTGGGACTGATAATTTTTTTCCAAAAGTAACCTATTTGTATGGCCACTGTTTTCTTTTCTCTTTTTTATATTATCATTGAACATTCACAATTTGAGAAAACAAATTCACGAAGAAGCTGGACAGTAATACATGTAATTGGCACTTTCTATGAACATACATGTATAATCACATTTTTAACCCTGACACAATTGAGATTATGAAAAAAATTACTTACATTTCATCTTCGTCTACAAGTTCTAACTGCTGATTCAACTCAGTCAACTCAAGTTCTTTGGCGACCATCTGAAGACATTTCTGCAAATATTTAGAATTCACTTTAAAAATAATACAGATATTGAAAACCAAACTGTTATGACTATCAGAGCTTAACAAAGATTGGGTTTAAAATTAAAATTTGTGTGATGTTCAGTAACTACATGACTTAATGATCAAACTATTAAATTATGGGTTTATTGCTCTTACATGTAGATGGTTTTCATATTCATGTGGTGTTTGACATTCTAAACTTTTTGGCAAGAGTATCTCTGATGAGTTTCGAAAATAATAAATGTGTCAGACGCAGAAAAGTTTTTTGTCATTTGATGTAAATTAACAATTTTCTATCAGGCATGTACATGATGTACATGTATGTATAAATATTTAGAAACTATGTTAAGTCAGTGTCAATGTACAAATTCTTATCAATTACTGAAAAAACGCTAGCTATAGGTCTACTACTAACAATTTGTCTTGAAATTATGTTATGCATAGGACTTGATCTACTTCATACATACAGTATGGAAAATACTCATTTACATTCAATTTTTATTTATCTGTATTATTTTTAAAGTGAATTATATTTATTGTTATACCTTTACTGGTTTGGGTGCAGGGGGTTCTTTTTTCTGCTTCTTTGCTTTGCTGGAAGCTTTAACTGGGGTTTTCTGAAGAAAAATTTACAAACATCATAAATAATTAAAATTTTACTTTTGTACATAAAACAATGCAAAAAATACTAAATATAATAATCATTGCAATATTGCATGTATGTTCAATCTATTGTTAAATGTTTTGCAATATTTTCTATAAGTGGAATCTATTTAGCCAATGATTGAGTATGCATGCCATATATAAGTCTATAAATGTGTACTTGTATGGTTTACAATTTAATGTTTTCTAAGAAAATATGGTGGAATAATACATGTAACATAAATAATTCTGAAAGAAGTACAGATTCATACATGTGTGAACACTGCAGCCCCAAAAACTTTAAATTTGAAGTCAAGAGAATTGATAGTTTAACAAACATATACAAATTGAATGCCAATTGACAGCTTATTAAGATCAAATCTACAGAGCTTTGTTTTTAAATTTTTGAATTATAGTAAACACTTAAAACTACAAGGATGTTTTCATAAAATACAATTTATACCCTTTTGTGCTGTTTGCTTGTTTCTTCTTTTTCACTGGCTTTGCTGTTTGCTTTTGTTTTCCCATATTTCTGCACAAGGTCTAGAAACTGTTGGCCTTTTAGACACTGGTCTAACTGTCTTTTTTCTTCCTGTGCTGTAAAACATGAAAAAAAAAGCTTTACCCTTTTAATAGTGTACAATGTGCATGTGTACAAAGACAAAATTATAGATATATTGATATTCTAAACAAAATATCACTTCATGATCATAGGGATACTGTACTGCTGAATAATTTAAAAGCTAGGGACAGACCATTTAACTTGAAGGGGGGACTTGGTGTTTTGTTTTGGTCAGAATTTTTTTCGGTGCAAAGCACGGAAAAAATATTTATTTTTCAAAGGTGTCGCGACAAAATATCTTTTTTCATTATTAACATTATTTTATATGGCAGAAATCCTTCTTCAGAATATTTTTGCTTACCCTGACTCAGCTGTCAAAATATTTTTTGCATCAAAAACAATTTTCAGAATATTTTTTTAGGAAAAAAATAAAGGCCCACCCTTTCCAAGTTCAATAGCTACTGCCACCTACGGTGCTACCATATTAAAGTTTACACGAGAGTAAATACCGTGAGAAATCATAATTTATACATGCGAGGATTCATTTAACAGCTACACGAGTGACCATCCATAACAGATAACATAAACAGCATGTTTGTAAAAAAAGTACTTTAAAATGAACAGTTTTCCATGCAAGACACTTTTAAAAAAAACATATTTACATGTACATACTACATACATGTATACCTGGTTTTTTTTTTTTTTTTTTTTTTTTTTTGTAAATTTATTCATTGGATCTGATTATTTAAGGTGCTAATGATATAATAGTCATTAATTTACTAATTAAACTGTGTGAAATAAAAACAATCATTATCTTACTGCCAATCTTTGCTATCACTGCTGTATGTGTGCCTGGAAAATTCTTGAACTTGGCTTGAACAGTCTCACCAACTCTGTAGTCTTCCAACGCTTTACGTGGTTCAACAATGCTAGAGGCGATACTGAGAACATTTCCAACAATAGGATCGTCGTCAACCCACAAAAGTAAAGCGTACAAACGTGTCTCTGACATAATGTAAAAAGTTTTGCGAGATGCACGTGTATGACTGTCAATATTTATACAAATGTGTGTTTACAAATGGTGAACCGCCCACAGCGAGATTGATTGGCGTCTCTTTTGTTTTCAAATCAGTTCGCGCCGCCCAGCTGATTGGCGATTGGTCAATTTTGAAAGGTTCCCCGAGGGATCGGGAATTTTCGTCAACCCGAAGGCTATCTATACAATTTTTTGAGAATAACTTTGACTAAAATTGAGATCTTGTTATAAAAAAATAAAAAATAAATAAAAAAATGACATTTATTTTAAAAAAAGGCATGTAAACTATTTTTTTTTCAAAAATGTAAATTTTTGAAAATCCCAGAATGCAACTCTATCGCCATCTTGGATGCTGAGATTGACACACGACACAGCTCACCAGCTGACAAATTTGTTTACATTTTACATCTATAGACATTTCATGGTCAAAAGTAAAGGTATAACCCTTTTAAAAACACATAAAAGTCGAGTGTACTATATATTTCCCCACCAAAGTACAAACCGCAAGCATCTTTTTTGAATGGCAACTTGGTCTTGGTCACATCTGACTTTTTTACAAGCCATCGTGTGTGAAATTCAAAATAAACAATATTTAAAAAAAAATAGACTATAGAGCTACATGTATCCGTATAAAAATGAATGTGTGTCCTATGATGTAAAAATTTCCACTGCCTGTCCGAAACATTATGAAGATTTGCCACTGTTTGAGTTACTCATTTGGGTAATGATATAACTGCATCATACATGTATTCCTAGTCGGGTAGCACGAATATTACCAAAAACCAGGTGAATTATCGAAAACCAGAACGATTTACCGAAAACCAGTATTTATTATCCGAAAACCACAATAAAACATGGTTCAAGTGTGCAATAATGATTAAAAAATGAGTTATTAGTCTATTGGGACTTATTTTGTTTATCAGTGTCTTTTAAGATTAATATAGAATAGATTTCTTTTTACTGCACTACTCATGAATCGTACAAATTATAATGGGTGGCCAATCTGCATATCACAGATTCATTAAAGTAAAGTGATCAGCAACTGTTTTTCTACATATGTATGATAATTTGGTCCTACCTGATCTGAAAATAAAATCCTAATCCATCCTTATCCTATTTGGTCCCTCAAACTGACAAAGTTAAAGTTAAAAGTTGGATACGTCGTCATTTTCCACCAAGTTTCTAAATCAATTTTTTGCAGACAGTACTTGGCAATTATAGATACGGGTATACAAAAAATATAACAAAACCTGACAGAAGAGTGGTGACATTTTGATGTCGTCTGCTTGTTAAATGATATGATGTGACTGAAGGATTGATTAAGTTATGGATGATGTTGTCCCGGCCACAAACCATATTTTGGCGTTTTTACGGATAATACATTTTTTTTTCAAATAAATTATTAAATTTTTATCCAAAAGGGGACCCTCTAAGCTATTCTGTATCTGTATTGGTACGTGTAGAATCCTATTAAGGCTTTTATACACGGTGGAGAAGAGCGCCGTTGTTATGGGCGGTGTTCTTGTAGAGCGGTCTTAAATGCCTCTACAGAACCTGCATGCACAACTTTATCTGGTAGATCTATTGATCCAGCCGAGGGTATTTTGACATTTTTTTCAGATCCAATTAAGTAAAGGTAATAACAAAACTACCAAACTTAAATGATCAATGATCTCATACTAGTCCAGAAAACAAATGACAAAAACGAATCCGTATTAAGGTTAAACCTAGTTTTGGTTGCACCTATTATATTGATTTTGTTTCTTCGCGAGCTTTTGGGGCAGAGCCATTATCATATTCTATTTTTTACCTATCTGCTCTCCTTATTGATAAACAATTACAGGATAAAATAATGGCAATTTATGAAATTTTAAGACTAATGAAAATCAAAGCAGCGATTACAAGCTGGTATATCAAAGTTGAATTTTTGGGCCATTTTAGAACCTTCGTGGCTCTACTCCTTTGTTGAGGAAAAACCAAGCCCCCCCTCTTTCAAGTTAAATGGTCCGTCCCTAAGCATTTTTTATGCATATACCTACAATGTACATATACCCTATATAAATTTTCATTTAAATTCAACAAATGGTTTACAATGTGTTGTGCTTACGAGATATGTGGACAAACAGATGGACAGACAGGGTGAATCCTATCTCCTATGGGAGCAGGGAATTTATGTGACATGTTTTTTCAGCAATTTAATTTTTGTACATCTACATTTGTACATGCAGTATTCACAGCTTCCCTATTATTTGGTAGATGTAGGTATCAGCATTTGATCCCATTTAATGATATTAACTTCAAATCTGTTGCTCCTACATTTTGTACTTCCTGTGTAACGAATTTAGCATTTTTATGCCCCCGTGACGACATGTCATTATGTTTTACTCATGTCCGTCAGTCCGTCCATACGAAATTTCCTTCAAGCTTGGGGTCCCCCCTTTTTGTCCCCCCCACAACACAGAGTGGGGAAATAGAAATGCCGGTGTGTGCGTCCGTCCGTCAGTCACCCTTTTTTCATAACAGTTTTCTCAGCAACTATTAATCATAGGCTTCAAATATTTGGTTTGCAGCTTCAGGTAGGAGTCCCATATAGTGGGATGCGGTTTTAGATCTGTTGCTCATCTACTTCCTGTTTAACTTAGATTTTTCCCACTCAACAACCAGGGGATCTAGAATCTGATCTTGTTTGTTTAGAAATTAGGGTAAAAAAAATGGCATTCTGCTTCTCTTTATTACCGTTATGTCATGTATGTAGCAGATATCCTTAATGAGGGGCCAAAAGGGGTAATATTTTTATTAAAGTGTAATTTATTTTTGGTCTGCATTGAAAAAAAAATGGATTCCTTCTGAAATGTGGGAGAAAAGTACAGGGTTCTACATGTACATGTTGTCGTCATATCATGCTGCACCCATAGAAACTTTTTATTTAATGATTGTACGTGTATCCTTATGGCCATAAATGTTAATTAAGAAAAAAGTGCATGTTTACTTTATTATGTGGTGTAAAAAATGTACTGTACTTTATCAGGCTTATGTGTTCATTACTGTTGTTTAAGAACATTAGTTTAAATAATTAAAACACACTGTCAAACAGTAATGTCAGTTCTGTCATCTTGTTCCACTGACATATTATTAGATTGTGCTTAAAAATTGTAACAAGTGCTAAGGAATGAAATTGTAAGCATTAAAAGTTGGTTTCAAATAATTATACCCCCCAAAATAGTTTAGGAAGTATATAGGAATCACCCTGTCTGTCTGTCTGTCTGTCATACCTTAAAAGTGCAACTCCTTCTTAAAAACCATTTGATGGATTTTGATGAAACTTTACATGATGGAAGTACATCATACGGAGATTTGCATGAAGAATTTTCGTTGCTGTCAGATATCATTCAGGGGAGATAATTGGACTTAAGTGTTTGTTATCAAAAGTGTCCAATATGAGGCGGGGTATCCCTTCGCAAGCTTGCTCACAGTATTTCTTGTTTTCTATATATGTTTTTTATTTAGTTTGTAAATATAATTTTAAATGTTTAGATCATGCTTAGATTATCTTATAAACATGTACATTCTGCAATTTGTAAATGTATGACTTTCTTATTATGTACTTTAAATAAACAAAATAGCTTAATACTATTGAAAAATCTATCCCAATTTCAGGACTTTACTCGTTTGCACACCCTGAACTAATTGTTTTAACTTACTTTCAGAAAATTAAAGTTATAATAAATTAACATACAAAATTAAGAAAACAATTATGTTTATTCATGTATTTTTTATTTGTAAAAATAGTTAAAACATTATAGTTTTTTATTGATCTATTGTTGAAACTAATGTACCACCTTAAATGTCCTTTTCATTTTTATGAATTTCCCCATGATGTTGGAAGAATATTATATTAAATGTTGTCCTGATATTGTGATAAATTTTTTGATGGCAGAGCTCTTAATTCATTTACTTTTTGTTATTGTTATTTACTTGACATACAATAATTATGTGCAGCTAGTATGCTACTATATCCTTACATGAAATACATTAATGCTTTGAAAAAATGACAAAGTCCAACATTTCCAAATTTTTCCGAATGAAAAAATGACAAAGTCCAACATTTCCAAATTTTCCAAATGAAAAAATGACAAAGTCCTACATTTCCAAATTTTTCCGAATGTAAAAATAACAAAGTCCAACATTTCCAAATTTTTTCCGAATGAAAAAATGACTAAGTCAAACTTTCCGAAACTTTTCCGGATGAAAAAATGACAAAGTCCAACATTTCCAAATGTTTTCCGAATTGTTCCGAATTGAAAAGTAAGTTGCGAATAAACTCCAAATGATTTGATTCGGAACTCCAAATAAAAAATTTAGAATTCCGAAAGTTATTCGTATTTCCCTGCTACGGGTATGGGGTCGAAATTCTACAAAAGAGTTTTGAAAATGGGTTATACGTAATTTAACAATGGCCATGAAATTATTCATATATATGTCTTGGTGGAAATTAAAAAATATTAATACTTTACAACCTGGAAGTATGGGGACGCTTGTGTAGTTTGTTCACAAAAAATAGTATTTTATCTATCTTTACATTGATTGTAAGAAGATAGCCAGTGTTACATTCACATTTAAAAGAAACCAAAAATGTCCACTCTTTCTAATGATAGTGGATTTTTTTTTGTAGTTGGTCAAAGACATTCTTGCACACATACATCTACACGCACAAAAAATCAAACCAAAAAGCTAATGAGGAAGCAACACTATATAGGTTATATTATGGCGATCAACATGAAATGATGATAGAATGGGAAACAAAGGAGCATTTATACTTGAAGACCACTGAAAAAGGTCCCTTACGTGCATGAAGCGTGATTTGTTTACATCCATAGGTTGTTCGACTATAGTCAGCGGTCAAGCTTTCTGTATTATGACCTGACAACCGCCGTGTGTACGAGAGTCACCCAATTTAGCCACCTTAATCGTTCTAGGTTGAAGAACTTATCCGCTGTCAGAATCTCAAGACACTTATAGTCGATACTAACGACCTCCGCGGTAACCATGGTAACCGTATTCGAAATCCGGAATCAGAGAGAAAGGGAACCGCGTTGTGCAAGTTATAAAATTCGCGTTCTGTATGTCATGCTTTTTTCTTTATATCCAAAACATAAGAACTGACCAACTACAATATCGGATATTTTCAGCTATAAACAAACAATTCCAATCTATAGCTAGTCTTCTGTGTCCCATCGGTTCCATGTGTCTTAATACCAGGCGCATTTCAGTTGAATCATGCAAAATTGAAGAAAAGGGATTCATCGATAAAAAGGCTACAGTGGTTTATTTTTAACGAAATATAGTTAAAGTATATAAAATAAAAAAAACAAATAACAATTTGCTCATAACTTCCTGGTCCTGGGAGAAATCTTGCCATTTTGTAACAATGGTTTCTATTGAAATTATTGACCATTTTAAGACTTATCTCCCTTTCTTACATTTTTCTAATGCATTCTATATATTTTTTTTCTCTCAGGACCAGGGCTAGTTTGGAAAAAGAGCACAAAAGATCAAAGCAGGGTGCTAGTAAGAGTAACATATCAAAAATTAATTGGTGTAGGCTTTCCAGCCATGAACCACTCTTTGCATGATTCTTATAAAAAGTGGTACTTAAGACCATGTTATTAATTTATGCGGTAATACATGTATTTGCCAAAATGTGGCTTTAACGCTTTACAGCCATCGACTTGTTTGTGAAATGGCATGTTTTCAACAGATTGTACGTGAAAACTATACAATTAATATACATAAAAAGCAACAATATAAAGTATTACACCTTAAGCTGATGAACCTGTTACTAGATAAGTTCAGTTTTGTTCAATGTTGAGTGAGTGGGTGATATGTAGGGTGTTACCATCCTAACATCAAAGACGATGAACAAAGGATGATTAAATTAAATGAGATTATCATGAGAAATATGGGATGGAATAAAGGAACATGTATACTAGTTATTAAAAAAAAAACACCCAAAGACAAGGAGGGAGACATTAACCTTTGTAATGGACTGCTTAGGGATATTTTACGTGCGTTAAGCTTGGCGTCTTCAAATACGTGTGCAGCGGTCAGTGTTTACATACTATGAAATGAGAACCCCACGAAAGAGGGTCGCCCTATACAGTTATTTAAAGGGTAACACATCTTTCTCGCTTTAAAGCGGCGTTTAAACTCTTAGTCGCCTCTTACAAATGTTCAAGCTGGACCTAACACAAGTGATTTTCCTTTTCGTTTTTCGTTTTTCGTTTTTCAAATTTTTTTTTTCAAATTTTTTTTTTTCGAATTTTTTTTTTTCGATTTTGAATAGGAAAATGACCCATTTTCCTTTTCGTTTTTCATTTTCCTTTTCGATTTTGAATAGGAAAATGACTCATTTTCCTTTTCGTTATTCATTTTCCTTTTCGTTTTTCATTTTCTTTTTCGATTTTGAATAGGAAAATGACCCATTTTCCTTTTTGTTATTCATTTTCCTTTTCAAATTTTTTTTATCAAATTTTTTTTTTTCGATTTTTTTTTCTTCGATTTTGAATAGGAAAATGACCCATTTTCCTTTTCGTTATTCATTTTCCTTTTCAATTTTTTTTTTCAAAAAAAAATTTTTTCGAATTTTTTTTTTTTCGATTTTGAATAAGAAAATGACCCATTTTCCTTTTCGTTTTTCATTTTCCTTTTCGATTTTGAATAGGAAAATGACTCATTTTCCTTTTCGTTATTCATTTTCCTTTTCGTTTTTCATTTTCCTTTTCGATTTTGAATAGGAAAATGACCCATTTTCCTTTTCGTTATTCATTTTCCTTTTCAAATTTTTTTTTCAAAAAAAAAAATTTTTCGAATTTTTTTTTTCGATTTTAAAGAAGAAAATGACCCATTTTCCTTTTCGATTTTGAATAGGAAAATGACTCATTTTCCTTTTCGTTATTCATTTTCCTTATCGTTTTTCATTTTCCTTTTCGATTTTGAATAGGAAAATGACCCATTTTCCTTTTCGTTTTTCATTTTCCTTTTCGATTTTGAATAGGAAAATGACTCATTTTCCTTTTCGTTATTCATTTTCCTTTTCGTTTGTCATTTTCCTTTTCGATTTTGAATAGGAAAATGACTCATTTTCCTTTTTGTTATTCATTTTCCTTTTCAATTTTTTTTTCAAAATTTTTTTTTTCGATTTTTTTTTTTTTCGATTTTGAATAGGAAAATGACCCATTTTCCTTTTCGTTTTTCATTTTCCTTTTCGATTTTGAATAGGAAAATGACTCATTTTCCTTTTCGTTATTCATTTTCCTTTTCGTTTTTCATTTTCTTTTTCGATTTTGAATAGGAAAATGACCCATTTTCCTTTTCGTTATTCATTTTCCTTTTCAATTGTTTTTTTCAAATTTTTTTTTTTTCGGTTTTTTTTTTCGATTTTGAATAGGAAAATGACCCATTTTCCTTTTCGTTTTTCATTTTCCTTTTCGATTTTCATTTTCCTTTTCGTTTTTCATTTTCCTTTTCGATTTTGAATAGGAAAATGACCCATTTTCCTTTTTGTTATTCATTTTCCTTTTCAAATTTTTTTTTCAAAATTTTTTTTTTTCGAATTTTTTTTTTTTTCGATTTTGAATAGGAAAATGACCCATTTTCCTTTTCGTTATTCATTTTCCTTTTCGTTTTTCATTTTCCTTTTCGATTTTGAATAGGAAAATGACTCATTTTCCTTTTCGTTATTCATTTTTCTTTTCGTTTTTCATTTTCCTTTTCGATTTTGAATAGGAAAATGACTCATTTTCCTTTTCGTTATTCATTTTCCTTTTCGTTTTTCATTTTCCTTTTCGATTTTGAATAGGAAAATGACCCATTTTCCTTTTCGTTATTCATTTTCCTTTTCAAATTTTTTTTTCAAAAAAAATTTTTTTCGATTTTTTTTTTCGATTTTAAATAAGAAAATGACCCATTTTTCTTTTCGTTTTTCATTTTCCTTTTCGATTTTGAATAGGAAAATGACTCATTTTCCTTTTCGTTATTCATTTTCCTTTTCGTTTTTCATTTTCCTATTCGATTTTGAATTGGAAAATGACCCATTTTCCTTTTCGTTATTCATTTTCCTTTTCAAATTTTTTTTTTCAAAATTTTTTTTTTTTCGATTTTTTTTTTTCGATTTTGAATAGGAAAATGACCCATTTTCCTTTTCATTTTTCATTTTCCTTTTCGATTTTGAATAGGAAAATGACCCATTTTCCTTTTCGTTATTCATTTTCCTTTTCAAATTTTTTTTTTCAAAAATTTTTTTTTTCGAATTTTTTTTTTTCGATTTTGAATAGGAAAATGACCCATTTTCCTTTTCGTTTTTCATTTTCCTTTTCGATTTTGAATAGGAAAATGACTCATTTTCCTTTTCGTTATTCATTTTCCTTTTCGTTTTTCATTTTCCTTTTCGATTTTGAATAGGAAAATGACTCATTTTCCTTTTCGTTATTCATTTTCCTTTTCGTTTGTCATTTTCCTTTTCGATTTTGAATAGGAAAATGACTCATTTTCCTTTTCGTTATTCATTTTCCTTTTCAAATTTTTTTTCAAAATTTTTTTTTTCGATTTTTTTTTTTTCGATTTTGAATAGGAAAATGACCCATTTTCCTTTTCGTTTTTCATTTTCCTTTTCGATTTTGAATAGGAAAATGACTCATTTTCCTTTTCGTTATTCATTTTCCTTTTCGTTTTTCATTTTCCTTTTCGATTTTGAATAGGAAAATGACCCATTTTCCTTTTCGTTATTCATTTTCCTTTTCAATTGTTTTTTTTCAAAATTTTTTTTTTTTCGATTTTTTTTTTTTTCGATTTTGAATAGGAAAATGACCCATTTTCCTTTTCGTTTTTCATTTTTCTTTTCGATTTTGAATAGGAAAATGACTCATTTTCCTTTTCGTTATTCATTTTCCTTTTCGTTTTTCATTTTCCTTTTCGATTTTGAATAGGAAAATGACCCATTTTCCTTTTTGTTATTCATTTTCCTTTTCAAATTTTTTTTTTGAAAATTTTTTTTTTTCGAATTTTTTTTTTCGATTTTGAATAGGAAAATGACCCATTTTCCTTTTCGTTATTCATTTTCCTTTTCAAATTTTTTTTTTCAAAAAAAAAATTTTTCGATTTTGAATAAGAAAATGACCCATTTTCCTTTTCGTTTTTCATTTTCCTTTTCGATTTTGAATAGGAAAATGAATCATTTTCCTTTTCGTTATTCATTTTCCTTTTCGTTTTTCATTTTCCTTTTCGATTTTGAATAGGAAAATGACCCATTTTCCTTTTCGTTATTCATTTTCCTTTTCAAATTTTTTTTTCAAAAAAAAATTTTTTCGAATTTTTTTTTTTCGATTTTAAATAAGAAAATGACCCATTTTCCTTTTCGATTTTGAATAGGAAAATGACTCATTTTCCTTTTCGTTATTCATTTTCCTTTTCGTTTTTCATTTTCCTTTTCGATTTTGAATAGGAAAATGACCCATTTTCCTTTTCGTTATTCATTTTCCTTTTAAAAATTTTTTTTCAAAAAAAAAATGTTTCGAATTTTTTTTTTTCGATTTTAAATAAGAAAATGACCCATTTTCCTTTTCGTTTTTCATTTTCCTTTTCGATTTTGAATAGGAAAATGACTCATTTTCCTTTTCGTTATTCATTTTCCTTTTCGTTTTTCATTTTCCTATTCGATTTTGAATAGGAAAATGACCCATTTTCCTTTTCCTTATTCATTTTCCTTTTCAAATTTTTTTTTTCAAAATTTTTTTTTTTTTTTTTTTTTTTTTTCGATTTTGAATAGGAAAATGACCCATTTTCCTTTTCGTTTTTCATATTCCTTTTCGATTTTGAATAGGAAAATGACCCATTTTCCTTTTCGTTATTCATTTTCCTTTTCAAATTTTTTTTTTCAAAAATTTTTTTTTTCGATTTTTTTTTTTTCGATTTTGAATAGGAAAATGACCCATTTTCCTTTTCGTTTTTCATTTTCCTTTTCGATTTTGAATAGGAAAATGACTCATTTTCCTTTTCGTTATTCATTTTCCTTTTCGTTTGTCATTTTCCTTTTCGATTTTGAATAGGAAAATGACTCATTTTCCTTTTTGTTATTCATTTTCCTTTTCAAATTTTTTTTCAAAATTTTTTTTTTCGATTTTTTTTTTTCGATTTTGAATAGGAAAATGACCCATTTTCCTTTTCGTTTTTCATTTTCCTTCTGGATTTTGAATAGGAAAATGACTCATTTTCCTTTTCGTTATTCATTTTCCTTTTTGTTTTTCATTTTCCTTTTCGATTTTGAATAGGAAAATGACCCATTTTCCTTTTCGTTATTCATTTTCCTTTTCCATTGTTTTTTTTCAAATTTTTTTTTTTTTCGATTTTTTTTTTTTCGATTTTCAATAGGAAAATGACCCATTTTCCTTTTCGTTTTTCATTTTCCTTTTCGATTTTCATTTTCCTTTTCCTTTTTCATTTTCCTTTTCGATTTTGAATAGGAAAATGACCCATTTTCCTTTTTGTTATTCATTTTCCTTTTCAAATTTTTTTTTTCAAAATTTTTTTTTTTCGATTTTTTTTTTTTTCGATTTTGAATAGGAAAATGACCCATTTTCCTTTTCGTTATTCATTTTCCTTTTCAAATTTTTTTTTTCAAAAAAAAATTTTTTCGAATTTTTTTTTCGATTTTGAATAAGAAAATGACCCATTTTCCTTTTCGTTTTTCATTTTCCTTTTCGATTTTGAATAGGAAAATGACTCATTTTCCTTTTCGTTATTCATTTTCCTTTTCGTTTTTCATTTTCCTTTTCGATTTTGAATAGGAAAATGACTCATTTTCCTTTTCGTTATTCATTTTCCTTTTCGTTTTTCATTTTCCTTTTCGATTTTGAATAGGAAAATGACCCATTTTCCTTTTCGTTATTCATTTTCCTTTTCAAATTTTTTTTTCAAAAAAAAATTTTTTCGATTTTTTTTTTCGATTTTAAATAAGAAAATGACCCATTTTCCTTTTCGTTTTTCATTTTCCTTTTCGATTTTGAATAGGAAAATGACTCATTTTCCGTTTCGTTATTCATTTTCCTTTTCCTTTTTCATTTTCCTATTCGATTTTGAATAGGAAAATGACCCATTTTCCTTTTCGTTATTCATTTTCCTTTTCAAATTTTTTTTTTCAAAATTTTTTTTTTTCGATTTTTTTTTTTCGATTTTGAATAGGAAAATGACCCATTTTCCTTTTCATTTTTCATTTTCCTTTTCGATTTTGAATAGGAAAATGACCCATTTTCCTTTTCGTTATTCATTTTCCTTTTCAAATTTTTTTTTTCAAAAAATTTTTTTTCGAATTTTTTTTTTCGATTTTGAATAGGAAAATGACCCATTTTCCTTTTCGTTTTTCATTTTCTTTTTCGATTTTGAATAGGAAAATGACTCATTTTCCTTTTCGTTATTCATTTTCCTTTTCGTTTTTCATTTTCCTTTTCGATTTTGAATAGGAAAATGACTCATTTTCCTTTTCGTTATTCATTTTCCTTTTCGTTTGTCATTTTCCTTTTCGATTTTGAATAGGAAAATGACTCATTTTCCTTTTTGTTATTCATTTTCCTTTTCAAATTTTTTTTCAAAATTTTTTTTTTCGATTTTTTTTTTTCGATTTTGAATAGGAAAATGACCCATTTTCCTTTTCGTTTTTCATTTTCCTTCTCGATTTTGAATAGGAAAATGACTCATTTTCCTTTTCGTTATTCATTTTCCTTTTTGTTTTTCATTTTCCTTTTCGATTTTGAATAGGAAAATGACCCATTTTCCTTTTCGTTATTCATTTTCCTTTTAAAAAATTTTTTTCAAAAAAAAAATGTTTCGAATTTTTTTTTTTCGATTTTAAATAAGAAAATGACCCATTTTCCTTTTCGTTTTTCATTTTCCTTTTCGATTTTGAATAGGAAAATGACTCATTTTCCTTTTCGTTATTCATTTTCCTTTTCGTTTTTCATTTTCCTATTCGATTTTGAATAGGAAAATGACACATTTTCCTTTTCCTTATTCATTTTCCTTTTCAAATTTTTTTTTTCAAAAATTTTTTTTTTCGATTTTTTTTTTCGATTTTGAATAGGAAAATGACCCATTTTCCTTTTCGTTTTTCATATTCCTTTTCGATTTTGAATAGGAAAATGACCCATTTTCCTTTTCGTTATTCATTTTCCTTTTCAAATTTTTTTTTTCAAAAATTTTTTTTTTCGATTTTTTTTTTTCGATTTTGAATAGGAAAATGACCCATTTTCCTTTTCGTTTTTCATTTTCCTTTTCGATTTTGAATAGGAAAATGACTCATTTTTCTTTTCGTTATTCATTTTCCTTTTCGTTTGTCATTTTCCTTTTCGATTTTGAATAGGAAAATGACTCATTTTCCTTTTTGTTATTCATTTTCCTTTTCAATTGTTTTTTTTCAAATTTTTTTTTTTTCGATTTTTTTTTTTCGATTTTCAATAGGAAAATGACCCATTTTCCTTTTCGTTTTTCATTTTCCTTTTCGATTTTCATTTTCCTTTTCGTTTTTCATTTTCCTTTTCGATTTTGAATAGGAAAATGACCCATTTTCCTTTTTGTTATTCATTTTCCTTTTCAAATTTTTTTTTTCAAAATTTTTTTTTTCGATTTTTTTTTTTCGATTTTGAATAGGAAAATGACCCATTTTCCTTTTCGTTATTCATTTTCCTTTTCAAATTTTTTTTTTCAAAAAAAAATTTTTTCGAATTTTTTTTTCGATTTTGAATAAGAAAATGACCCATTTTCCTTTTCGTTTTTCCTTTTCCTTTTCGATTTTGAATAGGAAAATGACTCATTTTCCTTTTCGTTATTCATTTTCCTTTTCGTTTTTCATTTTCCTTTTCGATTTTGAATAGGAAAATGACTCATTTTCCTTTTCGTTATTCATTTTCCTTTTCGTTTTCCATTTTCCTTTTCGATTTTGAATAGGAAAATGACCCATTTTCCTTTTCGTTATTCATTTTCCTTTTCAAATTTTTTTTTTCAAAAATTTTTTTTTTCGAATTTTTTTTTTTCGATTTTGAATAGGAAAATGACCCATTTTCCTTTTCGTTTTTCATTTTCCTTTTCGATTTTGAATAGGAAAATGACTCATTTTCCTTTTCGTTATTCATTTTCCTTTTCGTTTTTCATTTTCCTTTTCGATTTTGAATAGGAAAATGACTCATTTTCCTTTTCGTTATTCATTTTCCTTTTCGTTTGTCATTTTCCTTTTCGATTTTGAATAGGAAAATGACTCATTTTCCTTTTCGTTATTCATTTTCCTTTTCAAATTTTTTTTCAAAATTTTTTTTTTTCGATTTTTTTTTTTTCGATTTTGAATAGGAAAATGACCCATTTTCCTTTTCGTTTTTCATTTTCCTTTTCGATTTTGAATAGGAAAATGACTCATTTTCCTTTTCGTTATTCATTTTCCTTTTCGTTTTTCATTTTCCTTTTCGATTTTGAATAGGAAAATGACCCATTTTCCTTTTCGTTATTCATTTTCCTTTTCAATTGTTTTTTTTCAAAATTTTTTTTTTCGATTTTTTTTTTTTCGATTTTGAATAGGAAAATGACCCATTTTCCTTTTCGTTTTTCATTTTCCTTTTCGATTTTGAATAGGAAAATGACTCATTTTCCTTTTCGTTATTCATTTTCCTTTTCGTTTTTCATTTTCCTTTTCGATTTTGAATAGGAAAATGACCCATTTTCCTTTTTGTTATTCATTTTCCTTTTCAAATTTTTTTTTTCAAAATTTTTTTTTTCGAATTTTTTTTTTTCGATTTTGAATAGGAAAATGACCCATTTTCCTTTTCGTTATTCATTTTCCTTTTCAAATTTTTTTTTTCAAAAAAAAAATTTTTCGATTTTGAATAAGAAAATGACCCATTTTCCTTTTCGTTTTTCATTTTCCTTTTCGATTTTGAATAGGAAAATGAATCATTTTCCTTTTCGTTATTCATTTTCCTTTTCGTTTTTCATTTTCCTTTTCGATTTTGAATAGGAAAATGACCCATTTTCCTTTTCGTTATTCATTTTCCTTTTCAAATTTTTTTTTCAAAAAAAATTTTTTTCGAATTTTTTTTTTCGATTTTAAATAAGAAAATGACCCATTTTCCTTTTCGATTTTGAATAGGAAAATGACTCATTTTCCTTTTCGTTATTCATTTTCCTTTTCGTTTTTCATTTTCCTTTTCGATTTTGAATAGGAAAATGACCCATTTTCCTTTTCGTTATTCATTTTCCTTTTAAAAATTTTTTTTCAAAAAAAAAATGTTTCGAATTTGTTTTTTTCGATTTTAAATAAGAAAATGACCCATTTTCCTTTTCGTTTTTCATTTTCCTTTTCGATTTTGAATAGGAAAATGACTCATTTTCCTTTTCGTTATTCATTTTCCTTTTCGTTTTTCATTTTCCTATTCGATTTTGAATAGGAAAATGACCCATTTTCCTTTTCCTTATTCATTTTCCTTTTCAAATTTTTTTTTTCAAAAATTTTTTTTTTCGATTTTTTTTTTTTTCGATTTTGAATAGGAAAATGACCCATTTTCCTTTTCGTTTTTCATTTTCCTTTTCGATTTTGAATAGGAAAATGACTCATTTTCCTTTTCGTTATTCATTTTCCTTTTCGTTTGTCATTTTCCTTTTCGATTTTGAATAGGAAAATGACTCATTTTCCTTTTTGTTATTCATTTTCCTTTTCAAATTTTTTTTCAAAATTTTTTTTTTCGATTTTTTTTTTTCGATTTTGAATAGGAAAATGACCCATTTTCCTTTTCGTTTTTCATTTTCCTTCTGGATTTTGAATAGGAAAATGACTCATTTTCCTTTTCGTTATTCATTTTCCTTTTTGTTTTTCATTTTCCTTTTCGATTTTGAATAGGAAAATGACCCATTTTCCTTTTCGTTATTCATTTTCCTTTTCAATTGTTTTTTTTCAAATTTTTTTTTTTCGATTTTTTTTTTTCGATTTTCAATAGGAAAATGACCCATTTTCCTTTTCGTTTTTCATTTTCCTTTTCGATTTTCATTTTCCTTTTCGTTTTTCATTTTCCTTTTCGATTTTGAATAGGAAAATGACCCATTTTCCTTTTTGTTATTCATTTTCCTTTTCAAATTTTTTTTTTCAAAATTTTTTTTTTTCGATTTTTTTTTTTCGATTTTGAATAGGAAAATGACCCATTTTCCTTTTCGTTATTCATTTTCCTTTTCAAATTTTTTTTTTCAAAAAAAAATTTTTTCGAATTTTTTTTTCGATTTTGAATAAGAAAATGACCCATTTTCCTTTTCGTTTTTCATTTTCCTTTTCGATTTTGAATAGGAAAATGACTCATTTTCCTTTTCGTTATTCATTTTCCTTTTCGTTTTTCATTTTCCTTTTCGATTTTGAATAGGAAAATGACTCATTTTCCTTTTCGTTATTCATTTTCCTTTTCGTTTTTCATTTTCCTTTTCGATTTTGAATAGGAAAATGACCCATTTTCCTTTTCGTTATTCATTTTCCTTTTCAAATTTTTTTTTCAAAAAAAAATTTTTTCGATTTTTTTTTTCGATTTTAAATAAGAAAATGACCCATTTTCCTTTTCGTTTTTCATTTTCCTTTTCGATTTTGAATAGGAAAATGACTCATTTTCCTTTTCGTTATTAATTTTCCTTTTCGTTTTTCATTTTCCTATTCGATTTTGAATAGGAAAATGACCCATTTTCCTTTTCGTTATTCATTTTCCTTTTCAAATTTTTTTTTTCAAAATTTTTTTTTTTCGATTTTTTTTTTTCGATTTTGAATAGGAAAATGACCCATTTTCCTTTTCATTTTTCATTTTCCTTTTCGATTTTGAATAGGAAAATGACCCATTTTCCTTTTCGTTATTCATTTTCCTTTTCAATTGTTTTTTTTTCAAAAATTTTTTTTTCGAATTTTTTTTTTTCGATTTTGAATAGGAAAATGACCCATTTTCCTTTTCGTTTTTCATGTTCTTTTTCGATTTTGAATAGGAAAATGACTCATTTTCCTTTTCGTTATTCATTTTCCTTTTCGTTTTTCATTTTCCTTTTCGATTTTGAATAGGAAAATGACTCATTTTCCTTTTCGTTATTCATTTTCCTTTTCGTTTGTCATTTTCCTTTTCGATTTTGAATAGGAAAATGACTCATTTTCCTTTTTGTTATTCATTTTCCTTTTCAAATTTTTTTCAAAATTTTTTTTTTCGATTTTTTTTTTTCGATTTTGAATAGGAAAATGACCCATTTTCCTTTTCGTTTTTCATTTTCCTTCTCGATTTTGAATAGGAAAATGACTCATTTTCCTTTTCGTTATTCATTTTCCTTTTTGTTTTTCATTTTCCTTTTCGATTTTGAATAGGAAAATGACCCATTTTCCTTTTCGTTATTCATTTATCTTTTCAATTGTTTTTTTTCAAATTTTTTTTTTTTTCGATTTTTTTTTTTCGATTTTCAATAGGAAAATGACCCATTTTCCTTTTCGTTTTTCATTTTCATTTTCCTTTTCGATTTTCATTTTCCTTTTCGTTTTTCATTTTCCTTTTCGATTTTGAATAGGAAAATGACCCATTTTCCTTTTTGTTATTCATTTTCCTTTTCAAATTTTTTTTTTCAAAATTTTTTTTTTTCGATTTTTTTTTTTCGATTTTGAATAGGAAAATGACCCATTTTCCTTTTCGTTATTCATTTTCCTTTTCAAATTTTTTTTTTCAAAAAAAAATTTTTTCGAATTTTTTTTTCGATTTTGAATAAGAAAATGACCCATTTTCCTTTTCGTTTTTCATTTTCCTTTTCGATTTTGAATAGGAAAATGACTCATTTTCCTTTTCGTTATTCATTTTCCTTTTCGTTTTTCATTTTCCTTTTCGATTTTGAATAGGAAAATGACTCATTTTCCTTTTCGTTATTCATTTTCCTTTTCGTTTTTCATTTTCCTTTTCGATTTTGAATAGGAAAATGACCCATTTTCCTTTTCGTTATTCATTTTCCTTTTCAAATTTTTTTTTCAAAAAAAAATTTTTTCGATTTTTTTTTTTCGATTTTAAATAAGAAAATGACCCATTTTCCTTTTCGTTTTTCATTTTCCTTTTCGATTTTGAATAGGAAAATGACTCATTTTCCTTTTCGTTATTAATTTTCCTTTTCGTTTTTCATTTTCCTATTCGATTTTGAATAGGAAAATGACCCATTTTCCTTTTCGTTATTCATTTTCCTTTTCAAATTTTTTTTTTCAAAATTTTTTTTTTTCGATTTTTTTTTTTCGATTTTGAATAGGAAAATGACCCATTTTCCTTTTCATTTTTCATTTTCCTTTTCGATTTTGAATAGGAAAATGACCCATTTTCCTTTTCGTTATTCATTTTCCTTTTCAATTGTTTTTTTTCAAAAATTTTTTTTTCGAATTTTTTTTTTTTCGATTTTGAATAGGAAAATGACCCATTTTCCAGTCAGGGGACCAACTTGTACAAGTCAGAATGATCAGATTCAATCTTACTTGTACAAGTCAGATTAAACAAACTAGAGTTATCTTCTCCTTATTTTTAGAAATTTCAATCTGACTTCTACGAGTAGAATATACTAGAATGTCTTTTTATCAAAGTCTCTTATCCAGAGATATTCTCTATGGTTAAATTCCTTTTCTATATACTGAGAGCTATTTATAAATCTTACAAAATAGTCATGGGTTTGTAATTTAGATTTTTTGTTTTTATATCATTCTTACTTGTACAAGTCAGAATCAAAATTTTACTGCCCTCCTTTGGCAGTAAATTTCTCTACTTTGGCGGTCATGAACACCATGGTCCTTAATTATGCTTAAATCATTAAATAACAATTATTTATCTAGTATAAACCACATTGGTGTTCAAAACCGTGGATATAAATGACAGTCTTAGATAATTAGCTATGAAATTCTTTGATGATAATTGAAACTTTACAGTCAATCTGTTTCCTATTTGCTCATGATTCTTTCATCCTAAATGCAGGATGTCATTGTTGACCTTGTGAAATAATTTGAATAAGATTTATTGGTTTTGAGAAATGTTATTCCAAAAACATTGAATATTGGAGCAAATTTAATAGAAACAATTCTTACTCTAACAAGTCAGATTCATTCTGACCCATAGAAGTCAGAATTGGATCTGACTCTACAGAGTAAGAAACCATAAATAGAATCTTACTGGTACAAGTAAGATCTATTCTGACTTCTACAAGTTGGTCCCCTGACTGTTTTCCTTTTCGTTTTTCATGTTCTTTTTCGATTTTGAATAGGAAAATGACTCATTTTCCTTTTCGTTATTCATTTTCCTTTTCGTTTTTCATTTTCCTTTTCGATTTTGAATAGGAAAATGACTCATTTTCCTTTTCGTTATTCATTTTCCTTTTCGTTTGTCATTTTCCTTTTCGATTTTGAATAGGAAAATGACTCATTTTCCTTTTTGTTATTCATTTTCCTTTTCAAATTTTTTTCAAAATTTTTTTTTTCGATTTTTTTTTTTCGATTTTGAATAGGAAAATGACCCATTTTCCTTTTCGTTTTTCATTTTCCTTCTCGATTTTGAATAGGAAAATGACTCATTTTCCTTTTCGTTATTCATTTTCCTTTTTGTTTTTCATTTTCCTTTTCGATTTTGAATAGGAAAATGACCCATTTTCCTTTTCGTTATTCATTTATCTTTTCAATTGTTTTTTTTCAAATTTTTTTTTTTTTCGATTTTTTTTTTTCGATTTTCAATAGGAAAATGACCCATTTTCCTTTTCGTTTTTCATTTTCATTTTCCTTTTCGATTTTCATTTTCCTTTTCGTTTTTCATTTTCCTTTTCGATTTTGAATAGGAAAATGACCCATTTTCCTTTTTGTTATTCATTTTCCTTTTCAAATTTTTTTTTTCAAAATTTTTTTTTTTCGATTTTTTTTTTTTTCGATTTTGAATAGGAAAATGACCCATTTTCCTTTTCGTTATTCATTTTCCTTTTCAAATTTTTTATTTAAAAAAAAAAATTTTTCGATTTTTTTTTTCGATTTTGAATAAGAAAATGACCCATTTTCCTTTTCGTTTTTCATTTTCCTTTTCGATTTTGAATAGGAAAATGACTCATTTTCCTTTTCGTTATTCATTTTCCTTTTCGTTTTTCATTTTCCTTTTCGATTTTGAATAGGAAAATGACCCATTTTCCTTTTCGTTATTCATTTTCCTTTTAAAAATTTTTTTTCAAAAAAAAAATGTTTCGAATTTTTTTTTTTCGATTTTAAATAAGAAAATGACCCATTTTCCTTTTCGTTTTTCATTTTCCTTTTCGATTTTGAATAGGAAAATGACTCATTTTCCTTTTCGTTATTCATTTTCCTTTTCGTTTTTCATTTTCCTTTTCGATTTTGAATAGGAAAATGACCCATTTTCCTTTTCGTTATTCATTTTCCTTTTCAAATTTTTTTTTTCAAAAATTTTTTTTTTCGATTTTTTTTTTTTTCGATTTTGAATAGGAAAATGACCCATTTTCCTTTTCGTTTTTCATTTTCCTTTTCGATTTTGAATAGGAAAATGACTCATTTTCCTTTTCGTTATTCATTTTCCTTTTCGTTTGTCATTTTCCTTTTCGATTTTGAATAGGAAAATGACTCATTTTCCTTTTTGTTATTCATTTTCCTTTTCAAATTTTTTTTCAAAATTTTTTTTTTCGATTTTTTTTTTTCGATTTTGAATAGGAAAATGACCCATTTTCCTTTTCGTTTTTCATTTTCCTTCTGGATTTTGAATAGGAAAATGACTCATTTTCCTTTTCGTTATTCATTTTCCTTTTTGTTTTTCATTTTCCTTTTCGATTTTGAATAGGAAAATGACCCATTTTCCTTTTCGTTATTCATTTTCCTTTTCAATTGTTTTTTTTCAAATTTTTTTTTTTTCGATTTTTTTTTTTCGATTTTCAATAGGAAAATGACCCATTTTCCTTTTCGTTTTTCATTTTCCTTTTCGATTTTCATTTTCCTTTTCGTTTTTCATTTTCCTTTTCGATTTTGAATAGGAAAATGACCCATTTTCCTTTTTGTTATTCATTTTCCTTTTCAAATTTTTTTTTTCAAAATTTTTTTTTTTCGATTTTTTTTTTTTTCGATTTTGAATAGGAAAATGACCCATTTTCCTTTTCGTTATTCATTTTCCTTTTCAAATTTTTTTTTTCAAAAAAAAATTTTTTCGAATTTTTTTTTCGATTTTGAATAAGAAAATGACCCATTTTCCTTTTCGTTTTTCATTTTCCTTTTCGATTTTGAATAGGAAAATGACTCATTTTCCTTTTCGTTATTCATTTTCCTTTTCGTTTTTCACTTTCCTTTTCGATTTTGAATAGGAAAATGACTCATTTTCCTTTTCGTTATTCATTTTCCTTTTCGTTTTTCATTTTCCTTTTCGATTTTGAATAGGAAAATGACCCATTTTCCTTTTCGTTATTCATTTTCCTTTTCAAATTTTTTTTTCAAAAAAAAATTTTTTCGATTTTTTTTTTCGATTTTAAATAAGAAAATGACCCATTTTCCTTTTCGTTTTTCATTTTCCTTTTCGATTTTGAATAGGAAAATGACTCATTTTCCTTTTCGTTATTAATTTTCCTTTTCGTTTTTCATTTTCCTATTCGATTTTGAATAGGAAAATGACCCATTTTCCTTTTCGTTATTCATTTTCCTTTTCAAATTTTTTTTTTCAAAATTTTTTTTTTTCGATTTTTTTTTTTCGATTTTGAATAGGAAAATGACCCATTTTCCTTTTCATTTTTCATTTTCCTTTTCGATTTTGAATAGGAAAATGACCCATTTTCCTTTTCGTTATTCATTTTCCTTTTCAATTGTTTTTTTTCAAAAATTTTTTTTTCGAATTTTTTTTTTTTCGATTTTGAATAGGAAAATGACCCATTTTCCTTTTCGTTTTTCATGTTCTTTTTCGATTTTGAATAGGAAAATGACTCATTTTCCTTTTCGTTATTCATTTTCCTTTTCGTTTTTCATTTTCCTTTTCGATTTTGAATAGGAAAATGACTCATTTTCCTTTTCGTTATTCATTTTCCTTTTCGTTTGTCATTTTCCTTTTCGATTTTGAATAGGAAAATGACTCATTTTCCTTTTTGGTATTCATTTTCCTTTTCAAATTTTTTTCAAAATTTTTTTTTTCGATTTTTTTTTTTTCGATTTTGAATAGGAAAATGACCCATTTTCCTTTTCGTTTTTCATTTTCCTTCTCGATTTTGAATAGGAAAATGACTCATTTTCCTTTTCGTTATTCATTTTCCTTTTTGTTTTTCATTTTCCTTTTCGATTTTGAATAGGAAAATGACCCATTTTCCTTTTCGTTATTCATTTATCTTTTCAATTGTTTTTTTTCAAATTTTTTTTTTTTTCGATTTTTTTTTTTCGATTTTCAATAGGAAAATGACCCATTTTCCTTTTCGTTTTTCATTTTCATTTTCCTTTTCGATTTTCATTTTCCTTTTCGTTTTTCATTTTCCTTTTCGATTTTGAATAGGAAAATGACCCATTTTCCTTTTTGTTATTCATTTTCCTTTTCAAATTTTTTTTTTCAAAATTTTTTTTTTTCGATTTTTTTTTTTTCGATTTTGAATAGGAAAATGACCCATTTTCCTTTTCGTTATTCATTTTCCTTTTCAAATTTTTTTTTTCAAAAAAAAATTTTTTCGATTTTTTTTTTCGATTTTGAATAAGAAAATGACCCATTTTCCTTTTCGTTTTTCATTTTCCTTTTCGATTTTGAATAGGAAAATGACTCATTTTCCTTTTCGTTATTCATTTTCCTTTTCGTTTTTCATTTTCCTTTTCGATTTTGAATAGGAAAATGACCCATTTTCCTTTTCGTTATTCATTTTCCTTTTAAAAATTTTTTTTCAAAAAAAAAATGTTTCGAATTTTTTTTTTTCGATTTTAAATAAGAAAATGACCCATTTTCCTTTTCGTTTTTCATTTTCCTTTTCGATTTTGAATAGGAAAATGACTCATTTTCCTTTTCGTTATTCATTTTCCTTTTCGTTTTTCATTTTCCTATTCGATTTTGAATAGGAAAATGACCCATTTTCCTTTTCCTTATTCATTTTCCTTTTCAATTTTTTTTTTTCAAAATTTTTTTTTTTCGATTTTTTTTTTTCGATTTTGAATAGGAAAATGACCCATTTTCCTTTTCGTTTTTCATATTCCTTTTCGATTTTGAATAGGAAAATGACCCATTTTCCTTTTCGTTATTCATTTTCCTTTTCAAATTTTTTTTTTCAAAATTTTTTTTTTTCGATTTTTTTTTTTTTCGATTTTGAATAGGAAAATGACCCATTTTCCTTTTCGTTTTTCATTTTCCTTTTCGATTTTGAATAGGAAAATGACTCATTTTCCTTTTCGTTATTCATTTTCCTTTTCGTTTGTCATTTTCCTTTTCGATTTTGAATAGGAAAATGACTCATTTTCCTTTTTGTTATTCATTTTCCTTTTCAAATTTTTTTTCAAAATTTTTTTTTTTCGATTTTTTTTTTTCGATTTTGAATAGGAAAATGACCCATTTTCCTTTTCGTTTTTCATTTTCCTTCTCGATTTTGAATAGGAAAATGACTCATTTTCCTTTTCGTTATTCATTTTCCTTTTTGTTTTTCATTTTCCTTTTCGATTTTGAATAGGAAAATGACCCATTTTCCTTTTCGTTATTCATTTTCCTTTTCAATTGTTTTTTTTCAATTTTTTTTTTTTTTCGATTTTTTTTTTTTCGATTTTGAATAGGAAAATGACCCATTTTCCTTTTCGTTTTTCATTTTCCTTTTCGATTTTCATTTTCCTTTTCGTTTTTCATTTTCCTTTTCGATTTTGAATAGGAAAATGACCCATTTTCCTTTTTGTTATTCATTTTCCTTTTCAAATTTTTTTTTTCAAAATTTTTTTTTTTTCGATTTTTTTTTTTCGATTTTGAATAGGAAAATGACCCATTTTCCTTTTCGTTATTCATTTTCCTTTTCAAATTTTTTTTTTCTTTCGAATTTTTTTTTCCATTTTGAATAAGAAAATGACCCATTTTCCTTTTCGTTTTTCATTTTCCTTTTCGATTTTGAATAGGAAAATGACTCATTTTCCTTTTCGTTATTCATTTTCCTTTTCGTTTTTCATTTTCCTTTTCGATTTTGAATAGGAAAATGACTCATTTTCCTTTTCGTTATTCATTTTCCTTTTCGTTTTTCATTTTCCTTTTCGATTTTGAATAGGAAAATGACCCATTTTCCTTTTCGTTATTCATTTTCCTTTTCAAATTTTTTTTTCAAAAAAAATTTTTTTCGATTTTTTTTTTCGATTTTAAATAAGAAAATGACCCATTTTCCTTTTCGTTTTTCATTTTCCTTTTCGATTTTGAATAGGAAAATGACTCATTTTCCTTTTCGTTATTCATTTTCCTTTTCGTTTTTCATTTTCCTATTCGATTTTGAATAGGAAAATGACCCATTTTCCTTTTCGTTATTCATTTTCCTTTTCAAATTTTTTTTTTCAAAATTTTTTTTTTTTCGATTTTTTTTTTTCGATTTTGAATAGGAAAATGACCCATTTTCCTTTTCATTTTTCATTTTCCTTTTCGATTTTGAATAGAAAAATGACACATTTTCCTTTTCGTTATTCATTTTCCTTTTCAAATTTTTTTTTTCAAAAATTTTTTTTTTTCGAATTTTTTTTTTTCGATTTTGAATAGGAAAATGACCCATTTTCCTTTTCGTTTTTCATTTTCCTTTTCGATTTTGAATAGGAAAATGACTCATTTTCCTTTTCGTTATTCATTTTCCTTTTCGTTTTTCATTTTCCTTTTCGATTTTGAATAGGAAAATGACTCATTTTCCTTTTCGTTATTCATTTTCCTTTTCGTTTGTCATTTTCCTTTTCGATTTTGAATAGGAAAATGACTCATTTTCCTTTTTGTTATTCATTTTCCTTTTCAAATTTTTTTTCAAAATTTTTTTTTTCGATTTTTTTTTTTCGATTTTGAATAGGAAAATGACCCATTTTCCTTTTCGTTTTTCATTTTCCTTCTCGATTTTGAATAGGAAAATGACTCATTTTCCTTTTCGTTATTCATTTTCCTTTTTGTTTTTCATTTTCCTTTTCGATTTTGAATAGGAAAATGACCCATTTTCCTTTTCGTTATTCATTTTCCTTTTCAATTGTTTTTTTTCAAATTTTTTTTTTTTTCGATTTTTTTTTTTCGATTTTCAATAGGAAAATGACCCATTTTCCTTTTCGTTTTTCATTTTCCTTTTCGATTTTCATTTTCCTTTTCGTTTTTCATTTTCCTTTTCGATTTTGAATAGGAAAATGACCCATTTTCCTTTTTGTTATTCATTTTCCTTTTCAAATTTTTTTTTTCAAAATTTTTTTTTTTCGATTTTTTTTTTTTTTCGATTTTGAATAGGAAAATGACCCATTTTCCTTTTCGATTTTGAATAGGAAAATGACTCATTTTCCTTTTCGTTATTCATTTTCCTTTTCGTTTTTCATTTTCCTTTTCGATTTTGAATAGGAAAATGACCCATTTTCCTTTTTGTTATTCATTTTCCTGTTCAAATTTTTTTTTCAAAAAAAAATTTTTTCGAATTTTTTTTTCGATTTTGAATAAGAAAATGACCCATTTTCCTTTTCGATTTTGAATAGGAAAATGACTCATTTTCCTTTTCGTTATTCATTTTCCTTTTCGTTTTTCATTTTCCTTTTCGATTTTGAATAGGAAAATGACTCATTTTCCTTTTCGTTATTCATTTTCCTTTTCGTTTTTCATTTTCCTTTTCGATTTTGAATAGAAAAATGACCCATTTTCCTTTTCGTTATTCATTTTCCTTTTCAAATTTTTTTTTCAAAAAAAATTTTTTTCGATTTTTTTTTTCGATTTTAAATAAGAAAATGACCCATTTTCCTTTTCGTTTTTCATTTTCCTTTTCGATTTTGAATAGGAAAATGACTCATTTTCCTTTTCGTTATTCATTTTCCTTTTCGTTTTTCATTTTCCTATTCGATTTTGAATAGGAAAATGACCCATTTTCCTTTTCGTTATTCATTTTCCTTTTCAATTTTTTTTTTTCAAAATTTTTTTTTTTTCGATTTTTTTTTTCGATTTTGAATAGGAAAATGACCCATTTTCCTTTTCATTTTTCATTTTCCTTTTCGATTTTGAATAGGAAAATGACCCATTTTCCTTTTCGTTTTTCATTTTCCTTTTCGATTTTGAATAGGAAAATGACTCATTTTCCTTTTCGTTATTCATTTTCCTTTTCGTTTTTCATTTTCCTTTTCGATTTTGAATAGGAAAATGACTCATTTTCCTTTTCGTTATTCATTTTCCTTTTCGTTTGTCATTTTTCTTTTCGATTTTGAATAGGAAAATGACTCATTTTCCTTTTCGTTATTCATTTTCCTTTTCAAATTTTTTTTCAAAATTTTTTTTTTCGATTTTTTTTTTTTTCGATTTTGAATAGGAAAATGACCCATTTTCCTTTTCGTTTTTCATTTTCCTTTTCGATTTTGAATAGGAAAATGACTCATTTTCCTTTTCGTTATTCATTTTCCTTTTCGTTTTTCATTTTCCTTTTCGATTTTGAATAGGAAAATGACCCATTTTCCTTTTCGTTATTCATTTTCCTTTTCAATTGTTTTTTTTCAATTTTTTTTTTTTTCGATTTTTTTTTTTTTCGATTTTGAATAGGAAAATGACCCATTTTCCTTTTCGTTTTTCATTTTCCTTTTCGATTTTGAATAGGAAAATGACTCATTTTCCTTTTCGTTATTCATTTTCCTTTTCGTTTTTCATTTTCCTTTTCGATTTTGAGTAGGAAAATGACCCATTTTCCTTTTTGTTATTCATTTTCCTTTTCAAATTTTTTTTTTCAAAATTTTTTTTTTCGAATTTTTTTTTTTTCGAATTTTTTTTTTTTTCGATTTTGAATAGGAAAATGACCCATTTTCCTTTTCGTTATTCATTTTCCTTTTCAAATTTTTTTTTTCAAAAAAAAAATTTTTCGATTTTGAATAAGAAAATGACCCATTTTCCTTTTCGTTTTTCATTTTCCTTTTCGATTTTGAATAGGAAAATGAATCATTTTCCTTTTCGTTATTCATTTTCCTTTTCGTTTTTCATTTTCCTTTTCGATTTTGAATAGGAAAATGACCCATTTTCCTTTTCGTTATTCATTTTCCTTTTCAAATTTTTTTTCCAAAAAAAAAAATTTTCGAATTTTTTTTTTTCGATTTTAAATAAGAAAATGACCCATTTTCCTTTTCGATTTTGAATAGGAAAATGACTCATTTTCCTTTTCGTTATTCATTTTCCTTTTCGTTTTTCATTTTCCTTTTCGATTTTGAATAGGAAAATGACTCATTTTCCTTTTCGTTATTCATTTTCCTTTTCGTTTTTCATTTTCCTATTCGATTTTGAATAGGAAAATGACCCATTTTCCTTTTCCTTATTCATTTTCCTTTTCAAATTTTTTTTTTCAAAAATTTTTTTTTTTCGATTTTTTTTTTTTCGATTTTGAATAGGAAAATGACCCATTTTCCTTTTCGTTTTTCATATTCCTTTTCGATTTTGAATAGGAAAATGACCCATTTTCCTTTTCGTTATTCATTTTCCTTTTCAAATTTTTTTTTTCAAAAATTTTTTTTTTCGAATTTTTTTTTTTCGATTTTGAATAGGAAAATGACCCATTTTCATTTTCCTTTTCGTTTTTCATTTTCCTTTTCGATTTTGAATAGGAAAATGACCCTTTTCCTTTTCGTTATTCATTTTCCTTTTCAATTGTTTTTTTTTCAAAAAAATTTTTTTTCGATTTTTTTTTTTTCGATTTTGAATAGGAAAATGACCCATTTTCCTTTTCGTTTTTCATTTTCCTTTTCGATTTTGAATAGGAAAATGACTCATTTTCCTTTTCGTTATTCATTTTCCTTTTCGTTTTTCATTTTCCTTTTCGATTTTGAATAGGAAAATGACCCATTTTCCTTTTCGTTATTCATTTTCCTTTTCAAATTTTTTTTTTCAAATTTTTTTTTTTCGAATTTTTTTTTTTCGATTTGAATAGAAAAATGACCCATTTTCCTTTTCGTTTTTCATTTTCATTTTCGATTTTGAATAGGAAAATGACTCATTTTCCTTTTCGTTATTCATTTTCCTTTTCGTTTTTCATTTTCCTTTTCGATTTTGAATAGGAAAATGACTCATTTTTCTTTTCGTTATTCATTTTCCTTTTCGTTATTCATTTCCCTTTTCGTTTTTAATTTTCCTTTTCGATTTTGAATAGGAAAATGACCCATTTTCCTTTTCGTTATTCATTTTCCTTTTCAAATTTTTTTTTTCAAAAATTTTTTTTTTCGATTTTTTTTTTTCGATTTTGAATAGGAAAATGACCCATTTTCCTTTTCGTTTTTCATTTTCCTTTTCGATTTTGAATAGGAAAATGACTCATTTTCCTTTTCGTTATTCATTTTCCTTTTCGTTTGTCATTTTCCTTTTCGATTTTGAATAGGAAAATGACTCATTTTCCTTTTCAAATTTTTTTTCAAAATTTTTTTTTCGATTTTTTTTTTTCGATTTTGAATAGGAAAATGACCCATTTTCCTTTTCGTTTTTCATTTTCCTTCTCGATTTTGAATAGGAAAATGACTCATTTTCCTTATCGTTATTCATTTTCCTTTTTGTTTTTCATTTTCCTTTTCGATTTTGAATAGGAAAATGACCCATTTTCCTTTTCGTTATTCATTTTCCTTTTCAATTGTTTTTTTTCAAATTTTTTTTTTTTTCGATTTTTTTTTTTTCGATTTTCAATAGGAAAATGACCCATTTTCCTTTTCGTTTTTCATTTTCCTTTTCGATTTTCATTTTCCTTTTCGTTTTTCATTTTCCTTTTCGATTTTGAATAGGAAAATGACCCATTTTCCTTTTTGTTATTCATTTTCCTTTTCAAATTTTTTTTTTCAAAATTTTTTTTTTTCGATTTTTTTTTTTTTCGATTTTGAATAGGAAAATGACCCATTTTCCTTTTCGATTTTGAATAGGAAAATGACTCATTTTCCTTTTCGTTATTCATTTTCCTTTTCGTTTTTCATTTTCCTTTTCGATTTTGAATAGGAAAATGACCCATTTTCCTTTTTGTTATTCATTTTCCTTTTCAAATTTTTTTTTAAAAAAAAAATTTTTTCGAATTTTTTTTTCGATTTTGAATAAGAAAATGACCCATTTTCCTTTTCGATTTTGAATAGGAAAATGACTCATTTTCCTTTTCGTTATTCATTTTCCTTTTCGTTTTTCATTTTCCTTTTCGATTTTGAATAGGAAAATGACTCATTTTCCTTTTCGTTATTCATTTTCCTTTTCGTTTTTCATTTTCCTTTTCGATTTTGAATAGGAAAATGACCCATTTTCCTTTTCGTTATTCATTTTCCTTTTCAAATTTTTTTTTCAAAAAAAAATTTTTTCGATTTTTTTTTCGATTTTAAATAAGAAAATGACCCATTTTCCTTTTCGTTTTTCATTTTCCTTTTCGATTTTGAATAGGAAAATGACTCATTTTCCTTTTCGTTATTCATTTTCCTTTTCGTTTTTCATTTTCCTATTCGATTTTGAATAGGAAAATGACCCATTTTCCTTTTCGTTATTCATTTTCCTTTTCAAATTTTTTTTTTTCAAAATTTTTTTTTTTCGATTTTTTTTTTCGATTTTGAATAGGAAAATGACCCATTTTCCTTTTCATTTTTCATTTTCCTTTTCGATTTTGAATAGGAAAATGACCCATTTTCCTTTTCGTTTTTCATTTTCCTTTTCGATTTTGAATAGGAAAATGACTCATTTTCCTTTTCGTTATTCATTTTCCTTTTCGTTTTTCATTTTCCTTTTCGATTTTGAATAGGAAAATGACTCATTTTCCTTTTCGTTATTCATTTTCCTTTTCGTTTGTCATTTTTCTTTTCGATTTTGAATAGGAAAATGACTCATTTTCCTTTTCGTTATTCATTTTCCTTTTCAAATTTTTTTTCAAAATTTTTTTTTTCGATTTTTTTTTTTTTTTCGATTTTGAATAGGAAAATGACCCATTTTCCTTTTCGTTTTTCATTTTCCTTTTCGATTTTGAATAGGAAAATGACTCATTTTCCTTTTCGTTATTCATTTTCCTTTTCGTTTTTCATTTTCCTTTTCGATTTTGAATAGGAAAATGACCCATTTTCCTTTTCGTTATTCATTTTCCTTTTCAATTGTTTTTTTTCAATTTTTTTTTTTTTTCGATTTTTTTTTTTTTTTCGATTTTGAATAGGAAAATGACCCATTTTCCTTTTCGTTTTTCATTTTCCTTTTCGATTTTGAATAGGAAAATGACTCATTTTCCTTTTCGTTATTCATTTTCCTTTTCGTTTTTCATTTTCCTTTTCGATTTTGAATAGGAAAATGACCCATTTTCCTTTTTGTTATTCATTTTCCTTTTCAAATTTTTTTTTTCAAAATTTTTTTTTTCGAATTTTTTTTTTTCGAATTTTTTTTTTTTCGATTTTGAATAGGAAAATGACCCATTTTCCTTTTCGTTATTCATTTTCCTTTTCAAATTTTTTTTTTCAAAAAAAAAAAATTTTCGATTTTGAATAAGAAAATGACCCATTTTCCTTTTCGTTTTTCATTTTCCTTTTCGATTTTGAATAGGAAAATGAATCATTTTCCTTTTCGTTATTCATTTTCCTTTTCGTTTTTCATTTTCCTTTTCGATTTTGAATAGGAAAATGACCCATTTTCCTTTTCGTTATTCATTTTCCTTTTCAAATTTTTTTTTCAAAAAAAAAAATTTTCGAATTTTTTTTTTTCGATTTTAAATAAGAAAATGACCCATTTTCCTTTTCGATTTTGAATAGGAAAATGACTCATTTTCCTTTTCGTTATTCATTTTCCTTTTCGTTTTTCATTTTCCTTTTCGATTTTGAATAGGAAAATGACCCATTTTCCTTTTCGTTATTCATTTTCCTTTTAATTTTTTTTTTTCAAAAAAAAAATGTTTCGAATTTTTTTTTTCGATTCTAAATAAGAAAATGACCCATTTTCCTTTTCGTTTTTCATTTTCCTTTTCGATTTTGAATAGGAAAATGACTCATTTTCCTTTTCGTTATTCATTTTCCTTTTCGTTTTTCATTTTCCTATTCGATTTTGAATAGGAAAATGACCCATTTTCCTTTTCCTTATTCATTTTCCTTTTCAAATTTTTTTTTTCAAAAATTTTTTTTTTTCGATTTTTTTTTTTTCGATTTTGAATAGGAAAATGACCCATTTTCCTTTTCGTTTTTCATATTCCTTTTCGATTTTGAATAGGAAAATGACCCATTTTCCTTTTCGTTATTCATTTTCCTTTTCAAATTTTTTTTTTCAAAAATTTTTTTTTTCGAATTTTTTTTTTTTCGATTTTGAATAGGAAAATGACCCATTTTCCTTTTCGTTTTTCATTTTCCTTTTCGATTTTGAATAGGAAAATGACCCTTTTCCTTTTCGTTATTCATTTTCCTTTTCAATTGTTTTTTTTTCAAAAAATTTTTTTTTCGATTTTTTTTTTTTCGATTTTGAATAGGAAAATGACCCATTTTCCTTTTCGTTTTTCATTTTCCTTTTCGATTTTGAATAGGAAAATGACTCATTTTCCTTTTCGTTATTCATTTTCCTTTTCGTTTTTCATTTTCCTTTTCGATTTTGAATAGGAAAATGACCCATTTTCCTTTTCGTTATTCATTTTCCTTTTCAAATTTTTTTTTCAAATTTTTTTTTTTTCGAATTTTTTTTTTTCGATTTGAATAGAAAAATGACCCATTTTCCTTTTCGTTTTTCATTTTCATTTTCGATTTTGAATAGGAAAATGACTCATTTTCCTTTTCGTTATTCATTTTCCTTTTCGTTTTTCATTTTCCTTTTCGATTTTGAATAGGAAAATGACTCATTTTTCTTTTCGTTATTCATTTTCCTTTTCGTTATTCATTTCCCTTTTCGTTTTTAATTTTCCTTTTCGATTTTGAATAGGAAAATGACCCATTTTCCTTTTCGTTATTCATTTTCCTTTTCAAATTTTTTTTTTCAAAAATTTTTTTTTTCGATTTTTTTTTTTCGATTTTGAATAGGAAAATGACCCATTTTCCTTTTCGTTTTTCATTTTCCTTTTCGATTTTGAATAGGAAAATGGTCCAAATTACTCTCAAGGTTATTTTTCAAATTTGTTGACTTTTCAAAACGTTAGAACCCCCCCCCCCCCCCAATTTTAACCCTACTAGTTGTAATGTTACAGTCCCACAAATGTGTAAATATTTCTTTCAACCAAGCTTCGATTTGAAATTTTTAACCACTGTAATTATTCACAGTCTTCTACTGTAAATTGCAGAATATATAACCTAAAAATTGTTAATTTTGGAAATACATTGTTTTGTTTGTTATCGGAAATTGTTGAATTAATTTCTACTTAGTGTTTCAGCTAGAGTCATTAGAGTTCAAAATGTTCAAAATGTTTAGGTTCACCAATATGTTATGTACGGAAGCTTATTATGGACATGCATAAAAAAAATTTCGCCGCGGCGAGTTACTATTTCGCCCTGGCCACTTATTATTTCGCCGCGGCGAGTTACTATCTCGCCTCGGCGACTTATTATCTCGCCCCGGCGACTTATTATCTCGCCCCGGCGACTTATTATCTCGCCTCGGCGACTTATTATCTCGCCCCGGCGACTTACTATCTCGCCCCAGCGACTTATTATCTCGCCCCTGCTTAATACTATCTCGCCCCGGCGAGTTACTATTTCGCCTCGGTGACTTACTATCTCGCCCTGGCGAGTTAACTGTCTCGCCCCGGCGACTTATCCTTTAAAAAAATAGCGGGTAACGAAAGATTTTTGCGCCATTTTTTTCCCGTAAAAATCGGCTAACCCATTACGGAGTTATTGCTCTTTTTGACATCTTATGCCGATTTTTACTTTTATAACTTCAAAAATCTTCTATACAACTGCTTGGAAAAATGCAACCAAACTTGAAACTTGATATATTTGTTTCTTAGGGTATCCTGCACGGAACTGATGTGGGGATTTTTTATTCTTAGAAATTCATGGCCGCCGATTCTAAAAAAAACATTGAGTAACACAGCACTTTTTTTAAAATAACGCAAAAATGGTTAGGTTAAGCCACATTCTTTGAGGGGTAAACAATTTCAGAATGATGAAAACTACCTGTGGACAAATTTCCGTAAAAATCTGATAACTGATGCTGGAGTAATTGCCCTTTTTGTCGGTTTTTGCTAATTTTTAGTTTGTCATTGCTTGGCGTCCGCCATCGTTGTTAGCAACTTTTAAATCATTTTATACAAAACCAGAAGGCAAAAATGAAGTAAAATTTTGCATAAATGTACCTTAGGGTATTATGCAAAAAATTTGATTTGGGATTTTTTATCCATCCACAAATATGGTGGCTGTTGCTAAAACTAAATGGAGCCTTCCCCGGAAGGCATGTGTCGCCTGCGTATCTATGTTTTCTTGTAAACAGGAAGTAGATGAGTTACGGGCATAAAAACTCTCTGTACCATATAAAACACTAGAGGCTGAAGCTGTATGCAAAGTATCAAGTGGTCTGACTGTTGCATGCAGTTACCCGAAAAGTGTGACGAAAATTTTGCGTATATATTCATTGTATATAAAACGTTAAGTGGTCTGTTGCATGCAGTTACCCGAAAAGTGTGACGAAAATTTTGCGAATATGTTCATTGTATATAAAACGTTTAAACGTATTCGTCAAACAGAAAATAGTTATTTTACGGGCATAAAATTTATATTAACCTTAAAGTACTATGGGATGAAGCTACATGCCAAATATCAAGAGGCTGTGGCATGTAGTTGCCCGGAAAACTGCGACGAAAATTTTGCATATATGTTCATTGAAAATAAAACGTTTAGTATTGGTAATGTTCGTCAAACATAAATAGTTTTTTTCGGGCATAAAATCGCTTAACACCTTATAGTACTATGGGATGAAGCTCAGGCCAAATATCAAAGGCTGTGGCATATAGTTGCCCGGAAAACTGCGACGAAAATTTTGCATATATGTTCATTGTATATAAAACGTTAAGTTATTCGTCAAACAGGAAGTAGTTATTCTTCGGGCATAAAATCGCTTTACACCTTATAGTACTTTGGGATGAAGCTACATGCTAAATATCAAGAGGCTGTGGCATAAAGTTGCCTGGAAAACTGCGACGGAAATTTTTGTGAATCCGCAGGACGACGGATGGAGCCAAAGTAATCCCTATATTATGTCGCATCTGCAACACGTTGCAGGCGACAAAAATAGAACATCCTACCTCCAGGGATAAAATTAACTTAAGAGCATAGCAACCCAAAAACAATAATAGGCGGAAGAAATTTGAAGTCACCATCCTCATTCAGAATAAAAAGATCTACAAAAGTCTTCATTTAAGATTTTATTTGCACAAAACGTTCATATAAGCATACAAGACCGGGTGAGCGATTCAGTCTCCTGGGAGCCTCTAGTTAAATTGATCCGATGAAACCTGCTGTTGCTGCTAAAATAGAGCAGGAGGATTAAATAACAGGTTTATTGCAAAAAGCTCAAAACGGCCATAGAACTATATCAAAATTCTTGCAAGGGTAAAAAAATAACGAACTTGTGAAGAATCAATCTCAAATATTCATTGCAAAAGACAAATCAAGAGCACTCGCCGGATATATGAATGATCAAAATAGTCCTGACTTGGTAGAGGCGTTCAAATTTGAAACGTTTATGGCGCAAAACCTCCCTGTTCAATTACATTCATATGATCCGGTAGTAACAAAAACACAACATGGTTGAAAATATTAAAACGAAAGAATATGAAATGTGTGCCAGAAAAACACGATTCACATATAGACATCATATTTTTAAAAAAAAAGATCAAAATGAATTTCACTGCGTTTAGCGCTTTTCTGGATAAACCTTCATCAGACAAGCTAGGGGCCGAAAAACTGGAAGACCGGTAACACATACACAGTAGAACATGACATATTGCTGAATGTTAAAAAAAAGTCATTATGCATTCCAATGGATAGAGTCGAACTAGTATATGAGGCCCCGTAATTGCCGAGTTGATGTTAACTCCAATGTATCCTCAGTGCGAGCACTTGACTGCAGTGTTCCACAGGGAAGTTGCAAGCCTCGGGTCGTGGCTTTACCTAACCTATGCAGAAACAATTTTTGACACAGTCCCTCCCTCCATTCAGTGTATGGTTTTGCAGACGATCGCACGGCAAACAGACGAGAATTAAACCATCGGTAACAGAAGAACACGTGCCGTTACAGAACGTCAGGACTGTGCAGTGACCATCAATGAATGAACGAACCATAACAAAATAAAATTGAACAATGCAAAAACACAGTTCATTCTATTTGAAAGTAAGAAACTACTTGAAATAAACATCTGTGAAAACCAAATTAAATCTGAAAACTGTAGTAGGTATCTTAGTGCATTATAGATGAATCTTGAATTTTAAAGAGCGCATAAAAAGAAAATGTAAAACTCCTGTCAAAAGAAGCCACTGAAACCCTAGTACTATCTTTGGTTATATCTCACTTAGATTACTGTAATATAATATTGTATGGTATTTCACAAACTGAATTGTCAAAACTTGAAATAATTCAGAAAATGTGTGCTAAACTTGTATTGTGTCGTTCTATGTATGACAGTTCGAAACAAGCTCTGTTTGAATTGCATTGGCTTCCAATTAAGGCACGTATTATTTTAAAATCTTAACTTATATGTATAACTGTTCTGTTGGTAATGTACTATTGTATTTAATTGAACTTTTGTCCGTCGTCGTCCGTCGTTCATTAACAATTTAAAAAATCTTCTCCTCTGAAACCACTGAACCAATTCTAAATAACATTGCAGGAATGATTTATGAAATGTTGACAAAAAAGATTTTAATTTTGAAATGATTCGATTAAAACATGGCCGATGTTACTAAAAATAGAACATAGAGTAAAATCACTTAAAATGGCTTATAACTCAGCAACAATAACAATTAGAAAAAAATTGAGGATTTTAGGCTCTTCAGAATCAAAAGCGCTACGATAGTCTCCATTGGGTCGAAGTTGTCAGATGACCCCTTATAGGCGTTATGGCCCTTTTAAGGTCAAGAATAGCGTTTTTCATGTTTTTGCCCTATAGAATGAAAACTACTGCAGATAGAGAAAAGCTGTTGCTTGCTTAAATGTCCAGCTCATTAAGCTCTACAAAAATCTCCATTGGGTCGAAGTTGTCAGATGACCACTTATAGGGGTCATGTCCTTTACAGGTCAAAAATAGCGTTTCTTCATTGTTTTGTCCTATAGATTGAAAACTAATGCAGATAAAAAAATATGTTGCTTGCTTATATATGCATCTCTTTACTAGAGCTTCACAAAAGTCTCCATTGAGTATCAGTTGTCAGATGACTCCTTAAAGAAAAGACCCTTATGGCTAAAGGACCAGTGAGCAATTCAGGCTCCTGGGAGCCTCTTGTTTCTCGAAGATTAACCCAGACATACACGATAAATCCGAGGCTTGTGCTGCTTGTATCACATTTGGATTTCAAGTGATTTTTCATAGCGATAGGCTGGTACCCCGTTGTTATCCTTATCTGAACAGAATGGAACCGTAAAAGATGGAGAAAAGGTTTTGTTTGCCTTCATGTTCAGCTAATAGAGCTTTACAAAATTGTCCAAGAATTAAAATTGTCAGATGACCACGTTATAAGTGTTATTGTCCCCTTGAAGCCTTATACAGTGAAAGGATAAAAGATAATGATAATTAGGGTTTTGATTGCTTAAATTTCCAGTTAATTAAGCTTGACAGTGGTTCCAGGCTGTTGGCAATGGGAAATATTGATACATTGAGTACGTTGTTATTGCCAGTTGGGAGCCTCATGTTTATAATGTGGATTTCCTATCTCTGGGGTCCAATGTTTTAAAGAGGAATATAAAGAGGAATATACTACCGCAATGACCAAACAGCTCATTAAAATTAATTGCAGCTGCAGTTTTTATTTGTGAAATGGTCTCGTGCTCATTTTGCTCCATATCCTTTCATAAATTTTAGCCTTATAGAATGTGAACCAACGAATATAAGGAAAAGGTTTTGCATACTTAAATGTTTTGGTAATTGAGCTCTACAAAATTGTCCATTTGGGTGTAATTGTCAGATGGCCCCTTAATTTCCAAAACAAAAAGTGAATTGTACTTTATAGGCGGTGTTCTACGATAGAAAATAGTGACAAGCAGTTGCTTGTTTAAAAGCCCATTTAATGAGCACTACAAAGGTTCAAGATGGATGCTAGCAATGAAAAATATTGATACATTGAGTCCTTGAAGCCAGGTGAGCGATCCAGGCTCCTTGAAATCTGTTTAATGTCGCTTACAACGTGTTTCAAAGCGAAATATAGGAGACACTGTGTCATAATCCGTAGCTTTGCGTCCTTCATCATGCCTCGACACAAAACTTCCGTCACAGTTTTCTCAGCAACTACATTAAAAAACCTCTTGATATTTGTCATGCATTTTAGTCCTATTGTACTATTAGGTATAAAGCGATTTTATGCCCCAAAAAGGCCTAGTTCCTGTTTGCTGAGAACTTGATTTTTTTCACATGTAGTGACATTATAAAGAATTTTCATCGAAGTCTTTATTAAGAAGAAAAAAATATGGAATATATGCCAGAGAGACACGATCCCATATACATTTTATACAAGATATTGTAAAAAAGAACAAAAGGAACTACAGTTATTTAGCATGTATCGCTGTATTATTGTACCATTAGGTGTAAAGCGATTTTATGCCCCAAAAAGTCCGACTTCCTGTTTAATATAATGTAATATTTAACTCGCCACCGGGAGATCATAAGTCGCCAGGGCGAGAGAATTAACTCGCCGGGGTGAAATAGTAACCCGCCGTGGCGAGATAATAAGTCACCGAGGCGAGGTAACAAGTCGTCGCGGCGAGATATTTACTCGCCTAGGCGAGATGATAAGTCGCAGATGCGAGATAGTATCTTGCTGGGGCGAGATAGTAACTTGCCGGGGCGAGAAAATAAGTCGCCGAGGCGAGATAATAAGTCGCCGAGCGGAGATAATAAGTCGCCGAGGCGAGATAGTAAGTCGCCGATGCGAGTTAGTAACTTGCCGGGGCGAGATAAAAAGTCGCCGGGGCGAGATAAAAAGTCGCCGGGGCGAGATAAAAAGTCGCCGGGGCGAGATAGTAAGTCGCACGGCGATATAGTAACTTGCCGACGCGAGATAATAAGTCACCAAGGCGAGATAGTAACTCGCCGTGGCGAGAAATTTTTTTTTTTGCGTGTCTCTAATAAGTTTCCGGAGTTGTGCATGAAGGGACTCTTTTTATTTCTAACGTAAAAAGGAACTGCTTACTCTTCCGGAGCACCTGAGTTCACTCTTGTTTCGACTGGAGTTCGCATTGTTGATTGATATTCAGTATTTTGTGTTTCCATGTTTTACATGTTGTCTGTTTTTGTCCCGTTCTTGTTGGTGTTTACTGGTTTTGTCTCTGCCCTTTCGGACTTTTGACATTCGGATACCCCATTGATACCTCAGCTTCATTTTGTCCTAATAGGTTGAAAACTTCCAGTCAATCGTGAAACTATCCATCAGTGTTCTGTGACTTATCAGGCCATACTATAATCCTGGGTATTTTTTTATAAGTGTGCTTTGCTTTAAAAGTATTACGTTTTCCTACGATGAACTTTTCAGCTTTTGGAAATAAAAAATCGTTTGCTTATCAACGAACTCGTGTTCTGACACTGCATTTTATTCTGCAAACTGAAAATGATTGATCTATAAGCGCAAAGAGTAAAATTTTTGAAAAGCATGTTATATAATGTAATTCAGTTTTTTAGTTTTGCTTTCATTTGTAATTGACCGTTATGAACACGGCGAGTGTGTTGCAACAAGAACGAACTACGTACTTATCCTCCCGGAGCATCTGAGTTCATTCTCGTTACGATTTGAGTTCGCGAAAAGCCGTTGCTCATTGCTTCTCTGTTTTTTGTTTAGTTTTAACTGATTGTGTATTCGCCTTTTGGGACTATTAACATGTCCCATTGATGCTTCGCTGCCGCTATTATTCTGCTATCATGTTCGGTTTGTCGTTGTATTTAACTGGACTACTCTTTATTTCTTTCTAGCCTGCAATTTGTTGTACATTGTATACAGTTTGACCATTCTACAGTTTCTTCCAATTGATGATCAAGTTATTGATGATTTTATTGAAACAAAAAGTTTTTGACTCGAGGAAAAGTGTATGATACCGGTGTGTCACCCCTTTTACAACGAAAAATAGCAGAACATGTTCTTTTTTAAAATCTTGATTTTCCTAATCTTGAATGATTTGAAATCTCATAAAATGTTTCTATCAAGTTTGGTTTAAGGTTTAGATCAGATGTGATCTGAAATTATTTTTCATTTTTGCCGGACAATTGAAGCCTTTGGAAGAGGAATTATCATCCGCATAGGTTAAACATAGTCATAATTTGACCTTTTAATAGGTTTTTTGTTTGTTTAACTGTTACGTGTATGTCTATGCTCTTCATATTAAAATGGTATTTGGCAACATCAACCTCTTGGTTAAAGGTCCTAGCCTCTGATCGGTCCAATAATAAAGGTTATAACATAACTATCGAGCTGTGGTGTTCAATCTCAAATGCCCAAGAAGAAAAGACGAAACAATACAGAGACACATCAGAGAACTTAAAGATCACGATGGTCCTGACTTAGTACACAGGCATTTCCAGAGAAATGGTTGGTTTAACCAGGTTTTATGATACCAAGCCTTTCTCTTCCGTTGCGACCCGAGCGTACAGTAGTAACAGAAAACACAACACGGTTAAACGTTGTGAGACACATAAGATATAGAGATAGTAAGGTGATCATCTAAAAAAAAACAAAAAACCAAAACTAATAAACAATCACGATCCATTTCATCTGACAATATTTTGTCCGCAATGGCTGATATCGAGGAAAAACTTTGTAAAGACTGTATCAGACGTATATCTAGTTAAAGGCGGCCAAGGAGACAACGGTGTTGGGTGAAAAGACATAAAATGACATATGTTCACTATATGCAGATGTTGTAATGGTTACTTAATTAATAGACGTATAAAGAGACGCAAATAGCAAACTTGGGTGACAATTTTGTGACATTTTGATTTTAAACATGTTTGTCTGTTTCAAATGCATATGCATGTAAATCTGTTTACTTTATGTTTGCCACTGTGACAATAACCGTGTCGGGGGCATACCGTTTTACTTATTAAAGTATTAGAATAAGTCTATGATTTTTTATACTGCGCTTTTCCATATTGACCAGTTTGTTCGCATTGACCTGTGTGCCTTTCGTAAAGTATTCTTTAATAGCAACTTCGTTCTGTTATTCCGGTATCTCGCTTATAATCTGAAAATAAGTTTTCAGTATTAAAAAAATATTAGTCTTGCTTGTGCTTTAATATTATCGGCTACCCCACAAACTCTTCACAAAGTTTTGCTACATTTCAACAGGTGTAACTTTGTCGTGTTAACGTTATATACCCTCTTAAAAAAAGAAACACAACATACAAAAAAAAAATTGAAATTACATCACATAAAAAAGTCGTGCTTTCTATCATCAGTTGTTGCAATATCAATAAGAATTTTGACTAAGTTGTTGCAAATTTAAAGGGGCCACTTTTTCTTTAGTTGCTAAAATTTTGTTAAACTATTAGCAATTCGAGGGCGCATGCCATTAAGAATTGTGTCAATCAGTTTTTTTGCAAGACAGCTCTCAAACTGCTATCCTCTGTTTCAAAAGAACGTTGCATGCAAGATTTCTTATTATCAGATTTCAATCACACACATCACTCATTTTCCCTTTTAAAATGTACAATTATAACGTAAAAATGCCGTTTTTGTCTTCTGAGACCTACCAGTTTGGCACCGTTTCCATAGAATAAAATTTTATTGTAATATTTTGAAAAATTATAATATTTCAGAGAACAACTATTTCTTAAGCCGAATATTTAGATTAAAACCATTTATCATATTAGGCATTAAATGAGATTTTCCTATGTCCAATGAACGTCGGTATAATTTTAGAGATATTGCAAAAATTAAATATGGCTGCCCGGTTTTCAAACTTAAGACATATTATTGTAGACAGGTTCCACTTCATTCATATTAATATTTTTTTGCTGCTAAGCAACGGGTATTCCGGAGATGTCTCCTGAAAAAGCGTGTTTTACGTTACGGCTGCTATAAGTCGACATATCCACCGGGAAAATGGCTTGGAAATTTAAAAAAGGTTGCAACTAACATGAAACGAGTTATGTTGCTCAGAAATGAAAGCCCGCATAATTTTGGCAAAGAAATTGCTTATATAATCGTTACTAAATGAAGATTTGTTGACTTAATTTTTTTAAGGGCGTGTTTTACGTAACGGCGATTTCTCGGAGAACATTCAATCTGGAAAGACGAGTTCGAGGCTAACACAAAAATGAGGCATGTTAATAGAATTAAAATGGTATATAAATGAAGACTTTGTGACAAGTAGTTTTTGCAAAATATCAGAAAAACCGTTAAAATGTGCTTTATTTTACTGTACATGTGTTTTACGTTACGGCTTGATGCCGTCGTGCATTGAAATTTTGCAGTTGTTTTATAAGACGCCACGTCAAAGCCAGGCTAGGTTAAAGAATAATGCATTGTTTAGAAACGTATATGACAGCTTCGGCCATTTTCAAAACAGCGACATTTTACCCTTTTTCAAAATAGCGATATATCAAAATAGCGACAAAACATGCATCAAAACAGCGGCAATTAGTATAGTCGAAACAGCGACATTTACCTGTGCCTTTTGTATATATACAGAAAGAAACAAATGATCGGAAAGGGATTTTATTAAGTAGGTGTGCGCTTTCTTTCATGGATCTTCGATTGCGCAGTTAGGCTTGGCGCATGCGCAGAAACAATTTATTCAGATGATAACCGATTTTCCTTAAGATTAGAATTTTCAGTTCTTTAAAGAGCATCGATGTTTCGTGTTATACGTTTGTTATGCTATTGGCGCTACGTATCCGTCAGTTAGAACATGCGAGTTTTGCTTATGCCACACCGCCACTTAGACTATGGCGGCGGCCCCTTTATTTATCTGGTGGTCACCTTATATTATAACACAATCGCCACTTAAGTAAATGGCCGCCACCACTTTGTATGTCCCAACATCCCCTTTATTTATTTTGCGGCTGCTATAAAATAGGTGCCGGCCGCCAGATGCATTTAGAGGCAGCTACCATAAATATTAAGTGGCGGCCGATAAAATAATTAGTGACGACCGTAATATTATTTTTGGTGGCCGCAACATAATAAGTAACGACCGCAATATATTAAAGTGGCGGCCGCAATTTAATAAGCGGTGGAATCTTGTTAAAACAAATATTTTAGTCTCGCTTGGCACTACATGTAACAGGCTTCCATCAGATTAACTATTTAGGAAAAAATACAACATGCCTGATTATTTGGACTTTTACACACAAAAAAACCGTTATGGTCGCTTACAATATAAGAATCATACAAAAGTCAAGGTATAGTGAGGTATGTCGTCTTGTTTTTTCCTCTTTTCTTCTTGGATATTAGGATTGATCATCCCAGTTCGGTAATTTTTGTTATTTCCTTTTTTAACAGGTAAGATTAGCGTTTTTTATCATGACATTGGTCAGTTACTTGAGCTCTTAAAAATCTTTATAAATATATATTAGGCACAAAAATAAACGATACCAAAATTATTAAACTGATCTTAAGGCTGACTTCTTAAACAAGTAACTTTACGCGGTTTTAAATAAAAACTACCAGTTTTATAATTTTAAGTTACAAAATTGCAGTTAAAAGTTACAGATGATAACCGATTTTCCTTAAGATTAGAATTTTCAGAAGTTCTTTAAAAAGCATCGATGTTTCGTGTTATACGTTTGTTATGCTATTGGTAAGGCTTCTGAAGTACCCATTTGACTCTTGATGCACTTTTTAAAAATCCCCGAACCTTTTTTTTCACACTGTTTGTAATTCATTGGAATGTTTTCAAGATTTTCTTTCACAAAAATGGTATTTCAGACCAAGACAATGTTTTGGGACTGATTTCTTCCCTCGAAATAAATTAAAGGGGAATTCCCTTGTTCAAAACTCTTCCAACCGAAATGCCGTGTACGGGCGAATTTCACACCTAGTATTGAGCCTGCTGTTAACCACTAAAAGAGGCATTATCGTTTTGATAATTGTTGTAACAGAAAACGACTAACACATGGTTTTTGAACCCAAAAGCTACTGTTTCAAGCATTGGTCACCAGAATTACTGGATGTTAACTTAGGCCTTCACTTTCAATATTTTTTTTTAATTTAGATAAGCGCAATCGCTATAGTGCACCCGACATTTTTAAACACTTAAGGTATTGGAGCAGAGTCTTCAATGTGTGTGAATATGAGAGCCAGAAGATCGTGCTCAGCGTTCTTTTTTGAAACCAGAAAGAGCACGAGTTAAGTCGTGACGCAAGCATTTAGTCTATATTACTAATATTGGCGCTACGTATCCGTCAGTTAGAACATGCGAGTTTTGCTTATGCCACACGTTATATTATTCTTCAATGCCCATACCAAATGTCACACTCGTACGACAATAACGATAAAGTACCCTCCTCGGTCCAGTAATATTGGATGCTGTGATGAGATTACTGACGAGTGCTAGTGTAAATAGAACCAAGAAATTATTAGTATGAAAGAAAGGAATATTACAAACGAACCTATGGCTACAACTAATTGTTATATAAGATTATATGAGTGCTTAGTAAGACTTAAACATTTGTTTTAACAGGAGACGACGACCGCCTCATAATTTATCTGGCGACCGCCACTTAGACTATGGCGGCGGCCCCTTTATTTATCTGGTGGTCACCTTATATTATAACACAATCGCCACTTAAGTAAATGGCCGCCACCACTTGTTATGTCCCAACATCCCCTTTATTTATTTTGCGGCTGCTATATAATAGGTGCCGGCCGCCAGATGCATTTAGAGGCAGCTACCATAAATATTAAGTGGCGGCCGATAAAATAATTAGTGACGACCGTAATATTATTTTTGGGGGCCGCAACATAATAAGTAACGACCGCAATATATTAAAGTGGCGGCCGCAATTTAATGAGCGGCGGAATCTTGTTAAAACAAATATTTTAGTCTTGCTTGGCACTACATGTAACAGGCTTCCATCAGATTAACTATTTATGACAAAATACAACATGCCTGATTAATTGGACTTTTACACACAAAAAACCCGTTATGGTCGCTTACAATATAAAAATCATACAAAAGTCAAGGTATAGTGAGGTATGTCGTCTTGCTTTTTTCCTCTTTTCTTCTTGGATATTAGGATTGATCATCCCAGTTCGGTAATTTTTGTTATTTCCTTTTTTAACAGGTAAGATTAGCGTTTTTTATCATGACATTGGTCAGTTACTTGAGCTCTTAAAAATCTTTATAAATATATATTAGGCACAAAAATAAACGATACCAAAATTATTAAACTGATCTTAAGGCTGACTTCTTAAACAAGTAACTTTACGCGGTTTTAAATAAAAACTACCAGTTTTATAATTTTAAGTTACAAAATTGAACAGTTTACATGTAAAAGTGGAAAAAACAATCGTATGATCTTTAAATAGCGTGATGAAAGAGCGATAGTGTGCTACTTTCAGAGTTTGCCTTGCTTGAGGGCCATTTTTGCAAAAGCACTTTCCTGGCGCTTCGATTGCTTTTTTCAAGTCCAATTCATAAATGGCGTCAGTTCAGCATTAGATATGCAATAAATGAACCAGTTTCGAGCACAGATATGATTTTCTTGTATTTGACGTTTCGACGTTTTTCGTCCTCGACGTGTACTGGGATGATGTGTGTCAAAAGTGTAATATCAGGTTTGAAAAACAAACTTAGATTAAAATGCAAAGAAACCTGTAAAATTTAATTTATCATTTTGCTCTGTTTTGACGTTGACGTTGTATTCGATTTTCAGATTTTCCAGTTTCAGTTTTGATCGCCTTTTGGTTGTCTTATATTGTAAAAAATGAAACATTTCATAATCAAGGTTAAAATTCTAACATTTCTTTCAAGATAATTTTCACTTTTTATTGTTAAAATTGGCGTTATTTGACGGCATTGAAAAATGTTGTTCACTTCAACTGAAGGATAAATTTTTCATTCTATTCATATATTTGGCACGCTATTTTAACAAAAACCCTGGTATCTATAGGATACCTCAGATAGCTGGGGGTTTACTGGCAGCTATCTGGGGGTTTTCAGAGCGAAACTCTTAATTACATCAGGTATTGAGAGTTATTTCAGGTAACTGTGGGGTTCCTATCAGCTATCCCATGGATACCACAAAAACTCCTGTTATTAGGAGTTATCAAAAATAATTCATTGAAAGCTTAGCTTTGTATTAGTTTTTGAGGTATTGATAGATAACTCTTAATACCTGATGTAATTGAGAGTTTCGTCCAGAAAACCCCCAGATAGCTGCCAGTAAACCCACAGTTATCTGAGGTATCCTATAGATACCAGGGTTTTTCTTAAAATGGCGTGCCATACATAAAACAAATTGCAGTCAAACAGTTTCGTGGAGCTATGTTAACATTAAAAAGCCTTGGTATCGTTTCTTTTTGTGGCTTGTATATATGGCCCCTTATTGAAGTTATAGGCATTAAACGGCAGATTTTATCTTGAAACTTGAAAACTGTACAAAACACAAAATATCAATCAAAGCTGTTAAAAAACTGTATATTTGGTTTTGCTATATACTTGTATGCATATTTCAAGAAAAACTTTTAATCAGCATTTAAAGCAAAACATTAGAAGGTCGAAAAACAACAAAAGAAACGAAAGAAAAACAATCGTTTCCAAAAAGCAAAAAGATAGAAGAAGCGATTACTTAGTACATAAATTTTCATCTAAAACTGATTATCGTTGTCAAGTATTTATCTCTTAAAATAACACAGAGAAGATTCTCAATCTTTGTCTGATGTCCTGTCCTTTTTGAAAAACACAACCAAAGATCATCTGTAGCTAACAAAAAATCAAATATCTAACGACAACATAGTTTAGATACACGTGTATTTTTTTCTGTTTATGATTTTGCATCAAGGCGTTAAAAATTGTACTTCGGAGACCTGAATTTTGTTTACTTTATAACTTTAAGAAGAATGTAAAGGAAAATTAAAAACACAAAGCAATATGGGAAATTTTTCTATTCAAAATAAGAAAAAAGAAAAAAAAATCAAAAGAAAAAAATTGAAAAAAAAAATTTAAAAGGAATATAAATAACGAAAAGGAAAATGGGCCATTTCCCTATTCAAAATCGAAAAGAAAAATGAAAAACGAAAAGGTAAATGAATAACGAAAAGGAAAATGAGTCATTTTCCTATTCAAAATCGAAAAGGAAAATGAAAAACGAAAAGGAAAATGGGTCATTTTCCTATTCAAAATCGAAAAAAAAAAAAAATTCGAAAAAAAAAAAATTTGAAAAAAAAAATTTGAAAAGGGAAATGAATAACGAAAAGGAAAATGAGTCATTTTCCTATTCAAAATCGAAAAGGAAAATGAAAAACGAAAAGGAAAATGAATAACGAAAAGGAAAATGAGTCATTTTCCTATGAGTCATTTTCCTATTCAAAATCGAAAAGGAAAATGAAAAACGAAAAGGAAAATGGGTCATTTTCCTATTCATAATCGAAAAAAAAAAGTTCGAAAAAAAAAATTTTGAAAAAAAAAATTTTAAAAAAGGAAAAGGAATAACGAAAAGGAAAATGGGTCATTTTCCTATTCAAAATCGAAAAGGAAAATGAAAAACGAAAGGGAAAATGAATAACAAAAATGAAAATGAGTCATTTTCCTATTCAAAATCGAAAAAAAAAATTCGAAAAAAAAAATTTTGAAAAAAAAATTTGAAAAGGAAAATGAATAACGAAAAGGAAAATGGGTCATTTTCCTATTCAAAATCGAAAAGGAAAATGAAAAACGAAAAGGAAAATGAATAACGAACAGGAAAATGAGTCATTTTCCTATTCAAAATCGAAAAGGAAAATGAAAAACGAAAAGGAAAATGGGTCATTTTCCTATTCAAAATCGAAAAAAAAAATTCAAAAAAAAAAATTTTTGACAAAAAAATTTGAAAAGGAAAATGAATGACGAAAAGGAAAATGGGTCATTTTCCTATTCAAAATCGAAAATGAAAATGAAAAACGAAAAGGAAAATGAATAACGAAAAGGAAAATGAGCCATTTTCCTATTCAAAATTGAAAAAGAAAATGAAAAACGAAAATGAAAATGGGTCATTTTCCTATTCAAAATCGAAAAAAAAAAAATTCGAAAAAAAAAAATTTTTGAAAAAAAAATTGAAAAGGAAAATGAATTACGAAAAGGAAAATGGGTCATTTTCCTATTCAAAATCGAAAAGGAAAATGAAAAACGAAAAGGAAAATGAATAACGAAAAGGAAAATGAGTCAATTTCCTATTCAAAATCGAAAAGGAAAATGAAAAACGAAAAGGAAAATGGGTCTTTTTCCTATCCAAAATCGAAAAGGAAAATGAAAAATGAAAAGGAAAATGAATAACGAAAAGGAAAATGAGTCATTTTCCTATTCAAAATCGAAAAGGAAAATGAAAAACGAAAAGGAAAATGGGTCATTTTCCTATTCAAAATCGAAAAAAAAAATTTGAAAAAAAAATTTGAAAAGGAAAATGAATTACGAAAAGGAAAATGGGTCATTTTCCTATTCAAAATCGAAAAGGAAAATGAAAAACGAAAAGGAAAATGAATAACGAAAAGGAAAATGAGTCATTTTAATATTCAAAATCGAAAAGGAAAATGAATAACGAAAAGGAAAATGGGTCATTTTCCTATTCAAAATCGAAAAAAAAAAAAATCGAAAAAAAAAATTTTTGACAAAAAAATTTGAAAAGGAAAATGAATAACGAAAAGGAAAATGGGTCATTTTCCTATTCAAAATCGAAAAGGAAAATGAAAAAGGAAAATGAATAACGAAAAGGAAAATGAGTCATTTTCCTATTCAAAATCGAAAAGGAAAAGGAAAAACGAAAAGGAAAATGGGCCATTTTCCTATTCAAAATCGAAAAAAAAAATTCGAAAACAAAAATTTTGAAAAAAAAATTTGAAAAGGAAAATGAATAACGAAAAGGAAAATGGGTCATTTTCCTATTCAAAATCGAAAAGGAAAATGAAAAACGAAAAGGAAAATGAATAACGAAAAGGAAAATGAGTTATTTTCCTATTCAAAATTGAAAAGGAAAATGAAAAAAAAAAATTCGAAAAAATTTTTTTTTGAAAAAAAAAATTTGAAAAGGAAAATGAATAACGAAAAGGAAAATGGGTCATTTTCCTATTCAAAATCGAAAAGGAAAATGAAAAACGAAAAGGAAAATGGGTCATTTTCCTATTCAAAATCGAAAAGGAAAATGAAAAACGAAAAGGAAAATGAATAACGAAAAGGAAAATGAGTCATTTTCCTATTCAAAATCGAAAAGGAAAATGAAAAACGAAAAGGAAAATGGGTCATTTTCCTATTCAAAATCGAAAAAAAAATCGAAAAAAAAAAATTTTGAAAAAAAAAATTGAAAAGGAAAATGAATAACGAAAAGGAAAATGGGTCATTTTCCTAGGGTCATTTTCCTATTCAAAATCGAAAAGGAAAATGAAAAACGAAAAGGAAAATGAAAAACGAAAAGGAAAATGGGTCATTTTCCTATTCAAAATCGAAAAAAAAAAAATTCGAAAAAAAAAATTTCTGAAAAAAAATTTTGAAAAGGAAAATGAATAACGAAAAGGAAAATGGGTCATTTTCCTATTCAAAATCGAAAAGGAAAATGAAAAACGAAAAGGAAAATGAATAACGAAAAGGAAAATGAGTCAATTTCCTATTCAAAATCGAAAAGGAAAATGAAAAACGAAAAGGAAAATGGGTCTTTTTCCTATTCAAAATCGAAAAAAAAAATTTTGAACAAAAAATTTGAAAAGGAAAATGAATAACGAAAAGGAAAATGGGTCATTTTCCTATTCAAAATCGAAAAGGAAAATGAAAAACGAAAAGGAAAATGAATAACGAAAAGGAAAATGAGTCATTTTCCTATTCAAAATCGAAAAGGAAAATGAAAAAAAAAATTCGAAAAAATTTTTTTTTGAAAAAAAAAATTGAAAAGGAAAATAAATAACGAAAAGGAAAATGGGTCATTTTCCTATTCAAAATCGAAAAGGAAAATGAAAAATGAAAAGGAAAATTAATAACGAAAAGGAAAATGAGTCATTTTCCTATTCAAAATCGAAAAGGAAAATGAAAAACGAAAAGGAAAATGGGTCATTTTCCTATTCAAAATCGAAAAAAAAAATTTGAAAAAAAAATTTGAAAAGGAAAATGAATTACGAAAAGGAAAATGGGTCATTTTCCTATTCAAAATCGAAAAGGAAAATGAAAAACGAAAAGGAAAATGAATAACGAAAAGGAAAATGAGTCATTTTAATATTCAAAATCGAAAAGGAAAATGAATAACGAAAAGGAAAATGGGTCATTTTCCTATTCAAAATCGAAAAAAAAAAATCGAAAAAAAAAATTTTTGACAAAAAAATTTGAAAAGGAAAATGAATAACGAAAAGGAAAATGGGTCATTTTCCTATTCAAAATCGAAAAGGAAAATGAAAAAGGAAAATGAATAACGAAAAGGAAAATGAGTCATTTTCCTATTCAAAATCGAAAAGGAAAAGGAAAAACGAAAAGGAAAATGGGCCATTTTCCTATTCAAAATCGAAAAAAAAAATTCGAAAACAAAAATTTTGAAAAAAAAATTTGAAAAGGAAAATGAATAACGAAAAGGAAAATGGGTCATTTTCCTATTCAAAATCGAAAAAGAAAATGAAAAACGAAAAGGAAAATGAATAACGAAAAGGAAAATGAGTCATTTTCCTATTCAAAATTGAAAAGGAAAATGAAAAAAAAAAAATTCGAAAAAATTTTTTTTTGGAAAAAAAAATTTGAAAAGGAAAATGAATAACGAAAAGGAAAATGGGTCATTTTCCTATTCAAAATCGAAAAGGAAAATGAAAAACGAAAAGGAAAATGGGTCATTTTCCTATTCAAAATCGAAAAGGAAAATGAAAAACGAAAAGGAAAATGAATAACGAAAAGGAAAATGAGTCATTTTCCTATTCAAAATCGAAAAGGAAAATGAAAAACGAAAAGGAAAATGGGTCATTTTCCTATTCAAAATCGAAAAAAAAAAATCGAAAAAAAAAATTTTGAAAAAAAAAAATTGAAAAGGAAAATGAATAACGAAAAGGAAAATGGGTCATTTTCCTAGGGTCATTTTCCTATTCAAAATCGAAAAGGAAAATGAAAAACGAAAAGGAAAATGAAAAACGAAAAGGAAAATGGGTCATTTTCCTATTCAAAATCGAAAAAAAAAAAAAATTCGAAAAAAAAAATTTCTGAAAAAAAATTTTGAAAAGGAAAATGAATAACGAAAAGGAAAATGGGTCATTTTCCTATTCAAAATCGAAAAGGAAAATGAAAAACGAAAAGGAAAATGAATAACGAAAAGGAAAATGAGTCAATTTCCTATTCAAAATCGAAAAGGAAAATGAAAAACGAAAAGGAAAATGGGTCTTTTTCCTATTCAAAATCGATAAAAAAAAATTTTGAACAAAAAATTTGAAAAGGAAAATGAATAACGAAAAGGAAAATGGGTCATTTTCCTATTCAAAATCGAAAAGGAAAATGAAAAACGAAAAGGAAAATGAATAACGAAAAGGAAAATGAGTCATTTTCCTATTCAAAATCGAAAAGGAAAATGAAAAAAAAAATTCGAAAAAATTTTTTTTTGAAAAAAAAAAATTGAAAAGGAAAATAAATAACGAAAAGGAAAATGGGTCATTTTCCTATTCAAAATCGAAAAGGAAAATGAAAAATGAAAAGGAAAATGAATAAATAACGAAAAGGAAAATGGGTCATTTTCCTATTCAAAATCGAAAAGGAAAATGAAAAATGAAAAGGAAAATGAATAACGAAAAGGAAAATGAGTCATTTTCCTATTCAAAATCGAAAAGGAAAATGAAAAACGAAAAGGAAAATGGGTCATTTTCCTATTCAAAATCGAAAAAAAAAATTTGAAAAAAAAATTTGAAAAGGAAAATGAATAACGAAAAGGAAAATGGGTCATTTTCCTATTCAAAATCGAAAAAAAAAAAATCGAAAAAAAAAATTTTTGACAAAAAAATTTGAAAAGGAAAATGAATAACGAAAAGGAAAATGGGTCATTTTCCTATTCAAAATCGAAAAGGAAAATGAAAAAGGAAAATGAATAACGAAAAGGAAAATGAGTCATTTTCCTATTCAAAATCGAAAAGGAAAAGGAAAAACGAAAAGGAAAATGGGCCATTTTCCTATTCAAAATCGAAAAAAAAAATTCGAAAACAAAAATTTTGAAAAAAAAATTTGAAAAGGAAAATGAATAACGAAAAGGAAAATGGGTCATTTTCCTATTCAAAATCGAAAAAGAAAATGAAAAACGAAAAGGAAAATGAATAACGAAAAGGAAAATGAGTCATTTTCCTATTCAAAATTGAAAAGGAAAATGAAAAAAAAAAAATTCGAAAAAATTTTTTTTTGGAAAAAAAAATTTGAAAAGGAAAATGAATAACGAAAAGGAAAATGGGTCATTTTCCTATTCAAAATCGAAAAGGAAAATGAAAAACGAAAAGGAAAATGGGTCATTTTCCTATTCAAAATCGAAAAGGAAAATGAAAAACGAAAAGGAAAATGAATAACGAAAAGGAAAATGAGTCATTTTCCTATTCAAAATCGAAAAGGAAAATGAAAAACGAAAAGGAAAATGGGTCATTTTCCTATTCAAAATCGAAAAAAAAAAATCGAAAAAAAAAATTTTGAAAAAAAAAAATTGAAAAGGAAAATGAATAACGAAAAGGAAAATGGGTCATTTTCCTAGGGTCATTTTCCTATTCAAAATCGAAAAGGAAAATGAAAAACGAAAAGGAAAATGAAAAACGAAAAGGAAAATGGGTCATTTTCCTATTCAAAATCGAAAAAAAAAAAAAATTCGAAAAAAAAAATTTCTGAAAAAAAATTTTGAAAAGGAAAATGAATAACGAAAAGGAAAATGGGTCATTTTCCTATTCAAAATCGAAAAGGAAAATGAAAAACGAAAAGGAAAATGAATAACGAAAAGTAAAATGAGTCAATTTCCTATTCAAAATCGAAAAGGAAAATGAAAAACGAAAAGGAAAATGGGTCTTTTTCCTATTCAAAATCGAAAAAAAAAATTTTGAACAAAAAATTTGAAAAGGAAAATGAATAACGAAAAGGAAAATGGGTCATTTTCCTATTCAAAATCGAAAAGGAAAATGAAAAACGAAAAGGAAAATGAATAACGAAAAGGAAAATGAGTCATTTTCCTATTCAAAATCGAAAAGGAAAATGAAAAAAAAAATTCGAAAAAATTTTTTTTTGAAAAAAAAAAATTGAAAAGGAAAATAAATAACGAAAAGGAAAATGGGTCATTTTCCTATTCAAAATCGAAAAGGAAAATGAAAAATGAAAAGGAAAATGAATAACGAAAAGGAAAATGAGTCATTTTCCTATTCAAAATCGAAAAGGAAAATGAAAAACGAAAAGGAAAATGGGTCATTTTCCTATTCAAAATCGAAAAAAAAAATTTGAAAAAAAAATTTGAAAAGGAAAATGAATTACGAAAAGGAAAATGGGTCATTTTCCTATTCAAAATCGAAAAGGAAAATGAAAAACGAAAAGGAAAATGAATAACGAAAAGGAAAATGAGTCATTTTAATATTCAAAATCGAAAAGGAAAATGAATAACGAAAAGGAAAATGGGTCATTTTCCTATTCAAAATCGAAAAAAAAAAATCGAAAAAAAAAATTTTTGACAAAAAAATTTGAAAAGGAAAATGAATAACGAAAAGGAAAATGGGTCATTTTCCTATTCAAAATCGAAAAGGAAAATAAAAAAGGAAAATGAATAACGAAAAGGAAAATGAGTCATTTTCCTATTCAAAATCGAAAAGGAAAAGGAAAAACGAAAAGGAAAATGGGCCATTTTCCTATTCAAAATCGAAAAAAAAAATTCGAAAACAAAAATTTTGAAAAAAAAATTTGAAAAGGAAAATGAATAACGAAAAGGAAAATGGGTCATTTTCCTATTCAAAATCGAAAAGGAAAATGAAAAACGAAAAGGAAAATGAATAACGAAAAGGAAAATGAGTCATTTTCCTATTCAAAATTGAAAAGGAAAATGAAAAAAAAAAATTCGAAAAAATTTTTTTTTGAAAAAAAAAATTTGAAAAGGAAAATGAATAACGAAAAGGAAAATGGGTCATTTTCCTATTCAAAATCGAAAAGGAAAATGAAAAACGAAAAGGAAAATGGGTCATTTTCCTATTCAAAATCGAAAAGGAAAATGAAAAACGAAAAGGAAAATGAATAACGAAAAGGAAAATGAGTCATTTTCCTATTCAAAATCGAAAAGGAAAATGAAAAACGAAAAGGAAAATGGGTCATTTTCCTATTCAAAATCTAAAAAAAAAAAATCGAAAAAAAAAAATTTTGAAAAAAAAAATTGAAAAGGAAAATGAATAACGAAAAGGAAAATGGGTCATTTTCCTAGGGTCATTTTCCTATTCAAAATCGAAAAGGAAAATGAAAAACGAAAAGGAAAATGAAAAACGAAAAGGAAAATGGGTCATTTTCCTATTCAAAATCGAAAAAAAAAAAATTCGAAAAAAAAAATTTCTGAAAAAAAATTTTGAAAAGGAAAATGAATAACGAAAAGGAAAATGGGTCATTTTCCTATTCAAAATCGAAAAGGAAAATGAAAAACGAAAAGGAAAATGAATAACGAAAAGGAAAATGAGTCAATTTCCTATTCAAAATCGAAAAGGAAAATGAAAAACGAAAAGGAAAATGGGTCTTTTTCCTATTCAAAATCGAAAAAAAAAATTTTGAACAAAAAATTTGAAAAGGAAAATGAATAACGAAAAGGAAAATGGGTCATTTTCCTATTCAAAATCGAAAAGGAAAATGAAAAACGAAAAGGAAAATGAATAACGAAAAGGAAAATGAGTCATTTTCCTATTCAAAATCGAAAAGGAAAATGAAAAAAAAAATTCGAAAAAATTTTTTTTTTGAAAAAAAAAATTGAAAAGGAAAATAAATAACGAAAAGGAAAATGGGTCATTTTCCTATTCAAAATCGAAAAGGAAAATGAAAAATGAAAAGGAAAATGAATAACGAAAAGGAAAATGAGTCATTTTCCTATTCAAAATCGAAAAGGAAAATGAAAAACGAAAAGGAAAATGGGTCATTTTCCTATTCAAAATCGAAAAAAAAAATTTGAAAAAAAAATTTGAAAAGGAAAATGAATTACGAAAAGGAAAATGGGTCATTTTCCTATTCAAAATCGAAAAGGAAAATGAAAAACGAAAAGGAAAATGAATAACGAAAAGGAAAATGAGTCATTTTAATATTCAAAATCGAAAAGGAAAATGAATAACGAAAAGGAAAATGGGTCATTTTCCTATTCAAAATCGAAAAAAAAAAATCGAAAAAAAAAATTTTTGACAAAAAAATTTGAAAAGGAAAATGAATAACGAAAAGGAAAATGGGTCATTTTCCTATTCAAAATCGAAAAGGAAAATAAAAAAGGAAAATGAATAACGAAAAGGAAAATGAGTCATTTTCCTATTCAAAATCGAAAAGGAAAAGGAAAAACGAAAAGGAAAATGGGTCATTTTCCTATTCAAAATTGAAAAAAAAAATTCGAAAACAAAAATTTTGAAAAAAAAATTTGAATTGGAAAATGAATAACGAAAAGGAAAATGGGTCATTTTCCTATTCAAAATCGAAAAGGAAAATGAAAAACGAAAAGGAAAATGAATAACGAAAAGGAAAATGAGTCATTTTCCTATTCAAAATTGAAAAGGAAAATGAAAAAAAAAAATTCGAAAAAATTTTTTTTTGAAAAAAAAAATTTGAAAAGAAAAATGAATAACGAAAAGGAAAATGGGTCATTTTCCTATTCAAAATCGAAAAGGAAAATGAAAAACGAAAAGGAAAATGGGTCATTTTCCTATTCAAAATCGAAAAAAAAAAAAAAATCGAAAAAATTTTTTTTTGAAAAAAAAAAATTGAAAAGGAAAATGAATAACGAAAAGGAAAATGGGTCATTTTCCTATTCAAAATCGAAAAGGAAAATGAAAAACGAAAAGGAAAATGGGTCATTTTCCTATTCAAAATCGAAAAAAAAAAATCGAAAAAAAAAAATTTTGAAAAAAAAATTTGAAAAGGAAAATGAATAACGAAAAGGAAAATGGGTCATTTTCCTATTCAAAATCGAAAAAAAAAAATCGAAAAAAAAAAAAAAATTGAAAAACGAAAAACGAAAAACGAAAAGGAAAATCACTCCTGTTGCGGGAATATTCGCCACCCAGAACCCGTACGGGATGAATTGATGTAGAATATTCAAAACCATGCAATCAATCAAATGCGATTTTTGCTTATCACACAAGGGAAATGCATGTAAAATATTTTCTCTTATCATAGAATAATGGTTTAAATTTAAATCAAAGTACTAAAAGATCTGGTAGCCGAGATAATATATAAATTTTAACCTCACGTTCTGTTATATTGATGATGGCCTTTCACTGAACAATTCACGATTTGGTGACTTTCCCCATCTAATATATCCTCAGGAACTTGGGATAAAGGACACAACGGATTCTAGGAAGTCTGCGTCATATTAAGATCTACATTTCGAAAACGACCCTCATGGCAAACTTTTAACAAAGCTCTAAGACAAACGTAATGACATCAACTTTCCCTTCTTGTGTAGCAACATTTCGTCTGCTACAGCTTATAAAGTTTTCTTATCACAATTGATGCGTTACTCCAGAGCTTTCGGGAATTACATCGATATCTTTGGCACAGCATCACGTTTGAGACAGAAATTGATGACACAGGGTTATGTTGCTCCTTGGTTGCTGTCCTCATTCTATAAATTTTACGTACCGGATTTGACATACTGAATTGGAATTGCAGCGAGACGGGTGTGCTATAGCAGACAGGATTCGCTTTTTTTTTCGGAGCACCTGAGTTCATTTTCGCGTTGTTCATTTACGTTCGGTTGATTATGTGTTTTGTGTTTCTTCATGCTGTTTTTGTTCGTGTTAACCGGTTTCGTCGTTGCCCTTTCGGACTTTTGACACTCAAATGCCTCATTGGTGCATCTTTGCTTCTTTAAAGACTTATTATATATTGTATGTGTATACATAGTATAAAAGTAGAAAGGTAATTGGATATTGGAAAAGAAATTATATTGTGAGTGTGTTTTGATACATTGTACATGTATGTGAATTTATTTTTGACGAGGCACCGCGCCCATCAGTTAGCTTATGATTGGTCAGTTACTGAAAGGCTATCGTACCTATAGCCATGGCTAATCGCAACTATCCCTGCTTAAAATGGAAAGACATCTCTTTCATTTTATGTTTATTTTACTACCTCTTTCATTTCATGCCCGGTCATTATACCATCTCTTTCATTTTATGTTCATTTTACCACCTCTTTCATTTCATGTTCATTTTACCTTCTCTTTCATTTCATGTTCATTTTACCATCTCTTTCATTTCATGTTCATTTTTCAACCTCTTTCATTTCATGTTCATTTAACCACCTCTTTCATTTCATGTTTATTTTACCACCTCTTTCATTTTATGTTTATTTTACCACCTCTTTCATTTCATGCCCGGTCTTTTTACCATCTCTTTCATTTCATATTCATTTTACCATCTCTTTCAATTCATGTTCATTTTACCACCTCTTTTATTTCATGTTCATTTTACCACCTTTCATTTCATGTTTATTTTAACACCTCTTTCATTTTATGTTTATTTTACAACCTCTTTCATTTCATGCCCGGTCATTTTACCATCTCTTTCATTTCATATTCATTTTACCATCTCTTTCATTTCATGTTCATTTTACCATCTCTTTCATTTTATGTTTATTTTACCATTTCTTTCATTTCATAGTCATTTTACCATCTCTTTCATTTCATGTTCATTTTACCATCTCTTTCATTTCATGTTCATTTTACCACCTCTTTCATTTCACGTTCATCTTACCATCTCTTTCATCTCATGTTCATTTTACCTTCTCTTTCATTTCATGTTCATTTTAACACCTCTTTCATTTCATGTTCATTTTACCATCTTTTTCATTACATGTTTATTTTACCATCTCTTTCATTTTATGTTTATTTTACCATCTCTTTCATTTTATGTTTATTTTACCACCTTTTCATTTTATGTTTATTTTACCACCTCTTTCATTTCATGCCCGGTCATTTTACCATCTCTTTCATTTCACGTTCATTTTACCATCTCTTTCATTTTATACCCCCATTCGTAAGAGAGGGGGCTATATTGCAATCACTTTGTCCGTCCGTCCGTCTGTCCGTCCGGTTCAATTTCTCTGCTTCTACTGGATGGATTTGTTTTAAATTTGGTACAAAGCTTCAGCATGATGAGTTATACCATGCCTCCTCTTTCCAGGTCAGTCCATCATCTACTTTTTATTTTCTGGGCCGACTAAGACTTTTTTAGGGTAAAGAATTTGAAATGTGAAATTTTTGGTAACAGTTTTGTTATGTTGTAAAAATGTACCATTTTGTATAGATGCACCTTTAAAGTTTAAAGTTATTGAAATCACAATTTCTGTTAAGAAATTGTTGAAATTTTAATGTTTCATAATTTAGCTGTTTAATATATTTTATTTTATTTTATTTCACTTTTTGTCAAATATTTCTCTGGTAACAAATAATGACATGTTTTACAGTAATAACAAAAGATTTAGATAAAAACATTCTTGACACCTTTTTCCCACATATGTTTGATTAAGGGCTTATTTAAAATTCACGTTTTAGCGCTTGGTATTTTTCACACTTCTTTGTAAGTTAGACATTTTATCAGATTGAGCTAAGCAAATTACGTAAAGTTATTCCGAACATTGTCCACTGCTAATTAGCATTATAGAAATATTCTCACGTGTCCAAATTAAAAGAATGTGACACAATCCAAAGTAAGTGTCCAATGAAAAGTATTTTTTATAAGAAAAATTAAGTTTACTTTCCGAAAAAATTAGTACATTGAATTTTATTGGTTAAATGAATTTTTGAATTAATCTCCTATAAAAAGAAATGTTTGGCCGGATGCCGCACTTGATGCGTGCATCCGGACCAATAAAGCTTATTTAGTTTATTTAAGTTTTATTTCGATTGTTTCAGGTTAGTCAAATTATTTTATATTAACTTATTATATTCTGAGTTCTTGATTATTTAATTAAAAATACTGTTTTAATATACTCATGGAAAAAAGATACTGTGCATGTCTATTGGAAATCAATTGTACCCATATTTCTCTTAATCAGAAAATCGTAAAAAATACAGTTATTGAGTTGAAATTTTCACTGAATGTGGAGTGGACCATGCAGATCATTTTGGGGTAAAAATCCGAAAAAAGTTTAATTCCAGTTTCTGAGATTTAAAAAACCACTTTTTTAACCCAAAAATGAAAAATCAAGATTTTCACTAAAAATTTAACCTGTTAACTTTAAACCACTAAAAAGAGTAACGTTTTTGGTGAAAATCAGCAAAGAAAACTTAATTTCAAAACTGTGCATTTTTTCCAAAGTGTGATTTTGTGAATTTCATATTGACACTACCTGATTTCAAACTGCAAACAAAACATCTTTTAGGGGACTAAAAATGAATTTTTTTGTCCAGATCTTGAGAAAAATGATTTTACAATACTTTTGTGATAAAATGTATCAAATACTAAATAAAATTTTGAATTTGTGATTTTTCAAAGTGATGCACAGTTTCTTTTTTCCATTAGTATATTTAAGTGTCTTTTACAAATTTTGAATTAGTTATTTTATTTTGTTGTAAATATTTCAATTGATTATTTGTGTTGTTTTAATTTTGATCTATACTGCACAATTAAGGAATAACGTTCCGTTTACGGAATTGTATATTTTAGTTAGGTTTATGTTAAGGGAGATAATTTATTTCTATTTGTTTTGAAGAAGTTTAACCGCTTATTTATTTCTACAAAATGTATTTATTTAAGCAGTATTTAGCTTCCAAATCCATAGGTATGATTCAAAACATTTAGTTAAATAAGTCAGCGTTATGTCTTCATTATGTAATCTGTTATGCTTTGACTTGATCTCCAGAATTAGGTTGTAATGTATGACCTCAATATTAACCTTTCTGAAAGCGTCCTTAGTTAAACTTTGCATATAGTAAAATGTAATTGTTGTGTATATATTTTCATAAGGTTTAGTTGTTTTCTTTTAATCTTATCCGGAATAAATGTGCATGACACGATGGCACACAAATAAGATTACAGTCATTAGCAAACTTGTACAGCAAAGATAATTTATACAATTTTATTTAACAACTGCATTTTAAGTTAATCACATAAAAATTATTAAAGCCGACTTATGTTCTTGAGACGACATAATCACATATTTCATTTATTAACTAGAATTAATTATACTTTTACTTTAATCGAACAATTCAAGTTTCTGTTGCTATATTTTAATACTCATTGTATTAGGCCAATCACTATGTGTTCATTATATGTACATTGTTATATTGTTATTTGACTTGATGCGTGCATCCGGACCAATAAAGCTTATTTAGTTTATTTAAGTTTTATTTCGATTGTTTCAGGCCAACAACCAAGGACCGTTAGGTTATTTCTGTTGTGGGGCTATTCGAACAGACAAATACACCACCCAGTCTGCAACACTATAGCCATCTCAGCCACTACTATTCCAGCAGTCACATTTGACCTTCACTCATACAATCTCCAATCTGTCTCCCCACCGGTACCACAAACAGCTCTACCCAACACCTTAAAAACACCAAGGTCGTAAATACAAACACGTCAGGTGGTGCAGAACAAGATCCACAGAGACAGAGGTTGTATGGTGTGGACGAGATCCTCTAAATTCCAAGAAGACCCAGAACTCAGTGCTATGGCCACAACGAATGTAATAGGCGGTAGCCCTCTTAACCAAAAAGAGGGAGATGTAATTCTTAGCCAGCCAGGAAGGGAAGAGTCTACACAGTCAAGGGCACATACCAGCCCTCCAGGTACACCAGTTAGGTCACCACATACCAGCCGTCCAGGTACACCAGTAACATCATTGTCGCCTCCAATTAGGATCGAACACAATAACCTGCCAGGGCCAGTTATACCTCAGCCTTCTGCTGGAAGAACACAAAGTCCTCCTCAGGACACCCACCATTCCCAGTCGTCAGTCAGGCCTGCAGTTGAAACAACCCAAACACCTTCACAAGACATCAACCAATCTCAGACGTTTCAAGGTATCCCTGCTGCAAACCCAACTCAAGTGATTCAACATATTTACACAAATCCGATGCAACAGTTACAAAATATACCAAAGTTTAATGGACATGGCAGTGCAAGGCAGTGGTGGAAAAACTTTTTAACCTTTATGACTATAAGTAACATAGTCGGTGACAACATGTGCAATTATTTTGCACCACTAATGGAAGGACCCGCCATGACCTGGTATTATATGCTACCAGAAAACATCACGTGTAAACTAACATCCCTAAAGGAGGCTTTCATGAAACGATTTTTGCCTTCACAGATGGACATGGAACTGCTGGACTTCAAGCAAGGAGCACAAGAGTCTGTGGAAAACTACCTTCATCGAGTATTGAAAGCATGTGCTGATGCGAATTTTGGAGAATCTAGCCTTCTACTTCTACTTCTACTGGGTAGTGACCGCCTTCAACACATTGAAGATAATGTCATGTGGATGCGCATACAACAAGAATTTACTAAAATAAATCCATAAAATTAGATCAAGAGTTTTGTCTTGTCTATAGAACATATTTACAAAGTTACTATTTTTATTTTATTTGTTTATATATGCTTTTTTTTTAATTATTTTAATGTTTAAGATAAAAACAACATACATGTATGGGTTAATTGTAGGTAGTGGTTGAAATAGCTGCTTTGAATGATTCAATAGAGTCACTCATTACAGTATTCAACGGTAGGCTGTTCCAGATTTTTATGGTACGTGGAAAGAAAGATTTTTGTCGAGTTTGGGTTCTGCAAGCTGGAATTTGGAATGAGAGTGAGTGTATATTTCGTGATTGTCGTAGTGGTGGGATAAGTCTATCTATTTTTTGGATGGCAACTAGTTGGTTTGAAATTTTATAAAGTATGACTAGGCTTGCATCTGTTCGTCTGTCTGCTAGGGATCTCCAGTTTAGATGTTGTAGCATGTCACTAACACTTGATGTGTTTCTATGTCTGTTAGTGACAAACCTAGCAGCTCTTCTCTGGACCATTTCGATTTTGTTAACATCTTCAGAGAAGTAGGGGTTCCACACGGGGCTTGCGTATTCTAATGACGGTCTTACTAAAGATTTATATGCTTGTTCTTTTATTTTTGTAGAGCTGATGTTTAAGTTACGACGTAAGAATCCTAAGGTGCTATTTGCTTTGTTGCATATGTTTGTGACATGATTATTCCATTTTAAGTCCGACTGAATTGTGACTCCTAAGTATTTTGCTTTGTCAACGTGTTCTAGTGTGTGACCATGTAATGTGTAATTGTATTTTATTGGATCTTTATTTCTACTGATGGATAAGACATTACACTTATCTGGATGGAATGCCATTTTCCAGGTTGTCTCCCATGTGCCAAGTTTATTCAGATCATTTTGAAGAGTGTTACAGTCTTGGTTGGATTTGACGGCAAGGTATGCAATTGTGTCGTCAGCGAACAGTCTTATGGTAGAGTTTAGTCCTATTGGTATGTCATTTATGTAAAATAAAAATAGACTTGGCCCCAGGACAGAACCTTGGGGTACACCCGACTTGACAGGTACATAGCCTGAAGTCATGCCCTCAACTAGGACAGCTTGTGTGCGGTTTGAAAGGAAGCTTTGTATCCATGTCTTAGTTTTATCCTGTATCCCATAGTGGTGGAGTTTATGAATAAGGAGATTATGGCTGACTTTATCAAAAGCTTTTGAGAAGTCCATTATCAATACATCTGTCTGTTTATTGTTTTCCATGTTTTTTGAAATGTCGTCGATAAATTCCAGGAGTTGAGTTTCACAAGAGCGTTTTTGTCGGAAACCATGTTGAAGGGGATACAGGATATTATGTTTGTCTGCATGAGTCATAATGGCACTAACTACCACATGCTCCAATATCTTGCAACATATACATGTTAATGAAATGGGTCTGTAGTTTTCACAGTTATACTTAGACCCTTTCTTGTATATTGGAGAGACATGAGCAGTTTGCCAGTCTGTTGGAATTGTGCCAGTGTCGATGGATTTCTGATAAATGATGCTCAGTATAGGTGCGATCTCATTAGCAAGTTCTTTAAGGAGGCGAGGTTTGAGTTCATCAGGTCCACTTGCTTTGGTAGGGTCTAGATTAAGCAGAAGTTTTGCTATGCCTTGAGTGGTTATGTGAATATCGTTCATTTTTGGATAGGGAGGTTCACCTTGCATGAAGTCTTCTTGCATAAAGTCAGATGATGTTATGTTACTAGGTCCTGGGTTACTTTCTATGTCATTTGATTGTGATATAACAAGAATAATGAAGAAGAGTAACAATTTGCTTGGTTTCGGTTGGTGGCTTGGATATTTTTTCGTTAGCAATTTCAGGATGGTGTTTATAAGGGCTAACTTGGAGGTTTGGTATTTGTTGCTGTGATGTTGATTTGTTGGTGTTGGGTAACAGCAGCCATGCATGTTCATATCTGGTGTTAAGGTCTTGTAATCTGGAAGAGTACTTATCATTAGGTTGTAGGTCAGTTCATGCAGTGTTAAGATATCCGGAGGTGTTGTGGCTAGTTCATCTGGATTAGGCCCCATATCTTGTTCGTGGCATGGGACTTGGACATAGGCGACTTGTAAGGAGATAATGACTATGACTAATAATAGGTTTGCCATAGTTGTACTTCGCATCATTTAAGACTAAAGACTCTATTGGTATGAGGACATGTGATATTAGGTTTATACCTTTCAATAACTTATAATCCCAGATGGTGCTCGAAACTTGAGAGGTGAAAAGTTATCCCTTCAGACTAAGTTGTTAGAGAGAGCAATGTTAAACTTCGTCTCCCGGGCGACTCGAGAGCAGCAGGTTCAGAATAGCCTATGTTAGTAAATAGCAGGGAAAAAGTCAAAAAGATTCCCCGGTGTGTGTTGCAATGTTTACAAATTTAAACTTCCGGTGTACAAAATGTCATGTGACATGATATGGCGGGACTCATTCATATGTTTTTTGTTTCTGATTTGGAGTGTAAAATGGAAATTTGTAGGGCAATTACGTTTTGATGAATTAGATTACCTATAGACAAGCACTTATGTTAATTATTAAGTGACAATTTAGTCAAATGGTTCGAAAAAATCGAAAATTTTCACTTTATCTGTGGAGCAAAAAAGTACGATCTTTCTTGTTCGCGCATGCGCATCCAGTCTCGTGACCAAAATAATGAAGGGATTAAAGCCAGCCATTGCACAGACGGTAATGAATCAGGACCCAACAGACATTGAAGACCTGCGTCAAAAAGCCACTAGGGCAGAAAGAACTCTACAAATTACGAAGCCGAGTGAACCAGATGTTTTCGCGATGATGGCCATGATGACAGATATGAAAACACAAATGAACACAATACAATTAAATCAAGCAGAGATGGCGTCGATTCACCATGAAAAGGCTCTAAACCAACAAAACGAAAGATTTCACAATCAGCACAAATTTCAAGGACATAACAATAATCCAAGACAGAACTTCAATGGCCATCAGAATTTTGGGCGTCAAACCTTTACCCAAGGACCAGTAGGCCAAACTGCAAAACTTTATGATAAATTTGAAGGTCCTTATCGCATTATGATGAAAGGTCCAAATTTCACTTACAAGTTAGTAAACACTTCAACAAACAAAATTCACCCTTCCTTTATGAATGCATGCCACTTAAAGCGCTATGTTGACCCAGCCTTGCAAGACAAACTTGATTTGCCAGATAATAATGCAAATGATGAAGTTTAGGAACAAATAGGCAATGATCCAATAAATAATCAGGAAAATGATGTAGATCAACCTGATGATCAGCCTATTGTTTCTCAACCAAATGACCATCAGCAAAGTCAAGCTGATAATAATGAAAATGATGATATGCCTGCTTCGCAAAATGATAGAGATAAACCTATTACATATTATGAATTTGACTCTCTTCCATATGCACGATTCAGACGTGGTAGACGTGAGATAAGAGTAATTTGGAAATCAGTGGAAAGAACTTGGGAACCTGATTCCAGCTTTGACCCTGATGCTCTAGAGTATATAAATCATAGGTTTACTCAAAAAGGAAAAGTAAAATGGAAAAAGAAAAAGTCTTGTTTTAAACGTAAAAAGAAAAACTAGGTTAAAGTGTTGATAGTTACATATAAAAAGTTACTAAGTTAGTGAATAATAAAATGTAAAAATTGTAATGTTTATATAAATATTTAGGGCAAACCGATCCATATTTCAGAAATGATGACCCGCAAATGCATGTGTACAGTGTATGACTCTTAGGTATGGCAAAGTTGCATTGTCTAAGGCGCCGACAAAATTCTTTCATTTTATTTTAAACATTTGACCTTCTTTAAGAAATTCAGAAATTGTTAATGTGTAAAGGTCACCATTCACATTCACTTGTGAGTTTTATTAGTGCTAGTACTTATGTCTGATCAACATATTGTACACCCGACCCAACCACATTAATTTTCCTCTCTCTTATATTTTAGGACTTTCCAAGACAATAATGCCTAGCCAAATCCTGATAGTCGTGGTCCTCATTGCGTTTCTGATGGTCAGCCCAATAAAAGCTAAAGATGTCCCAAATGATGTAGTTCAAAGACTAAATTATGGTGTTGTGTTCAAACAAGAATCGTTCCTCCACATGGGATCAGAATCATGGTTGCATACCTTCAAGGTCCAACTCCCAAAGAGAACTGTCTTGTCAAAGGTTTCATATTGTAACCATAAAAGTCATGAATGTAACTCTGTAAATAATATGGTCAATTTTATTCATTTTGTACATGATTCAACAGAGTCTCATTTGTCAGAAACTCTGAAATCTATTTATACATTAATTCCACAAGCTGAATTTTTGACTCAAAGCAAGACAAAACGTAGTTTATTACCATTTATAGGTTCTCTCGCCAAAGGTCTTTTTGGTTTGGCAACAATGGGAGATGTTCGCCTGTTAGCAAATCATATAAATGCTCTTAATTCAAGATCACAAAAACTTGCGAATGCAATCTACCAACACGGTGCACATTTATCGTCATTTATGTCATTAATGGATAACAGAACTGAAACTTTATTACAGGGTATCAAGCAGAATTCTCAGGAAATACAGACTATTACTAATTCCTTTTCACAGTCTCTTTCAGAATTGCAGCAGTCTATGACTAACACCACCCAAATTCTTATAACCCTTGTTAACAATGGTAACATTCTGAGAGAAAACCTCAACCAATTACAAGCAAGTATTCAAAGCTTAGTTGAAGGTAGAATCTCACCCTTTCTAATACCTAAGCATGCCATGACACAAGCTCTGCACAGAATTCAAGCAATCCTCACTGATTCTTATCCTGGATTTTATTTAATTCATTTCGAACCTAACTATTACTACACTCATTCTAATTTCTTCTTTGCTCGAAACCACTCAGTCCTTTACATAACAATCCGCTTCCCCATCTCTTCAATGGCTAAACCTTTGTCCTTGTACAAAATAATTACTGTACCTGTTCCTGTTAACCAAACTTCCAAGCATGCAACTAAACTAGCATCCTTACCAAAATACCTAGCAGTAACTTAAATGCATGATTCCTATGTGACATTGTCCTCTGATGACCTTACTAACTGTGTGCATGGACTAAATGTTTATTGCCCATCTAGTCTTGCATTAAAACCCCTATCTGTACACTCTTGCGCAATTGCCTTGTTTACTAACAACATTAAAAGTATTAATAGATTTTGTGATTTTAGATTCTTTCAGGACCATTTGCAAACAGACATTGTAGAGTTATCTCCTACATCTGTGCTGATTTACCACCCATTCAATGACCTGTCATTGAAATGTCCAGAGTACCAGAAATTAATACCTTCTTGTTCCTTTTGTGTTGTAGATATACCTTGTAGATGTGCCTTGTCTTCACCAAACATAACCTTTGCACCAAAATTGGTAGATTGCTATTCTGAAACTTCCCTTATAAATGTGTCAAATGATTTTTCTATTTTGCACCCAGTTAATTTGGCTTTACTTTCACAATTTTTTAATGAGGATAGGCTTTCTCATATACTGGGTGACACTTTATTTCCCTCCCATGTGGCTCTGCAAGTTCCCAATTTTCAAATTTTTTCACATAATATGTCAAATATCTTGGCAGCTGATCAAGAGCAACATCTTAGCTTACAGAAAATGGCCACTGCAGCTAAGAAAAATGAGTTAATTTTTAAAACTCTCACAGAGCCACTGCTAACAGGTGACTTACAGTACCTGTATGGTAAAAGCTTCCCTCTCTCCTCATTTACCATCACACCATTTACCATCCCCATACACCATATACTATCTCCATCCCCATACACCATGTACCATCCCCATCCCCATCCCCATACACCATGTACCATTCGCGTCCCCATCCCCATACACGATTTACAATCCCCATCCCCATTTACCATTCTATATTCCCCATACCCATAATGCAATTGTTTATTATTATAATTATCGATAATACATGTATTAATTTGTTTTAAGGAAATTATTACGATATTTAATAGTTTAAATATCTAATAATATTTTTTATTTAGTTTACATGTATAAACAACATACGGGTGACATAGAAATAATAACTATAACTTATTTTCATAACACAAAATTTACTATCGCATTTTAATATTTTCAATATTAATTGAAAATGTTTCATTTAAGTAATTACTAAAGCTGTTATTATCATCTTTTAATGAAACCATGTTATTCAAAATCTAAGTTATAATGTCTATAATAATAATTATAATATATTACGCAACTTTTTAGTAAAAATTGATCTTGAACTTTTCTAATGACATCCAATGTATGACATATAGGTCTAGGCATAACCTGTATAAAAGTCAACATATTTATATTTTTAGTTTATCTAAGCATATATGTTTCAAATCTAATGAAAAAACTTGTTTCGCAATCAATTTCTTGTCAATTTTATTAAGCCGGCATATAATTTGGAGCTCAAATATCAGTTTTTACTTGAGTATCTATTATTTTACATAAAACAATTGCAAGTGTAATCTTAATACTCCTATGCAAACCACTTTTCATTATAGTTTCTTGACTATGAACCTTATTTTTGAAATAATTGATACATTTATGCATATGGCTATGTATCTTTTCAACTTATCTTAGCATATATGTTTCAAATCTAATGAAAAAACTTATTTCGCAATCAATTTCTTGTCAATTTTATTAAACCGGCATATAATTTGGAGCTCAAATATCAGTTTTTACTTGAGTAACTAATATTTTACATATAACAATTGCAAGTGTAATCTTAATACTCCTATGCAAACCACTTTTCATTATAGTTTCTTAACTATGAACCTTATTTTGAAATAATTGATACAATTTATGCATATGGCTATGTATATTTTCAACTTATCTTAGTATATATGTTTCAAATCTAATAAAAAAACTTGTTTCGCAATCAATTTCTTGTCAATTTTATTAAACCGGCATATAATTTGGAGCTCAAATATCAGTTCTTACTTGAGTAACTATTATTTTACATATAACAATTGCAAGTGTAATCTTAATACTCCTATGCAAACCACTTTTCATTATAGTTTCTTGACTATGAACCTTATTTTTGAAATAATTGATACATTTATGCATATGGCTATGTATCTTTTCAATTTATCTTAGCATATATGTTTCAAATCTAATGAAAAAACTTGTTTCGCAATCAATTTCTTGTCAATTTTATTAAACCAGCATATAATTTGGAGCTCAAATATCAGTTTTTACTTGAGTAACTAATATTTTACATTTAAAACTTGCAAGTGTGATCTTAATACTCCTATGCAAACCAATTTTCATTATAGTTTCTTTACTATGAACCTTATTTTTGAAATTATTGATACATTTATGCATATGGTTATGTATATTTTCAACTTATCTTAGCATATATGTTTCAAATCTAATGAAAAAACTTGTTTCGCAATCAATTTCTTGTCAATTTTATTAAGGCAGCATATAATTTGGAGCTCAAATATCAGTTTTTACTTGAGTAACTAATATTTTACATATAAAACTTGCAAGTGTGATCTTAATACTCCTATGCAAACCAATTTTCATTATAGTTTCTTAACTATGAACCTTATTTTTGAAATAATTGAAACATTTATGCATATGGCTATGTATCTTTTCAACTTATCTTAGCATATACGTTTCAAATCTAATGAAAAAACTTATTTCGCAATCAATTTCTTGTCAATTTTATTAAACCGGCATATAATTTGGAGCTCAAATATCAGTTTTTACTTGAGTAACTATTATTTTACATAAAACAATTGCAAGTGTAATCTTAATACTCCTATGCAAACCACTTTTCATTATAGTTTCTTGACTATGAACCTTATTTTTGAAATAATTGAAACATTTATGCATATGGCTATGTATATTTTCAACTTATCTTAGCATATATGTTTCAAATCTAATGAAAAAACTTATTTCGCAATCAATTTCTTGTCAATTTTATTAAACCGGCATATAATTTGGAGCTCAAATATCAGTTTTTACTTGAGTAACTATTATTTTACATAAAACAATTGCAAGTGTAATCTTAATACTCCTATGCAAACCACTTTTCATTATAGTTTCTTGACTATGAACCTTATTTTTGAAATAATTGATACATTTATGCATATGGCTATGTATCTTTTCAACTTATCTTAGCATATATGTTTCAAATCTAATGAAAAAACTTATTTCGCAATCAATTTCTTGTCCATTTTATTAAACCGGCATATAATTTGGAGCTCAAATATCAGTTTTTACTTGAGTAACTAATATTTTACATATAACAATTGCAAGTGTAATCTTAATACTCCTATGCAAACCAATTTTCATTATAGTTTCTTAACTATAAACCTTATTTTGAAATAATTGATACAATTTATGCATATGGCTATGTATATTTTCAACTTATCTTAGTATATATGTTTCAAATCTAATGAAAAAACTTGTTTCGCAATCAATTTCTTGTCAATTTTATTGAACCGGCATATAATTTGGAGCTCAAATATCAGTTCTTACTTGAGTAACTATTATTTTACATATAACAATTGCAAGTGTAATCTTAATACTCCTATGCAAACCACTTTTCATTATAGTTTCTTGACTATGAAACTTATTTTTGAAATAATTGATACATTTATGCATATGGCTATGTATATTTTCAACTTATCTTAGCATATATGTTTCAAATCTAATGAAAAAACTTGTTTCGCAATCAATTTCTTGTCAATTTTATTAAACTGGCATATAATTTGGAGCTCAAATATCAGTTTTTACTTGAGTAACTAATATTTTACATATAAAACTTGCAAGTGTGATCTTAATACTCCTATGCAAACCAATTTTCATTATACATTCTTTACTATGAACCTTATTTTTGATATTATTGATACATTTATGCATATGGCTATGTATATTTTCAACTTATCTTAGCATATATGTTTCAAATCTAATGAAAAAACTTGTTTCGCAATCAATTTCTTGTCAATTTTATTAAGGCAGCATATAATTTGGAGCTCAAATATCAGTTTTTACTTGAGTAACTAATATTTTACATATAAAACTTGCAAGTGTGATCTTAATACTCCTATGCAAACCAATTTTCATTATAGTTTCCTAACTATGAACCTTATTTTTGAAATAATTGAAACATTTATGCATATGGCTATGTATATTTTCAACTTATCTTAGCATATATGTTTCAAATCTAATGAAAAAACTTGTTTCACAATCAATTTCTTGTCAATTTTATGTAGCCAGCATATAATTTGGAGCCCAAATATCAGTTTTTACTTGAGTAACTAATATTTTACATATAAAACTTGCAAGTGTGATCTTAATACTCCTATGCAAACCAATTTTCAGTGTGATCTTGATACTCCTATGCAAACCAATTTTCATTATAGTTTCTTAACTATGAACCTTATTTTTGAAATAATTGAAACATTTATGCATATGGCTATGTATATTTTCAACTTATCTTAGCGTATATGTTTCAAATCTAATGAAAAAACTTGTTTCGCAATCAATTTATTGTCAATTTTATTAACCCGGCATATAATTTGGAGCTCAAATATTAGTTTTTATTTGAGTAACTTATATTTTACATATAAAACTTGCAAGTGTGATCTTAATACTCCTATGCAAACCAATTTTCATTATAGTTTCTGAACTAAGAACCTTATTTTTGAAGTGCATATATACATTTATGCATATGGCTATGTATATTTTTAATTTTTCTGGGCATAAAAGTTTTTAAATCTAATAGAAAAACGTATCAGGTGTAATATCGTTGCTTTTTTCTTAAATGCTATATTTTATTATTCAATATTAACTAAAATACTTAGAATTAAAATCTTAATGTAAACAATTTTTCATTGTTTTCATTATACAAATATATATACGGCGAAATGTACGTCACAATTTATTTGATCTTGAACATTTCGTTTATAAAATTCTTTCTTTTATTTCAGTTATATACATGTATTTTATTTTTATAATAGTTGTATTCAAATAAAAGATACATGTAAAAATGTATCGTAAAAATGCCGTTATTTAAATTGTAATATGAAAAATGTCTTTAATCAAGGAATTCCTTGCTTTAATGTATAAAGTTATTTTCATACACTCAACAAACAAAACAACTACTAGTATATATACGTTAATCGTCCTCGTGTACACGTAGTAATATAAATATATTCGTTTTATACATTTAATGCAACAGACATCTACCGTATCATCTACAATTAAAATGACCAAATAAATTTACAATTATTCTATTATTATACCATCCCCATTTACCATTCGGTAGACCAATCAAATTCGATTTACCATTTACCATCCCCATTCCCCATTTACCATCCCCATTTACGATCCCCATCCCCATACACGATACTATTCCCCATACACCATCCCCATACACTATACTATTCCCCATATACCATTTACCATTCACCATCCCCATCCCCATCCCCATTTACCATCCCCCCATTTACTATAGATTGGGAAGCTTTTACCATTTAGGGACTGTACTCCTTCAATCTGAATGGCCAGATCTAAATGCAATTTTGATTTTTGTTTCATTAGGGTTTTTTGCATTTTTATTTTTAGTTTGTCTGTACTTATTTTTCAAAGTAAGAAAAATGGCCACGGCCATGTTTATTTTGCAACAAGTTGCACAGGCTAAATCTCAAACTGTACCTTCGTTTATTTATAACCCACTCACGTCTACACAAAGCCAAACCACAACAAGTCAAGGTGTACTAGACTTTATGTCCAAAGAATTTTCTTGGATGCATGTCTCTGTAATTTTAAATGTAATTGTTATTATTATATTGATTTTTGGAATGTTGTACCAATATAAGAAAAAAAAATTGAGTGATGGAACAAAAATTGCACTTGAGTCAACATCGGGGGGCAGTTGTGTAGTTGTACCAGTTGTGCCATTGTCTCTGTGCCCATCCTACTGGGATATTTCTTCACCTGTAATTAAACATGTTTCTCTTTCTGCTTTTCCTCATATGAAATTGTATGTTACTTGGAAAAATTTTGATGTTACAAACAAACTCACAGATCAATCTATTGCTGTACCTTCAATTATTGATATTGATTTTATAACTTGGAAGAAACTTAAGATAATTTTGAGCCAACCTTTTTCGGCTTATGCACTCATTATACATCATGGGTTAACAACTGTTTTACCGGATCAAACTGTTAAAAAGCAAACATTTGACCATTCTTCATTAAATGTTAAATATGAAAAAGAGCAAGCAAGCTTATATCCTATGTTATAGATTGTCAACCACATTTTTATATATATATTATTATTATCTTATTGTATGTTAGGGATAGTAGGGAACATGATCTACAGTACACTCAAAATGAACTTTACAAATAACTGAACTATACTTTATTTTTGTGAACCTTGTGTTATGATTGTGAAATTGAATTGTTGCTTATATGTTATTTAACTGTTTTATTGTATTTTAGTAGGTTCATGAGGCATAGGCCACGGTTCGTACAGGTTCCACCCAGCAGTTTAACAGTAATTGTCTTTTCTGGACTTATATGTAGGCACCCATTTCACTTTCCTATTAACCTGACCTTGACCGACTACGTACTGCCACCTGCAAGACAGGGGGACAGTTGACAGACTGCTTGACAACAGTTTTGGACATGAATTTTTTTTTCTCTGCAATAATGATATATTTTGACTATTTTTAAATCTTTTAATAGATCGTTGTATTCATACAAAATTTTAGCGACGTTGTAGCATTTGCTTGTGTGGAACCAACAAACTGAAAAGATTAGATGTTTGTTGTATATATGTTGTGTCATTGGTATTATGCTTCTTATGCATTTATTTTTATTTTATAGATGTTTCATAATTTACCTTTGGGGGCCAAAGCTTACGGGGCTCAGGAGAGTTGTTATGTTGTAAAAATGTACCATTTTGTATAGATGCACCTTTAAAGTTTAAAGTTATTGAAATCACAATTTCTGTTAAGAAATTGTTGAAATTTTAATGTTTCATAATTTAGCTGTTTAATATATTTTATTTTATTTTATTTCACTTTTTGTCAAATATTTCTCTGGTAACAAATAATGACATGTTTTACAGTAATAACAAAAGATTTAGATAAAAACATTCTTGACACCTTTTTCCCACATATGTTTGATTAAGGGCTTATTTAAAATTCACGTTTTAGCGCTTGGTATTTTTGACACTTCTTTGTAAGTTAGACATTTTATCAGATTGAGCTAAGCAAATTACGTAAAGTTATTCCGAACATTGTCCACTGCTAATTAGCATTATAGAAATATTCTCACGTGTCCAAATTAAAAGAATGTGACACAATCCAAAGTAAGTGTCCAATGAAAAGTATTTTTTATAAGAAAAATTAAGTTTACTTTCCGAAAAAAATTAGTACATTGAATTTTATTGGTTAAATGAATTTTTGAATTAATCTCCTATAAAAAGAAATGTTTGGCCGGATGCCGCACTTGATGCGTGCATCCGGACCAATAAAGCTTATTTAGTTTATTTAAGTTTTATTTCGATTGTTTCAGGTTAGTCAAATTATTTTATATTAACTTATTATATTCTGAGTTCTTGATTATTTAATTAAAAATACTGTTTTAATATTTAAGTGTCTTTTACAAATTTTGAATTAGTTATTTTATTTTGTTGTAAATATTTCAATTGATTATTTGTGTTGTTTTAATTTTGATTTATACTGCACAATTAAGGAATAACGTTCCGTTTACGGAATTGTATATTTTAGTTAGGTTTATGTTAAGGGAGATAATTTATTTCTATTTGTTTTGAAGAAGTTTAACCGCTTATTTATTTCTACAAAATGTATTTATTTAAGCAGTATTTAGCTTCCAAATCCATAGGTATGATTCAAAACATTTAGTTAAATAAGTCAGCGTTATGTCTTCATTATGTAATCTGTTATGCTTTGACTTGATCTCCAGAATTAGGTTGTAATGTATGACCTCAATATTAACCTTTCTGAAAGCGTCCTTAGTTAAACTTTGCATATAGTAAAATGTAATTGTTGTGTATATATTTTCATAAGGTTTAGTTGTTTTCTTTTAATCTTATCCGGAATAAATGTGCATGACACGATGGCACACAAATAAGATTACAGTCATTAGCAAACTTGTACAGCAAAGATAATTTATACAATTTTATTTAACAACTGCATTTTAAGTTAATCACATAAAAATTATTAAAGCCGACTTATGTTCTTGAGACGACATAATCACATATTTCATTTATTAACTAGAATTAATTATACTTTTAATTTAATCGAACAATTCAAGTTTCTGTTGCTATATTTTAATACTCATTGTATTAGGCCAATCACTATGTGTTCATTATATGTACATTGTTATATTGTTATTTGACTTGATGCGTGCATCCGGACCAATAAAGCTTATTTAGTTTATTTAAGTTTTATTTCGATTGTTTCAGGCCAACAACCAAGGACCGTTAGGTTATTTCTGTTGTGGGGCTATTCGAACAGACAAATACACCACCCAGTCTGCAACACTATAGCCATCTCAGCCACTACTATTCCAGCAGTCACATTTGACCTTCACTCATACAATCTCCAATCTGTCTCCCCACCGGTACCACAAACAGCTCTACCCAACACCTTAAAAACACCAAGGTCGTAAATACAAACACGTCAGTTTTCTCGGCTTCTACTGGATGGATTGGTTTCACGTTTGGTACAAAGCTTCAGCATGATGAGTTACAATGTATACTGTGCCTCCTCTTTCCAGATCAGTCCATCAGTTTTTCGAGCCAACTTAGACTTTTTAGGGTAAAAAATTTAAAATGTGAAATTTTTCGTAACAGTTTTCTTGGCTTCTACTGGATGGATTGGTTTCAAATTTGGTACACAGCTTCAGCATGATTAGTTAGACCGTGCCTCCCCTTTCCAGGTCAGTCCATCATCTACTTCCTGTTTTCCGAGCCAACTTAGACTTTTTATGGGTCAAAAATAGACAATATTTCGTAACAGATTTCTTGGCTTCTACAGAAGGGATTGATTTCAAATTTGGTATACAGCTTAAGCATGATGAGTTGTACCGTGCCTTTCCTTTCCAGGTCAGTCGGTCATCTACTTCCTGTTTTCTGAATGGTCGAGTGGGGGTATGCTTAGCACAACTTAGTGCAACACCTTGTTATGCTTATTTTTCCACCTCTTTCATTTCATGTTTATTTTACCACCTCTTTCATTTTATGTTTATTTTACCATCTCTTTCATTTCATGTTCATTTTACCACCTCTTTCATTTCATGTTCATTTTACCATCTCTTTCATGTCATGTTCATTTTACCATCTCTTTCATTTTATGTTTATTTTACCATCTCTTTTATTCTATGTTTTATCATTTTACCACCTTTTTCATTTTATGTTTATTTTACTACCTCTTTCATTTCATGCCCGGTCATTTTACCATCTCTTTCATTTCATGTTCATTTTACCATCTCTTTCATTTTATGTTTATTTTACCACCTCTTTCATTTCATGTTTATTTTACCACCTCTTTCATTTTATATTCATTTTACCACCTCTTGCATTTCATGTTGATTTTACCACCTCTTTCATTTCATATTCATTTTACCATCTCTTTCATTTCTTGTTCATTTTATCACTCCTTCCATGTTCATCTCCCTGACAGAGCCAAGTTTAATTTGTGCTGCTTCCAATTGAAAGTAAATAAATAACTGTTCTAATTGTTTTGTTTTCAAAACTTATGTATTCACACTATAATAGGCAAACTTAGTATCATGATTTAGATAGATATGCTAGTATTTATGGAAATGTTACCCTTCAATCAATATATATATATATATATTCGATTTCCTGTCTCGATGCATTATTCACAATAAATTTGAATTATTGTACATTTCAAAATATTTCCTTTTTCCTTGATTGATTTGATGATTTGAGATAGAAAACCATGACAACAAAAGGTAAGTTCAAATAAAGAATAACATCACTAGACATAACGCTTTTCCAAAGAATAAGTTATAGTTAACGGTTACGCGCTTAACTAGCTATTTTGTTTGCTAATGGTTCATGCAAATAAAACTTACCAATGACCAACAATTACTGAAACCATACCATTAAAATTTTTCCTCTCCACAAAATTATGGAGTCGTTTACGGCAGAGTCTACTGAAAGAAGCAAATCAAAGAAGCTTCCCCTGCCATGACACAACATAAAAGTGCTGACAACTGAATTAGAACCCGCATTCCTTCGTCCGTCATTCCCATGCATGTACTACAATGTCATTGCTCTGTAAGAAGGTTGTTTGGCAGTTTTGGTTTAATCACTGTTCAGTTAATTTTCAATTTCACTAATATTCTCATATTTAGAATGAAAGAAACAATGTCTTTAACTGTATTGTTTCAATTTAAATGTTTTATTTAAAACGAAATAAAATTCCACACAAAAGCCTCTGTGTTTGCTTGTTTTAAACTCATTGGATTACCGAACTCATTAACATCATGGTTTTAAAGTAAGTGACTGACATTTTAACTTCAAAATTTGACTTTTTTTTGTTCTAGTCAGAAATGTTTTTTAAGTTGTCGAAACAATTTTTTTTCAAAGTTAACATTATTTTATATGGCAGAAAATTAAATTACCCTTCTTCAGAATATTTTCTTCTTTCCCTCTCCTGAATTTTTTGTTCAGATCTAATTCAAATTCAGAATAGTTTTAAGGATAAAGCCAGGCCCCCTTCAAGTTAAATGGTCGGTCACGTTATTGTTTTGAGTGGTGATGAAGACCTTTCTGGCCTTTTAACAGCAAAACGGTAAACGGTTTACACTATATGTGAAGCTTGTTTAGGGTATATTGGAATATTGGATATTCAAATATTTTATTTATTGGATATGGCAAAATCACATATTTTATTTAAAGGATATGGAATAGTTACATATTTCTATTTATGGGATATTTGGGGCAACTTTTAGTGGGATATGGAATATTTAAATCCATTTTGATTACAGGAATGTAGTTTATTGGAAAACCATTTTCGGATACGGAATAGTGCATGAACAAATGCGTGGATATGAGATATTGGTACCCCCTTAACAATTCCACATGCAGGACACATGTCCATTGGGATAGCAAGTCTTATAACGTAGCAATGTAGGAAAATTACAACACTACATTGCGTTTTTATTTGTAGATTGCAGTCTACATAAGTCGACTTTGTGCAGTAGACTGTATGTCTAAATTTAGAGATAGCTTTGGCCGCCCTTCTTCAGAAGAGGACAATCGTAAATCTAGTAAGTCTATTATATTTTTAGTCATTTTTATTTCATCATAACAGAACATTTAATATACATGTGACTATGACAATAAGAAAAACAAGTACATCTAGCAATAACTGATTGATACAATGACTGATTCACGCTGATTATTATAGTACTCTATATAAAGTGTGTATTTAATTTAATGTTCTTATTACGTTTTAGTTTTGGAAACAGGAGGCATACAACCATGTATAAATTCAATAGGTATGTGTATATTCAGTTTTTACGATGCACAACAATAAAAGTTTAGTAATATAAATAACATTACTACTCACGTGAATATATTGAATTGATTTATTGTTGTCAATTTATGCTGATTCACATAATTTCGGTCTTCCCCAGTAAACCATAATCATCTTAACTAAAATAACCAAAAGGATGCAAATTTATGTTTTTTCTAATTTCCTAAATTTTATGCACATTTTCTGTTATTTTTAAAAATAAATATATTGGCGATTTAATTATCTAAATCAGCCATGTGAATCACTAGTTAGGTTAATTCATGTAATTATTGTGTAATTCTTATTCCAAAGGGCAGCAAATTTGGTTAACACAGATGTTCATACAATGACAATTCATACAATTGCTGTTATTTTTTTAAAGGAACTCCTTACTACGTTTGGATATTGGTTGCTGTTGTGCTGTTTATCGGAATATTGGTTGCTGTTATAACCGTTTTACACAGAACACGACAACACAACACTGCGAGGAAAGGAAGCAACGTTCAAACAGAAGAACCAGCTCATCAGTCTTGCTCGTTGAATCACACTTACGAGGATCCACCTGAATATACATTCATTCATCTGAAATAAAAAAATAAATAAATTTTTATTTGATAGCATACATACATGTAATTCAGTATAAAAAGCAGGGTATGAATGCATGCGTGGATTCAATAACGTTTCTCATATCCTGGTAAAGTAGTTGTTTTCAAACGAGATGTTTTTATACAATCGTATAGACACTTCAATGTTACCAAAAATAATATATACATGTAACCGAATTTTGTAACCTTTTTCTATTTAGCCATGTTCTTGTTCCTGTCAGAAAATTAAGTTACGATGTTTTTATCGAATTAAAAACTATCACATACAAATCACATGAATAAAGTCGCAACAGCTTCTCACATGACAAAAATATTTCGGATTGGATTTAGAGTTCCAATCATTTGATATTTAGTTGGAAAGGTAATTTACATTCAAAATAACCTAAAACATATGAAGTACACAAAGATATATCGAGCAGTTATTTTAAGAGATCAGTAAATGGCGATTTCGCAGAACTACTTCGGATTAGTGTTCAATGTGCAAGATGTACGATCAATTTTACAAGGTCGAAAAGGAGAGGTTGTTGTAGCCTACTTTTTTAGCTCACCTGACCCGAAGGGTCATGTGAGCTATTGTCATCACTTGGCGTCCGTCGTCCGTCCGTCGTCCGTCGTCCGTCGTCCGTAAACTTTTTAAAACGTTAACTCCTCTGACACCATAAGTCCAATTGCAACCAAACTTGGTATGGTTGTTCATTAGCATTCGATGCTTAGAACTGATGTAGGGATTTTTGATTCGTCGTAAAACATGGCCGCCATGGCTAAAAATAGAACATAGGGGTAAAATGCAGTTTTTTGCAAATAACTCAAAAACGGCTACAGATATCAAAATTCTGACATAGGGTAAAAGTGATCAGCACCTCAAGATCTACCTACCCTGAAATTTTGAAGAAAATCCAACGACCCATGTAGGAGTTATTGCCCTTTTTGTGGATTTTTTGCAAATTTTGCACCTGTTTAGCTCAATATCTTGAAAACTATACTAGATATTTGAGAAATTTAATATAATTTAAGCCTTATGATTAAATTAATTTATCAAAGTGAAGGTGCATTATGATTTCCTGTTGTCTTATGTTAAGAGTTTGGTAATAGGATGAATCCTCATTAGGCATTTTCACGGGTTTTGATTGGCTCGCGCCAAATTGTTTAAATCGAGTCTTTCTTGACGAGAATCTGAATGGAGCAGACGTAAAAACAATGAGAGGAATTGGTGGATGAAATAACATCAAATATCATTGTCAGGGAGTCATTTTCTTAGTTAAAATCGCATACTTCAATCTACTTTACTCGAACAACAATTGAACGTTGTGAAATAATACATGAAAAAAGAAAAATCACCCTCGCAGGTTACAGTACAAGTACATGTATGACATCCACGTGTTTTTAAAAAAACACCGAGCCGTTTCATAAGCAATGCATAATTTACAACTTGATTGTTTTTGCTTATACACATTTAGTTATTAATGTACAAGTCTCCCCCTATTTTGTTACAACAATAGTAAAACACTAACATGGCATTTCACATGTCAGGATGCAGTCAGCAGTGGTACATGCTAGCATTGAACGATAATCAGCAATTACATAAATTAACAGACAATTTTGTCTCGAAATCAAGCCTGATTTGATTCTATAGTTTATCATGCTATATTAGGTTAGACTAGTGTGGGAAATATCGGTCACAGCATACCAACAAAAACGGGGTCAATAAGTGGGATTGTTTGAGTTGTGTCTTTTAATTTACACAAATGTGTGTTTGATATGAATGCTTGTACACGGTTCATTTACATATATTTAGGCGATGAAATGCATTTATTACCAGGTGCAAAATGACAGGCACACATTTTTAAATTGTTTAAATTTAATCCAGATCTAATTATGAATAACTATTTCCACAAGGGCCTGCAGGGCCGTAAATTGTATGTAGGCATGTAGGCAACTGCCTCCTATTGCAAACTGGCAAAATTTTTTTTTTTTACCAAAAATAAAATAAAATGAACTAAAAAAGTAAATAAGAGAAAGAGACAGAAAGGAAAAGACCAAATAAAAACAAATCATACATGTAGTTACAAATATCATTATTGTATTATTTATATTCTATTAGTATCCCCGTCTATTACATTGTCTGAATGTTGCTTTATATTCTTAAGGATATATTGAGGTTTAATATTTAAATACGCGTTACGTACGGCTTGAACGATAAAAGATGAAAGAACAATGAACTATCCGGCGATTGTTTGTTGGAAGTTGATTTTGATTGATGTAAATCTCAGAGCACGGACTTTCCGCGGAACAAAGAAAATAGATAAATCAGACCACTTTGAAAGTACTAGTATATGAGATGATGTCATGAGTTGGTCTTCCATTCATTCGTATGCGGGCATCCTTGGGTGCATGAGCATGGGAATTTCACCTATAGTTGTCGTCATTTGAACTGCTTAGTAATCATTTATTAATACCATTGTTTGCAATAATGTAAGTATACGTAAAAAGGAAACCATATCTAATAGAAATATTAAATAGACATGCATGAATATTTGATAAAAAACGCAGATCCTATTGATGACCCCGCCTTTCCAAGTCTGCAAATCATTTTAGTTTTAGCACCTCCGCTCGGGAGAAGATTAAAAAGTAATTGGATTTCTTCTTGTGGTTCCATGTGTCCTACTGTAACCAATATTAATATTTAGTCGAAATTTTCTTTGTCATCTACACAGAGTGACCCAATTTGCTGGTCTCTCCCCGAAAACTAAAAACATTTTTATTAGATATCGAATTAATTTGGTGTAAGCGTGTAGTAGTTATTATTATTTGTATTCATTTGAATGTCTGGTTATTCCAGTCGTTGTATTCCATTACTAAGATCAAAGATATGTCAAAAACAGTGTACGAATGCGTAACATGATTTTTTTTTCAGGTCGAAACGCCAGAAAAGTGATCAAGCTAGTCTGCAGTCTTTCGGCTTCAAAATAATTCGTCAAGAGAAAAACAAGGAAGGAAATGATGCTGGTGAAGTTTCAGAGGCTTCAAACACACCAAAAGAGATAGAAATGTCAGGAACTATTCGAGCTCGTTCTGAGAATAAACTACAGGTGGACGAACCTACATGTTCAACATCTGCTGAGATGACATCATTGTCAGACAGTGACCCTGTTAAATTCAATAAACGCTCTCTATCGGACGAGGAAAGACTCAAACTAATCAAGACTAAATGGGTACCACCAACAAGTTCTTATACATTTCCCAAAAACAACCAGAGTCGTCGGTACAAAACATCATGGGAAAATGATTTTCCCTGGCTCCGATATTCACCTTCACTGGATGGCGCTTTCTGCTCTATTTGTATAGCATTTCAGGACCAGCCTAGTGAAAATCCGCGTTACGCAGAATTTGTAACAGAACCATACAGAGATTGGAAAAATGCATTAGGTGTGGAAAGAGGACGCCTTTCACTTCACACAAATAGTGAACGCCATCAAAAATCTCTTGAAAGAAAGAACCTTCTACTTTTAGTCTCGGATCAAACTAAACCTTCCATTGTTCAGTCTCTAAGTAAAGCTTATAGTGACAAAGTCGAAAAGAATAGGACAAGCCTTTTATCCCTCATAGACGTGATTATAACTTTAGGCAAACGTAACATAGCATTTCGAGGGACCTGGAACAAGGAAATTTCAGAAGAGGATGGAAATTTTATGTTCTTTGTTAATTGGAAATCTAGTTTCGACTCGGTGTTAAAGGAACATATAGAACAGAAGAGCTCTTATGGAAAATACTTGTCACCTTTGGCCCAAAATGAATTCATTCAATGTTGTGAACTAGAAATTAGGTCTCAAATCGTTAGTAGATGTAATCAGTCTGATTTTTTCAGCGTCATGGCAGACGAATGTGCTGACTGCTCCAACCAAGCTCAACTCTCAATTTGTGTTCGTTATTGTTATACAGAAAACGATACATGCTATGTGACGGAGGATTTCTGCGGATTTGTAGAACTTGTAAAAACAGACGCCCAGACAATATCAACAAGCATTCTTAGTAAACTTCGTGAATGGGGATTTGATCTGACACGCCTAAGAGGCCAAGGCTATGATGGATGCTCGACGATGTCCGGGGAGGTATCCGGTGTAAAAACAAGGATCATGGAAGAAATTCCGCAGGCAAAATATTTTGTGCATTGTAGGTCTCACTGTCTTAATCTTGTCGTCGTTAACAGTTGCCAGTCAGTCGTAGTTGTCAGAAACTTCATGGCAATTTTGGGTAAAATTACTTGGTTTATCAGTGCATCCAGCAAACGCAAAAATATAATGAAGTCTATAATGAAAGATGCAGTGCAAGTCGATGTTACATTTGATTTGATTTATGATCAAGAAGAAGGACTATTTAGTCAAGGAAAACGACTGCTGCCCACCTTAGCAGAAACTCGATGGACATCACGAACTGACACTTTAACCTGGTTACTAAAACACTATAACAAGGTTTTAGACATACTGGACGAAATTCAAAACCAAACAGTAGGAAGTTCGGATGCGACGTCGTACAAAATGACTTTACTTAGTTTTGAGATATTAGTAGTTGCAGTCATAACTCAGTTCCTACTTGGCTACTTGAGACCTTTGTCAATTGGATTGCAGTCTGAAAGTTGTGATTTAGTTGAAGCACATGTTCAGGCACGAGCTTTGTGTGATTCGTTTTTAGACCTACGGGAAAATGCAGAGAATACATTTAAAAGTCTCTTTACAAGAGCATGCAAAATTGCTGAAGATAACGAAATAACGATTAGCAAGCCTAGAACATCGGGACGTCAACGTCATAGGGCAAACGCTGAAGCTGTATCCGTGGAACAACATTTTAGAATTAACATTTTTATACCGCTTATTGATCACATCATCAAACATTTAAACGACAGGTTTCCAGACAGCATTAAGTCAATGCTCTATGGTTTTTATCTCTTACCATGTAACTTTCCAAAACTGACCGATGAAATTATAGCATCTATCGTTGATGAGTACAGAAACGATATTCCATATCCCGATGATTTGCCTCAGGAGATCCACAGGTGGAAAACTTTATCGTCAATTAAAGGTGTAGGACCTAAATGTACCCTAGAAGAAATGCTGAAGCACACTCAGTTTTACCCAAACATTAACCGAATTTTTCTTCTTTTGTTGGCATTGCCTGTTGGGTCTTGCAGCTGTGAAAGGTCGTTTTCAGCGCTGAGACGTTTGAAAACCTGGAACAGGTCTACAATGACGGAGACCCGCTTATGTGGTTTAGCAATGCTACATATCCATAGAGATGACAATGTAGGGAAAATAGATCCCATGGAAGTGTTAAAAAGATGGGACTCGTCAGGGCATAGGAAAATTGCTTTAGCATTTGAAAAAGAATAAAAGAATTTTCTTATTAAAAAACTTCGATGTTCCTTATTAAGCCTTATCTTAAAAATTGAGAGGATTAAAATTGTTGCTTTTCCGTCCTCCTATTCGAATTCTCAAGTAAATGAAAAAAAAAATATTTACTCAAATATCTTATTTTTTAAAAATGTCATGAAACTTTCTACTGGCTCAATACAGCAAACATACATATGCACCAACTTCCAGAAAATTAAAGTGCTTATTTCGTCAGTTTAATAAACTGTGCTATTTATTTTTTTAAATTAACTAAATAAACCACCTTTTCTGTGTACATCTACGTTAAATAATATCAAACCCAAGACCGTAATTTTTATATAGTGTCCCAGTAAACAAAATTTAGAGTTTTATACATTAAACCTCCACCATGAAAACCAATGAAACCCCCCCCAGGATTTGCCAGATAGCAGGATTTTGCACAAAAAAGTGCTCAGCTTCTGGGGGGCTGGGCGCCCCCCAGACCCCCGCCATTACTGCCTCCTCTTAATACAAATGCAATTTACGGCCCTGGCCTGTCAGTTAAGAAGGTTAGTAAGAAAGAAGACAGATCCATTATATGGTCAAAACAGGTGGATGGAGCAGGATTGACAAATTTTCACAAATCTGACCACTGCAAGTTTATCTCAACATTGCCAAATTCAGAGAATGCCTATGGATCTACATGTAGTTTTACATGTATCTCACTGAGAAGAGTACTCTGGCTTATACAAGTCCAACATCAGTGACATTTTCCTTGTTAACCAGGGAACACAAAATTATGATTTTAAGGTAATGTTTTGAATCAAATCCTGTTTAAATATTTTATGTATAAAACATAACAAAATATATAACATTTTGACAAGGCAAATTTGATACATGTAAGAAGCATTTGCTCAAATGTATAAATTTCAGTTAACACATGGCAATTTAAATATAGTAATACTAAATAGTATGCAGTTTAATAGGCATTCAAAGGCACGAAAGATTAACTGGTATAATCACATTTTCTTTTAAGATGAAATGTCAAAATGCATAATTCACAAAGAAAAAAGCATGTAGGCAAAGAAATGTTCATGTAGATAAACAATCTTTACAATCACTGAAAAGGTTGTTATCAAAGAAATCTAATGACAATTTTTACTTTGCAATGGTCATGTTGGGTCTATTAAATAACTCTGTGTGAAGGTATGTATGGATAATTAATCATTTGTCTGTTAAGAGAGTAGTTAGTTAGTACGCTGTCTGTTAACCGATAGTTTTTGTTAAAAGCATATTGAGGGTTCAGCTATCAAATATTCTGTTCATAAACATACCAAGATTTTCACAAGGGTTGTTCACAGATTTGCTTTGCAATCTGTGGTTTAAGTGGAAAAAAAAAACACCTTAATTATTATTCTATTAAATCAATAACAAAGTTAACCTACATGTAGAAATTAATTAACGTTTATTCCTACAGCTTGCCACAATTCAATTATAAACATGCACAGTCAATATAGTTGGTTGAAGTCAAAACTTAGATTTAATTATTGAAAAAAAAAAATAAAAAAATAGTGAAAAAAGTAAGACTTTAACATCATTCATTTGTTTGATTCTGAGTTTCAGCCACACATTCAAAGCTGTAATTGAAAGACCTAACAGGAAGAAGTTGCAACAGTCAGTAATCCTAACTCATTGAGTAATATTAAAAAGGACAAAAGGTAATGTTATTGGTTTAAAAATGCCAGTTTACTAGAAAATAAGACAACAAAACAAGCTTAAAGGTAGAAGTCTAAATGAAACTTTGATTTATCTTCAAATTTACTCAAAAATTATCATTATCTAGGACATGGATTAGGAATTAATTATCTAGGACACAGATTAGGAAATTTATATGAAAGAGGGGGAAAAAATTGGGGCTGTACACATGCTATTTTAATTTGAGTACCAAATGTTACATTACCAAAAACATATTTCAAGTTAAGTATATTTTGCACACACCGCAAGCCGTCTATTTTTAATTTAATTTTTTCAAATTGACAGCAGTCATCCTTGAACAATGGAATGATGGGTCACAGATACAATCACATCACATTTGCATATTGTAATGATACAACTGCTAGCTTTTATAGAAAGCAATAAGCCCATTATTATTATTTTTTATGTTTTGGGGCATTTTATTAGGAATATCTATACCATAGGAATACAAATACATGTATGAAGCATTACAAAAAATGAAATTAAACACGCACGTTTATAAATATGCACATGAAATATTCTTGCATTGGCAGTGACCAAATTAGATATAGGACATATTTCTTGGTCATAAAGGCATTAGGCCAAATATCTGTACGCTTTAAACTTTTTTCATAGATGCAACATGCATACATACATAAAATGCACATTACTCATGTACAATTTCTTGGATATGCTTGATTGAAACTTGTTGCACTTGTCACTCAAGTAGGGATTATAATGAGACATTCACACACATACATGAAGTGTCTTGTACAATTACGTGCATATGTTCACATGAAATGAAATTTGTTACACTGGGCTCCCAAGTTATTGATTATAATAAAACACAAACACAACTCGCACACATGCATGAATCATTCATGTACAATTTCTTGCATACTGTCACATGAAACTTTGCACACTTGGCTCCCAAGTTATTGTTTATGATAACACACACACACACAATCCCCACACATGCATGAAGTATCCATGTACAAATTCCTGCATATGGTCACATGAAACTTGTTACACTGGGCTCTCAAGTAATGGATTATGATGAGACATACACACACACACACTTTCACACATGCATGAATTATCCATGTAATATTTCTTGAATATGCTGACATGAAACTTGTTACTTGCTTTCAAGTAATGGATTATGATGTGACATACACAAACAACTCACATATGGATTATTCATGTACAATTTCTTGCATATGGTCACATGAATTTACTTGTTACACTGGTACACTTGAGTTTGGAGTAATGGATTATGATGAGACATACACACAAATGCATGAATTATTCATGCCCAATTTCCTACATATGCTCACATGAAACTTGTTACACTCTTAGTCTAATTTGCTCTGAAGCATTGGTTCGATTAGACATTCACAGTTACACACACATTTTTGTACACATACATAATGTTCTCTTACAATTTATTGCATACATATATGCTCACATGAAACTTGTCACATTGGGCACTCAAGTAATGAATTATGATGAGACATACTCTGTTGTTACTATGTATCAAGCCCTTATTTTGTTTACCTATGGTTTTTGAATAAGTTATATATTGAACTCATAATTATATATTACAACCAGTTTATTTCCTAATAATGGCTGATTTATGATTGACAGGACATTTTACCCAAAAACAAACATACACAACCAGTTCATTTCCTTATAATGGCAGATATATCATTGACAAGATTTTTTACCCTAAAACAAACACACACACACAAAATGCACGCATACAAGATATGTACATGAATTTCTTGCATATGCTCACAAGTGACCTTTTACATTGAGCATTCAAGGTATATATGGATTATGTGTACATGTATGATGATGACCAATACATGTACATGCATGAATACACAGCTAAACACATACACATTGCTCAGGTACAGTTTCTTTTTGTGCTTACATCTTTTCAGTTCACCTGACTATAACCTTCTCATTTGACATACCAAGAGGAGTTGCAAGTTAGTTTTTGTTTAAGATTAAGAAAATGTCATTATCTTCTTTTAAAAATTTAAGGAACATAAACATTAAGATAGGGTTGTTGGAAAAATGACCCACATTTGTACATTTTAACCTCTGGAATAGTGGAAAACATTCAGAGGTGCAATTTGTGTAATAAAGATCATTATTTTACATGTTTATGTTGGAACTAGGTTTCAGTCATTAAAAAATTCCATTTTTTTATTTTTCTCACATTGATTGAATGACTTTCTTTATAATAAAAATTTTAAGTACATGTAATATCAGTTAAAATGTTGACAGCATAAAATACATGTACATACGTGATACATATCTACATGTTTCGATACAAGAGAAACTTTCATGTCATTAAACACTTACATTATAAATTGAAATGGCATTATAAGAATGCGACTACATGTATGTTATTGTATTCACTTTAACAAACACATTCAGGCAGGTGAACGCTTGCGTGATAACTTTAGCAAACATTGATGAGAATTAATTCTTGTCTGGTCACTTAAACATAAACAGTTAGTACATGGACTTTGTCATCAAACATGCATGACAAGTCACTTGAGAAAACCATATATATCACCTTATAATTCATGTCAATAAGTCATGTGTATGTTACTTAATCAGATACATTTAAACATGCATACCTAGCAACTTTAACATGTTCACATATAAAACATGTACACGTAAGCAGTGAATTTTCCATTAAAAATTTACATGTATGTCAAAATGAGGAGTTACCATGTCACTTTAGTACACATATATGCATTTATACTAAAATTAATACAGTTAATGTCAACTATTAAGGCTTTCTCTTCCATCTCTCTTGACTGTTCATTATATATATAATGTTTAATTTTTCTCTAATTGAAATTCACCAGTAAATAAGGCACATTTTTTTAAATAGTTATTCAAGGTAAGTTCTTAGATTCCAACATGGAAATAAAAGATTGATAGTGTTGTGACTTGTATATCACTGGAACATTTTCTTTTTTGTAAGATTTCACTAGATAGACATTTGATATAAATCACCCAAGATAATATTACATACTTTCAGTAAATTCAGTGATACATTTTTCTACCATAAATATTGCAAATTGTTATTAACTGTTATATATTTTGGGTTTGGGTTTGGTCACAGTAATGCAGCGATCCCCCATTGTGATGGCGGTTGACAGGCAAAAATGTTGAACATTTTTGCCTGCCAATTTGGCAAAATCGCTGCATCTTTTTGTCAAGTTAAGGGTTTTGGTCCTTCATCACTTGTGTTCCCACAGTGGTGCTAAATTGATTGCATTTAAATTTTCCTACACTGTCCAGCTGTGGATGCCATAATAGGCAATCTGCCGGCTCCATTCATCTAACTGCAATATACGGACAGTTCATCTAAAAACGCAATCTGCGTTCATTGTTTGTGAATCTATATATATATTTATTAATAATAAAATGCTGTGACCAATTATCGCCAAACCAATTAGTAGTTTGTTTTATTTGTGAATTATGAAGTTAACACAATAAATATTGCCCCCTTGCAATAGTCAGTCTAAAACTTGAAAATCATGAAACTTGTACATGTGCCCCTATCATATCAATGATGACTAGTTTTTGGTCTACAACTTTACATTTGTCACATTATTGAAAGAATACTTGTGGAATATAAATGTGCATTTGTCACATCAATGAAATGTTTAAATGTGCATCTGTCACATCATTGAAAGAATACTTGTGGAATATTAATGTGCATCTGTCACATCCTTGAAAGTAAATTGTTGTTCTGCAAATGTGCATCTGTTGTCTCTATGAAAGTACCTTTTGGTTTTTAAATATGCATGTTGAACCTGATTGTTGTGGCAAATGGAAGGAAACATGTAGTTTCAGAAAATTAATCAAATTGATGGCACATATTATTGGTTGTATGTTAGCATACGAATCTTGGATAATATAATTTAAGCCTTATGATTAAATTAATTTATCAAAGTGAAGGTGCATTATGATTTCCTGTTGTCTTATGTTAAGAGTTTGGTAATAGGATGAATCCTCATTAGGCATTTTCACGGGTTTTGATTGGCTCGCGCCAAATTGTTTAAATCGAGTCTTTCTTGACGAGAATCTGAATGGAGCAGACGTAAAAACCCACCCTTACCCTTCCCTAAATATTAACATGCAATATATTTAAATGTATCTTTGCTTCATTGTTCCTTCATTCAGGTGCTGAAAAACATAAGGAAATGTTTTGAGCTTATATAATATAAACAAGATACTGCTTGGGTTGTTGTTTGCTTTTCTTTTCAGGCGCAGTCCCATCAATTTGGAATTTACATCATGGTAGCTAAAGAGGGAAAGAAAAATATCGCCAGATGGAGTTTACTGACTAAATTGGGATTTATTAATTAACATTAATTATGGAATCGATGATCGAATTATTTAATTTGAATTTATGGTTGAATTATTGACTCTGTTTCGGCAAAATCGCTGCATCTTTTTGTCAAGTTAAGGGTTTTGGTCCTTCATCACTTGTGTTCCCACAGTGGTGCTAAATTGATTGCATTTAAATTTTCCTACACTGTCCAGCTGTGGATGCCATAATAGGCAATCTGCCGGCTCCATTCATCTAACTGCAATATACGGACAGTTCATCTAAAAACGCAATCTGCGTTCATTGTTTGTGAATCTATATATATATTTATTAATAATAAAATGCTGTGACCAATTATCGCCAAACCAATTAGTAGTTTGTTTTATTTGTGAATTATGAAGTTAACACAATAAATATTGCCCCCTTGCAATAGTCAGTCTAAAACTTGAAAATCATGAAACTTGTACATGTGCCCCTATCATATCAATGATGACTAGTTTTTGGTCTACAACTTTACATTTGTCACATTATTGAAAGAATACTTGTGGAATATAAATGTGCATTTGTCACATCAATGAAATGTTTAAATGTGCATCTGTCACATCATTGAAAGAATACTTGTGGAATATTAATGTGCATCTGTCACATCCTTGAAAGTAAATTGTTGTTCTGCAAATGTGCATCTGTTGTCTCTATGAAAGTACCTTTTGGTTTTTAAATATGCATGTTGAACCTGATTGTTGTGGCAAATGGAAGGAAACATGTAGTTTCAGAAAATTAATCAAATTGATGGCACATATTATTGGTTGTATGTTAGCATACGAATCTTGGATAAATTGCAGATTGTTAAGCACATAAAGATCTACAAAATATGTAATAGGGTCAACGTTGTAGGACCTTTCCTTTTAGGAGTTATTGCCCTTAGAACGTCAACATTTAGCATTTTAACAGCATTTCCTCATTACATTGAAAACGTTAACTCCTCTGACACTTTAAGTCCAAATGGAACCAAACTTGGTTTAGTTGTTTATTAGCAATAGCTGTATAGAACTGATGTGGGGATTTTTGATTGGTTGTAAAACATGGCCACAGTGGCTAAAAATAGAACATAGAGGTAAATGGTAGTTTTTTGCAAATAACTCTAAAACGGGGACAGATTTCAAAATTTTGATTGGGAACAAAAGTGATCAGCACCTCAAGATCTACTAGCTCTGACACTTTGAAGAAAATCCAACAACCCATGTAGGAGTTATTGCCCTTTTTGTGGATTTTTTGCAAATTTTGCACCTGTTTAGCTCAATATCTTGAAAACTATACTAGATATTTGAGAAATTTAAATTGCATATTGTTAAGCACATCAAGATCTACAAAATATGTAATAGGGTCAACGTTGTAGGACCTTTCCTTTTAGGAGTTATTGCCCTTAGAACGTCAAAATTTAGCATTTTAACAGCATTTCCTCATTACATTAAAAACGTTAACTCCTCTGACACTTTAAGTCCAAATGGAACCAAACTTGGTATAGTTGTTTATTAGCATTAGGTGTATAAAATTAATGTGGGGATTTTTGATTGGTCGTAAAACATGGCCGCTGTGGCTAAAAATAGAATATAGGGGTAAATGGCAGTTTTTTGCAAATAACTCTAAAACGGTGAGAGATATCAAAATTTTGATTGGGAACAAAAGTGATCAGCAGCTCAAGATCTACCAGCTCTGAAATTTTGAAGAAAATCCAACAACCCATGTAGGAGTTATTGCCCTTTTTGTGGATTTTTTGCAAATTTTGCACCTGTTTTGCTCAATATCTTGAAAACTATACAAGATATTTGAGAAATTTAAATTGCATATTGTTAAGCACATCAAGATCTACAAAATTTGTAACAGGGTCAACGTTGTAGGACCTTTCCTTTGAGGAGTTATTGCCCTTGGAACGTCAAAATTGAGCATTTTAACTGCATTTCCTTATATTGAAAATGTTAACTCCTCTGACACTTTAAGTCCAAATGGAACCAAACTTGGTATTATTGTTTATTATTATTAGGTGTATAGAACTGTTGTGGGGATTTTTGATTGTTTGTAAAATATGGCCGCTGTGGCTAAAAATAGAACATTAGGTTAAACTGCATTTTTTTGCAAATAACTCAAAAAGGGTGACAGATTTTTAGATTTTGATTGAGAACAAAAGTGATCAGCACCTTTAGATCCACCATATTGTCAGATGACCCCCTTATTAATCTTATGATCCTTTCAACGTTAAATCGATTTTGCCTTATAACCTCTACTTCAGGCACATATGTCAGGTGAGCGATTCAGGCTCCTGGGAGCCTCTTGTTTTTTGTACCAGATGGCAAAATGTTTTTGAACTTCAACCAAAAAATTTTCCAATTAAAAGTAGAAAACTCTGGAAATGGGGAGACTTGGTTAGAAGAGAGAATAAGCCTAAGTGAAGCATTCATGGTGGTCCACAAAAGGGATTTTTTACGCGCATAAACCGCGGCACTACTCACGCATGATAGCTCACTATGGTCATAGATCAGGCTTTCCGTATAAACATCAACATTTTTAGATTTTCTTTTCTTTTACATTTAAGTTTGCATTGATATTATAAAAGGGAGATGTGACACATATTTAGCCTTGCTCTTGCATGTACATTGCTCATATTGACCTGTATAAAGTCGACAACAACCAATAATTATTTCATCATTAAAACAATAGGATAGATATTTATAACCAATATAATATGATATTATAGAGATGCTAGAGAATTTCACTGACATTTGGTATTACAGTCTATGGGTAACAAAATGTTTTGCGAAAACGTTTTTTAAGCAAAACGGGTACAAAATGTATATATACACAGATTTTTGTTTATAGAATTTCATTATTCAAGTACTGTTTTTGAAATGAATTGAAAAAAAACTAGTGAGAAACAAAAAGTCAACTTGAATAAAACTTTACATTTACATGAATAAATATATACATAGTTACGTTCAAAGGCGTTTTCATAACAGTCGTCGAGTTGAGGCCGCGACTTTGGCGTAGAATATTGAATTTGACTATGGAAACGTTCTCTTGCAATTCTTTTTAGATGATCTATTAAGTCGACAGCCCTTAACCGGCATATTGCTGCAGAAGTCGGTGAGTTTCTGAAGCCTGTTAGTGACGTGGATATGTTCATGATTATCCTTAACAAATATTATGTCACCAATTATCTAGGTGTCCTTTAGAATTTTCCTAATTTCAGCTGACGGACAATGCAAGCAATGGGTGAGTGAGTGAGTGAGTTGGTGTTTAACGCCCGTGCAACGCTATATAGGTTATTTACAGGCGATGAACATGAAAAGGATGATAAAATGAACATGAAATGATGATGATAAATGAAATATGGGAATGGGACGAGACACAAAGGGCCGGTAGATTTTAAAGAACCACAGGAAAAGGGGAGAGGTGGGTAGGGACGGAAAATTTAGCCTATGTGATGCACTACTTGGCGGTCCATAAAGGGGTCTTTTACGTGCATGAAGCGTGGCACTCTTCACACACGTTGGCCCACTATGGTCGGCGGTCAGGGTTTCCGTATTATAGACCTGACAACCCCCGCGGACAAGGGCTACCCTATTCAGCCACCTAGCCTAGGGTACACACTTGGTCGCTCTGTGGGCTGAGCACTGACCCGACATCAGAATCCCAAGACCCTTAGTCGCCTCTTACGACAAGCTAGGCTCTGCTACGGGCCTATTTGCAAGCAACGGAGTTTCTAGTCTGAGATTTTTATCATTGATTCGAACGTATCTTTATTCAATGTTCTTTTATAAATTCTTTCTGGCGCCGAAGATTTCTCTTCTGCACCAAGACATCTTTCAGTCTTACTATTATCTGCCTTTACTATATCATGCTGGCCCTATGTGGGGAACGGGATCTTACCTTTGTCGTATCTATCGTATTCCCGTTGACTGTAAAATTTTCTGTGTCTCTAGTAGCACTAGAGAACGAATAATGTCTCCTCTTGAAGTTGGTGTTCTTATTTTTAAAAAAGTTTTCATTGAACTGCCTACGCTTCCGGAGAACCTACGTTTGTTCCTATTACTGTATATGAAAATGTTTAAAATTTTGATTTGGACCTATACTTCAATTTCGACTGTCACTGAAAAAAATAAAGGGTCTGGAAAGAACCTGCTAAAGAACTTCAGAAAATTGGTTTTGCGTGCATCACAAACAAACAAACAAAAAACAAACAAAATATTTTATTGTCAATCAAAGACGCCCGTTAAGGCAGAATAATTAACATTAATTTCATACGTTCATTACATTGATTGAAATGATTGATAAAATAAGTTGACTAACAATGATATTATGTACATGAAAATGTGTACTCAAACAGACAAGATTATGTTTATTTATCTAACAAGCACAGGATACAGGACCTCAAAAATTTATTATTGTTATTATCTATTTATTATTATTATTATTTTCATTCTCAATTTGCATGTAGACATTTCGAATTCGTGCTGTAAAATGGCTACCCCCGAGAGTGTCCTCGCCGAAGGACTTTCCATTCCGCATCATAGGGAAACATCGGGTAGGTCTGTGGGTCGACCATTGATTTCCTAGTAATTTTTTTTATCTTAGATTATTTGACATTCTATGCTTTGAACATAATTACAACAAAGTTCATTGACTTTTTAAAACTGGGTCTAAACGATAACATTCAGAAATGCCAAACATTGTGCCAAATACAAAGGTAAGGAAAACTCATATTTAAACTACATTTATGTAAATATTATTTTAAACATTGACTGATTAATTGCTGTTTGTTTAATGTCCAGTCGACAGTATTTCAGTCATAAATTGAAATTGAAACAACAAATTGAATTGTGTAGACCCACCCAGGATACAGCACTCATAACACATACCAATGTAAGGCATGCGAAAAGGGCCAATGAATGACCATAAACCAGAAAGAAAATGAGCCAACTCACAAGACAAATGTATCAATCATTTGTTATATTGTACAGTATAAATTAACAAGGTTATTGCAATACTTAACTATGAGATAAGCCATAAAATCAGGTTATCGTTTAACCTTTAGGTCTTTACGCTTATGTTGCGACTGGATCTAATGCTCTCCATATTTCTTATAAGTTTATTTGTGTTTCAGGTGCAAGGGATATCGGAGAAAAGTAACAAGAGGTTACTTTTAAACGACCCGGATGTGATGACGCAGATGAAACAGATGCAGACGTCATCGCAGACGCTGATACATAAAGTTTCTCAGTTAGAATCTGAGCGTACGACGTTGACACTAAAGGTATCCCAGCTGGAATCTGAGCGTACGAATCAATATATTCTCTCGCAAAAGATATCTCAGTTAGAATCCACGCTGACAAAACAACAATCCATAAAAGTTGGTACGTATTTTAAATTTTCAAGTTAGAAGCATTTTATATAGGCGCATAGTCCTCAACCCTCCTGAAAAATAGGTCTTCTACATCACCTTCCTACTACTGACTTTGTCCATCTCACATATCTCCAGGAACTTGGGATAAAGGACACAATGGATTCTAAGAAGTCTGCGTCATATTAAAATCTACATCTCGAAAAATAGACCATCATGGCAAACTTTCAACAAAGCTCTAAGACAAACGTAATGACATTAACTTGTCCTTCTTGTGTAGCAACATTTCGTCCGCTCCAGCTTACGGAGTTTTCTTATCACAATCGATGCGTTACTCCAGAGCTTTCGGGAATTACATCGATATCTTTGGCACAGCATCACGTTTGACACAGATATTAGTGACACAGGTTTATGTTGCTCCTCGGTTGCTGTCCTCACTCAAGAAATTTTACGGTAGACACCATACGCTAGTAGACAAATATGGGATTTCTGAGTGCAGATGTTGGTTTGTCTTAGAGTTTTATTTTGTGTTCATTTACCGGATTTGACATACTAAATTGGAAAGTAGCAGCGAGACTGGTGTGCTATAGCAGACAGTAACCGCTTTTTTTCCGGAGCGTTGTTCGCGTTGTTCATTTTTGTTCTGTTGATTTTGTGTTTTGTGTTTCTTCATGCTGTTTTTGTCCGTGTTTACCGGTTTCGTCGTTGGCATTTCGGACTTTTGACACTCAAATGTCTCATTAATTAATGCCTCTTTGCTTTTTTGAAGATTATATTTTGTATGTGTATACATAGTATAAAAGTAGAAAGGTAATTGGATATTGGAAAAGGAACTACCGGTATATTGTGAGCGTGTTTTGATACCTTGTATGTGAATTGATTTTTGACGAGGCGCCTCGACCATCAGTTAGCTTATGATTGATCAGTTACTGAAAGGCTATCGTACCCATAGCCATGGCTAATCGCTACAGCAACTATCCCTGCTTAAAATGGAAAAAGACACCTTCTTCTTTTTACACTTTTTATATTACACATGGCCTACATCCCTGTTGTTGAATATAACTGAATTTAACGACCTATTCAGGTTCATCCATCGTTTAAAATAGACAAAGATTTGTTTAAGTAAGAGAAAGTAATAGTCCTGTCCTCAAAAGATTTTCTCAAAACCATGCAACTGGCAATTAATGGATTATGAATTACGAATAGTGTCCTGTATTTGAAAGACAAAACATCACACAATGAAATTGTCCAGTTTTCAAATAAAATTTGATTGAAATCACCGATAAATCAAGTTGTAAAAACAGACTCTTAAGAAAATTTACGGTAGACACCGTACGCTCGTTGACAAATATGGGATTACTGTCTCTCAGATAAGTGCAGATGATGATTTGTTGTAGAGTTGTTTGTGTTATTTTCCGGATTTGACACACTGAATTTGAAGTTAGCAACGAGACGGGTGTGCTTAAGTATGCAAGAACCGCTTATTTATCCGGAGCAGCTGGGTTCACTCTTGCCACTTCTTGAGTTCGCGTTGTTCATTTTTGTTCGGTTGATTTTGTGTTTTGTGTTTCCTAATGCTGTTTTTGTTTGTGTTTTCCGGTTTTGTCGTTGCCTTTTCGGACTTTTGACACTCGAATGCCCCATTGGTACCTCTTGCTTCTTTACAGATTGTATATATATGGCATAAAAGAAGAGAAGTAATTGGATATTGGAAAAAGAACTATATTGTTTTAGTGTATTAATATGTGAATTGATTTGTGGCGAGGCATCCCATCCACCAGTTAGCTTATGATCGGTCAGTTACTGAAAGCTAAGTATCGTACCAATAGATTAGTAAATGTTGTGGTGTGGCAAGTTAAAATGGAGACAATAAAATAAGTAGGTTGGTTAAACCACACATAAAAGGTAAAAATATCAAATATAAAACTAATATAAATTAATAAAGAATACATCTAAAATCTAAAAAGCCCAAATTGTCGGCTTTCAGCCTTCGTCGGGGGCAGAGCAGACCGTGGCGGTCGTGATTTTTTTCTTTGCTCTGCCCCCGACGAAGGCTGAAAGCCGAAAATTTGGGCTTTTTAGATTTTAGATGTATTCTTTATTAATTTATATTAGTTTTATATTTGATATTTTTACCTTTTATGTGTGGTTTAACCAACCTACTTATTTTATCGTACCAATAGCCATGGCTAATCGCTACAGCGATTATCCCTCCTAAAAATGGAAAGACACATTGTTTTTTCCACTTTTTTTTATCACACATTGCCTGCATCCTTGTTGTTGACAATAATTGAATTATACGACTTATTCAGGTTCATCCTTCGTTTACGTTTAAAAACGACTAAAGATTTTTTTTAACCCGTGCGGGTTCCGGGTGGCGAATAGGCTTGCAGCAGCGCTAAGCTTGTCGGTAAAAGTCCACTAAAGAGCGCTCAGAAACCTGACATCGGGTCAGGCCGCTTTGGCCACAAAGCGACTGGGATGTGTGCCCAAGGTGGTTGAATGGGGCAGCCCTGACATCGAGAGATGCGGGGTCGTCAGGCGGTGATGCGGAAAACCTGACCGCAAACCATAGTGGTGCACCGTGTTGGGAAAATGTCACGTTCCTCGCACGTAAAAGAACCCTGCTGCAGGTCTCGGTAAGAGTAGGACCCGTAGGATCCCCATGCAGGAGGCTAAATTTCCCGTCCCTACCCATTTCTCCTTTTTCCAGTGGCAGTCAAAACTCTCCTATCCGATTGGCCTTGTGTCCCTATTCCTCCACTTCATCATCATTTCATGTTCATTGTATCACCACTTTCATGTTCATCTCCCGGATATAGCCGAAATCGTGCTGCTTGGGAGTAAAGCAATAACTAACTAACTAACTAAAGATTTTTTAAGTAAGAGAAAGTAATTGTCCTCAAACAATAGTGTGCTCAAAACCATGCAATCAATTAAATGGGATTTTTTTCTTATCACATTCACAAGGGAAATGCATGTAAAATTATTTTTTCACTATACGGCAGAACGATGGTTTCATTTTTACTTGGAAACTTGGAAGTCAAGGTCTTCCAAAGTATAAGTTAAGTAATGGATTTCGGAGAAATCAATCCGCGTTTTTCCGAGACGTATAACCTATCCAAATGTGCCTTCGCTCTCCGATAGAAGTGTATTTATTTTTTGTGGTCAACGAGCTTTCTTATCTTTGTTAGTATTACCCCTTAGTATTATTTGATTTGTTGATTTATTTCGTTTTAAATGATGATTAAGTATTTGCTAAATTTTTCATAACCTTTGTAAAAGTATAAATTTTGTGTGTCACGTGACTTAAGTCACCTGTGCGATGGGGAAATATATTTTAGCGGGAATAAACAAATTATAGAAATTGAAACCATTAATGCTTTATATAAAAGCTGAGATAATTAAACTAATAATTTTCTCAAATAAAAGTTAACGGAAAATACATGTAGTTATATCGATTTCACATCGTTGTACTATAGGGTGGTTCACACATAAATAAAGATATATTTAAATTCAGTAATCGCCTTCTACCTCTGTCAAAAAAGTTATAAACCACAAAACAAATCGCTTGCCTTCGTTCAAATGTGACTTCCAAGTACACGGTACCAACGGTGCTTTGATTTAGAATGGAAAGACACCGAGCTTGTTTTTTGTCTTCGAACAACTTTAGTGCTATTTTAAAAGAGAGATAACTTACAAGAATTTTAATTTCTAGCTTCCTGACTTTGTGCGGTCATGAAAAGTTACTTCGTACTTTGTCTTCATCCCACTTCACAGTAGTAATTCGATCATTTCATGTTCATTTTACCACCTCTTTCATTTCATGTTCATTTTACCATCTCTTTCATTTCATATTCATTTTACCATCTCTTTCATTTCATGTTCATTTTACCACCTCTTTCATTTCATGTTCATTTTACCACCTCTTTAATTTTATGTTTATTTTACCACCTCTTTCATTTCATGTTCATTTTACCACCTCTTTCATTTCATGTTCATTTTACCTTCTCTTTCATTTCATGTTCATTTTACCATCTCTTTCATTTTATGTTTATTTTATCATCTCTTTCATTTCATGTTTATTTTACCACCTCTTTCATTTCATGTTCATTTTACCATCTCTTTCATTTCATGTTCATTTTTCCACCTCTTTCATTTCACGTTTATTTTACCACCTCTTTCATTTTATGTTTATTTTACCACCTCTTTCATTTCATGCCCGGTCGTTTTACCATCTCTTTCATTTCATATTCATTTTACCATCTCTTTCATTTCATGTTCATTTTACCACCACTTTTATTTCATGTTCATTTTACCACCTTTCAGTCCCGTGCGGGGCCCGGGTGGCGAATAGGCCCGCAGCAGAGCCTAGCTTGTCGTAAGAGGCGACTAAGGGTCTTGGGATTCTGACGTCGGGTCAGTGCTCAGCCCACAGAGCGACCAAGTGTGTACCCTAGGTGGCTGAATAGGGTAGCCCTCGTCCGCGGGGGTTGTCAGGTCTATAATACGGAAACCCTGACCGCCGACCAAAGTGGGCCAACGTGTGTGGAGAGTGCCACGCTTCATGCACGTAAAAGACCCCTTTGTGGACCGCCCAGTAGTGCACCACATAGGCTAAATTTTCCGCCCCTACCCACCTCTCCCCTTTTTCCTGTGGTTCTTCAAAATTTACCGGTCCTTTGTTTCCCACCCCATACCCATATTTCATTTGTCATCATCATTTCATGTTCATTTTATCATCCTTTTCATGTTCATCGCCTGTAAATAACCTATATAGCATTGCACGGGCGTAAAACACCAACTCACTCACTCACTACCACCTTTCATTTCATATTTATTTTACCACCTCTTTCATTTTATGTTTATTTTACAACCTCTTTCATTTCATGTCTGGTCATTTTACCATCTCTTTCATTTCATATTCATTTTACCATCTTTTTCATTTCATGTTCATTTTACCATCTCTTTCATGTTATGTTTATTTTACCATTTCTTTCATTTCGTATTCATTTTACCATCTCTTTCATTTCATGTTGATTTTACCATCTCTTTCATTTCATGTTCATTTTACCACCTCTTTCATTTCACGTTCATCTTACCATCTCTTTCATCTCATGTTCATTTTACCTTCTCTTTAATTTCATGTTCATTTTACCACCTCTTTCATTTCATGTTCATTTTACCATCTTTTTCATTTCATGTTCATTTTACCATCTCTTTCATTTTATGTTTATTTTACCATATCTTTCATTTTATGTTTATTTTACCACCTTTTCATTTGATGTTTATTTTACCATCTCTTTCATTTAATGCCCGGTCATTTTACCATCTCTTTCATTTCACGTTCATTTTACCATCTCTTTTATTTTATACTCCCACTTGTAAGAGAGGGGGCTATATTGCAATCACCTTGTCCGTCCGTCCGTCTGTCTGTCCGTCCGGTTCAATTTCTCTGCTTCTACTAGATGGATTTGTTTTAAATTTGGTACACAGTTTCAGCATGATGAGTTATACCATGCCTCATCTTTCCAGGTCAGTCCATCATCTACTTCTTATTTTCTGAGCCGACTGAGACTTTTTTAGGGTAAAGAATTTGAAATGTGGAATTTTTCGTAACAGTTTTCTCGGCTTCTACTGGATGGATTGGTTTCAAGTTTGGTACAAAGCTTCAACATGATGAGTTATACTGTGCCTCCCCTTTCCAGATCAGTCCATCATCTACTTCCTGTTTTCCGAGCCAACTTAGACTTTTTAGGGTAAAAAAATTAAAATATGAAATTTTTCGTAACAGTTTTCTTGGCTTCTACTGGTTGGATTGGTTTCAAATTTGGTACACAGCTTCAGCATGATTAGTTATACCGTGCCTCCCCTTTCCAGGTCAGTCTATCATCTACTTGCTGTTTTCCGAGCCAACTAAGACTTTTAATGGGTCAAAAATAGACAATTTTTCGTAACAGATTTCTTGGCTTCTACTGGATGGATTGGTTTCAAATTTGGTACACAGCTTCAGCATGATTAGTTATACCGTGCCTCCCCTTTCCAGGTCAGTCGATCATCTACTTCCTGTTTTCTGAATGATCGAGTGGGGGTATGCTTAGCACAACTTAGTGCAACCCCTTGTTATATTTATTTTTCCACCTCTTTCATTTCATGTTTATTTTACCACCTCTTTCATTTATGTTTATTTTACCATCTCTTTCATTTCATGTTCATTTTACCACCTCTTTCATTTCATGTTCATTTTACCACCTCTTTCATGTCATGTTCATTTTACCACCTCTTTCATTTTATGTGTATTTTACCATCTCTTTTATTTTATGTTTTATTATTTTACCACCTTTTTCATTTTATGTTTATTTTACCACCTCTTTCATTTCATGCCCGGTCATTTTACAATCTCTTTCATTTCATGTTCATTTTATCATCTCTTTCATTTTATGTTTATTTTACCACCTCTTTTATTTCATGTTTATTTTTCCACCTCTTTCATTTCATATTCATTTTACCACCTCTTTCATTTCATATTCATTTTACCACCTCTTTCATTTTATGTTTATTTTACCACCTCTTTCATGTCATGTTCATTTTACCATCTCTTTCATGTCATGTTCATTTTACCACCTCTTTCATTTCATGTTTATTTTACCACCTCTTTCATTTCATATTCATTTTACCACCTCTTTCATGTCATGTTCATTTTACCACCTCTTTCATGTCATGTTCATTTTACCACCTCTTTCATGTCATGTTCATTTTACCACCTCTTTCATGTCATGTTCATTTTACCACCTCTTTCAATTTATGTTTAGTTTACAACCTCTTTCATTTTATGTTTATTTTACCACCTCTTTCATTTTATGTTTATTTTACCACCTCTTTCATTTCATGCCCGGTCATTTTACCATCTCTTTCATTTCATGTTTATTTTACCACCTCTTTCATTTCATGTTTATTTTACCACCTCTTTCATTTCATATTCATTTTACCACCTCTTTCATTTCATGTTTATTTTACCACCTCTTTCATTTCATATTCATTTTACCATCTCTTTCATTTCATATTCATTTTACCACCTCTTTCATTTCTTGTTCATTTTACCACCTCTTTCATTTCTTGTTCATTTTATCACTCCTTCCATGTTCATCTCCTTGACAGAGCCAAGTTTAATTTGTGCTGCTTCCAATTGAAAGTAAATAAATAACTGTACTAATTGTTTTGTTTTCAAAACTTATGTATTCACACTATAATAGGTAAATTTAGTATCATGATTTAGATAGATATGATAGTATTTATAGAAATGTTACCCTTCAATCAATATATATATATATATATATATTCGATTTCCTGTCTCGATGCATTATTCACAATAAATTGGAATTATTGTACATTTCAAAATATTTCCTTTTTCCTTGATGGATTTGATGATTTGAGATAGAAAACCATGAAAACAAAAGGTAAGTTCAAATAAAGAATAACATCACTAGACATAACGCTTTTCCAAAGAATAAGTTATTGTTAATGGTTACGCGCTTTACTAGCTATTTTGTTTGCTAATGGTTCATGCAAATAAAACTTATCAATGACCAACAATTACTGAAACCATACCATTAAAATGTTTCCTCTCCACAAAATTATGGAGTCGTTTACGGCAGAGTCTACTGAAAGAAGCAAATCAAAGAAGCTCCCCCTGCCATGACACAACATAAAAGTGCTGATGACTGAATTAGAACCCGCATTCCTTCGTCCGTCATTTCCATGCATGTACTACAATGTCATTGCTCTATAAGAAGGTTGTTTGGCAGTTTTGGTTTAATCACTGTTCATTTAATTTTCAATTTCACTAATATTCTCATATTTAGAATGAAAGAAACAATGTCTTTAACTGTATTGTTTCAATTTAAATGTTTTATTTAAAACGAAATAAAATTCCACATAAAAGCTTCAGGGTTTGCTTGTTTTAAACTCATTGGATTTACGAACACATAAACATTATGGTTTTAAAGTAAGTGACTGACATTTTAACTTAAAAATTTGACTTTTTTTTTGTTCTAGTCAGAAATGTTTTTAAAGTTGTCGAAACAATTTTTTTCAAAGTTAACATTATTTTATATGGCAGAAAATTAAATTACCCTTCTTCAGAATATTTTCTTCTTTCCCTCTCCTGAATTTTTTGTTCAGATCTAATTCAAATTCAGAATATTTTTAAGGATAAAGCCAGGCCCCCTTCAAGTTAAATGGTCGGTCACGTTATTGTTTTGAGTGGTGATGAAGACCTTTCTGGCCTTTTAACAGCAAAACGGTAAACGGTTTACACTATATGTGAAGCTTGTTTAGGGTATATTGGAATATGGGATATTCAAATATTTTATTTATTGGATATGGCAAAATCATATATTTTATTTAAAGGATATGGAATAGTTACATATTTCTATTTATGGGATATTTGGGGCAACTTTTAGTGGGATATGGAATATTTAAATCCATTTTATTTACAGGAATGTAGTTAATTGGAAAACCATTTTCGGATACGGAATAGTGCATGAAAAAATACGTGGATATGAGATATTGGTACCCCCTTAACAAATTCCACATGCAGGACACATGTCCATTGGGATTGCATGTCTTATAACGTAGCAATGTAGGAAAATTACAACACTACATTGCGTTTTTATTTGTAGATTGCAGTCTACATAAGTCGACTTTGTGCGTTTTGAATGACTGTATGTCTAAATTTAGAGATAGCTTTGGTCTCCCTTCTTCAGAAGAGGACAATCGTGAATCTAGTAAGTCTATTCTATTTTTAGTCATTTTTATTTCATCATAACAGAACATTTAATATACATGTGACTATGACAATAAGAAAAACAAGTACATCTAGCAATAACTGATTGATACAATGACTGATTCACGCTGATTATTATAGTATGTATTTAATTTAATGTTCTTATTACGTTTTAGTTTTGGAAACAGGAGGCATACAACCATGTATAAATTCAATAGGTATGTGTATATTCAGTTTTTACGATGCACAATAATAAAAGTTTAGTAATATGAATAACATTACTACTCACGTGAATATATTGATTTGAATTGATTTATTGTTGTCAATTTATGCTGATTCACATAATTTCGGTCTTCCCCAGTAAACCATAATCATCTTAACGAAAATAACCAAAAGGATGCAAATTTATGTTTTTTCTAATTTCCTAGATTTTATGCACATTTTCTGTTATTTTAAAAAATAAATAAATATATTGGCGATTTAATTATCTAAATCAGCCATGTGAATCACTAGTTAGGTTAATTCATGTAATTATTGTGTAATTCTTATTCCAAAGGGCAACAAATTTGGTTAACACAGATGTTCATACAATGACAATTCATAAAATTGCTGTTATATTTTTAAAGGAACTCCTTACTACGTTTGGATATTTGTTGCTGTTGTGCTGTTTATCGGAATATTGGTCGCTGTTATAACCGTTATATACAGAAAACGACAACACAACACTGCGAGGAAAGGAAGCAACGTTCAAACAGAAGAACCAGCTAATCAGTCTTGCTCGTTAAATCATACTTACGAGGATCCACCTGAATATACATTCATTCATCTGAAATAAAAAAATAAATTTTTATTTGATAGCATACATACATGTAATTCAGTATAAAAAGCAGGGTATGAATGCATGCGTGGATACAATAACATTTCTCATATCCTGGTAAAGTAGTTGTTTTCAAACGATATAATTTTTTTCTGAAGTACAATCGTATAGACACTTCAATGTTACCAAAAATAATATATACATGTAACCTAATTTTGTAACCTTTTTTCTATTTAGCCATGTTCTTGTTCCTGTCAGAAAATTAAGTTACGATGTTTTCATCGAATTAAAAAAATATCACATACAAATCACATGAATAAAGTCGCAACAGCTTCTCACATGACAAAAATATTTCGGATTGGATTTAGAGTTACAATCTTTTGATATTTAGTGGGAAAGGTAATTTACATTCAAAATAACCTAAAACATATTAAGTACACAAAGATATATCGAGCAGTTATTTTAAGAGATCAGTAAATGGCGATCTCGCAGAACTAATTCGGATTAGTGTTCAATGTGTAAGATGTACGATCAATTTTACAAGGTCGAAAAGGAGAGGTTGTTGTAGCCTACTTTTTTTTGTACCAGATGGCAAAATGTTTTTGAACTTCAACTAAAAAAAATTCCAATTGAAAGAAGAAAACTCTGGAAATGGGGAGACTTGGTTAGAAGAGAGAAGCAATCATGGTGGTCCACAAATATGACTTTTTACGCGCATAAACCGCGTCATTACTCACGCTTGATAGCTTACTATGGTCATAGATCAGGCTTTTCGTATAAACATCAACAGTTTTAGATTTTCTTTTCTTTTACATTTAAGTTTGCATTGATATTATAAAAGGGAGATGTGACACATCTTTAGCCTTGCTCTTGCATGTACATTGCTCATACTGACCTGTATAAAGTCGACAACAACCAATAATTATTTCATCATTAAAACAATAGGAAAGATATTTATAACCACTATAATATGATATTATAGAGATGCTAGAGAATTTGACTGACATTTGGTATTACAGTCTATGGGTAACAAAATGTTTTGCGAAAACGTTATTTAATGTTTTGAAATGAATTGACAAAAACTAGCGAGAAACAAAAAGTCAACTTGAATAAAACTTTACATGTACATGAATAAATATATACATAGTTACGTTCAAAGGCGTTTTCATAACAGTCGTCGAGTTGAGGCCGCGACTTTGGCGTAGAATATTGAATTTGACTATGAAAACGTTCTCTTGCAATTCTTTATAGATGATCCAATAAGTCGACAGCCCTTAACCGGCATATTGCTGCAGAAGTCGATGAGTTTCTGAAGCGTGTTAGTGACGTGGATATGTTCATGATTATCCTTAACAAATATTATGTCACCAATTATCTAGGTGTCCTTTAGAATTTTCCAAATTTCAGCTGATGGACCATGCAAGCAATGGAGTTTCTAGTCTGAGATTTTTATCATTGATTCTAACGTATCTTTATTCAATGTTCTTTTATAAATTCTTTCTGGCGCCGAAGATTTCTCTTCTGCACCAAGACATCTTTCAGTCTCACGATTATTTGCCTTTACTATACCATGCTGGCCCTATGTGGGGAACGGGATCTTACCTGGGTCGTATTTATCGTGTTCCCGTTGTCTGTAAGCTTTTCTGTGTCTCTAGAAGCACTAGAGAACGAATAATGTCTCCTCTTGAAGTTGGTGTTCTTATTTTTAAAAAAAGTTTTCATTGAACTGCTTACGCTTCCGGAGTAGAACCAACTTTTGTTCCTATTACAGTATATGAAAATGTTTAAAATTTGGATTTGGACATATACTTCAATTTCGACTGTCACTGAAAAAATAAAGGGTCTGGAAAGAACCTGCTAAAGAACTTCAGAAAATTGGTTTTGCGTGCATCACAAACAAACAAACAAAAAACAAAAAAAATATTTTATTGTCAATCAAAGTCGCCAGTTAAGGCAGAATAATTAACATTTATTGCATACGTTCATTACATTGATTGAAATGATTGATAAATTAAGTTGACTAACAATGATATTATGTACATGAAAATGTGAACTCAAACAGACAAGAATATGTTTATTTATCTAACAAGCACATGATACAGGACCTCAAAAATTTATTATTGTTATTATCTATTTATTATTATTTTCATTCTCAATTTGCATGTAGACATTTCGAATTCGTTCTGTAAAATGGCTACCCCCGAGAGTGTCCTCGCCGAAGGACTTTCCATTCCGCATCATAGGGAAACATCGGGTAGGTCTGTGGGTCGACCATTGATTTCCTGGTAATTTTTTTATCTTAAATTATTTGACATTCTATGCTTTGAACATAATTACAACAAAGTTCATTGACTTTTTAAAACTGCGTCTAAACGAGAAGACCAGGCAATAACATTCAGAAATGCCAAACATTGTGCCAAATACAAAGGTAAGGAAAACTCATATTTAAACAACATTTATGTAAATATTATTTTAAACATTGATTGATTAATTGCCAGTCGACAGTATTTCAGTACACTAGTAGACAAATATGGGATTTCTGAGTGCAGATGTTGGTTTGTCTTAGAGTTTTATTTTGTGTTCATTTACCGGATTTGACATACTGAATTGGAAAGTAGCAGCGAGACTGGTGTGCTATAGCAGACAGTAACCGCTTTTTTCCGGAGCATTGTTCGCGTTGTTCATTTTTGTTCTGTTGATTTTGTGTTTTGTGTTTCTTCATGCTGTTTTTGTTCGTGTTTACCGGTTTCGTCGTTGGCATTTCGGACTTTTGACACTCAAATGCCTCATTAATGCCTCTTTGCTTTTTTGAAGATTATATTTTGTATGTGTATACAAGGTATAAAAGTAGAAAGGTAATTGGATATTGGAAAAGGAACTACCGGTATATTGTGAGCGTGTTTTGATACATTGTATGTGAATTGATTTTTGGCGAGGCACCTCGACCATCAGTTAGCTTATGAAAAGTCTATCGTACCCATAGCCATGGCTAATCGCTACAGCAACTATCCCTGCTTAAAATGGAAAGACACCTTCTTCTTGTTACACTTTTTATATTACACATGGCCTGCATCCCTGTTGTTGAATATAACTGAATTTAACGACCTATTCAGGTTCATCCATCGTTTAAAATAGACAAAGATTTGTTTAAGTAAGAGAAAGTAATAGTCCTGTCCTCAAAAGATTTTCTCAAAACCATGCAACCAATAAATGGATTATGAATTACGAATAGTGTCCTGTATTAGAAAGAACAGACTCTTAAGAAATTTTACGGTAGACACCATACGCTCGTTGAAAAATATGGGATTACTGTCTCTCAGATAAGTGCAGATGATGATTTGTTGTAGAGTTGTTTGTGTTATTTTCCGGATTTGACACTTAGCAACGAGACGGGTGTGCTTAAGTATGCAAGAACCGCTTATTTTTCCGGAGCAGCTGGGTTCACTCTTGCCACTTCTTGAGTTCGCGTTGTTCATTTTTGTTCGATTGATTTTGTGTTTTGTGTTTCCTAATGCTGTTCTTGTTTGTGTTTTCCGGTTTTGTTGTTGCCTTTTCGGACTTTTGACATTTGAATGCCCCATAGGTAGTACCTCTTGCTCCTTTACAGATTGTTTATATATGGCATAAAAGAAGAGAAGTAATTGGATATTAAAAAGAACTATATTGTTTGAGTGTATTAGTATGTGCATTGATTTGTGGCAAGGCATCCCATCCACCAGTTAGCTTATGATCGGTCAGTTACTGAAAGCTTAGTATCGGACCAATAGCCATGGCTAATCGCTACAGCGATTATCCCTCCTAAAAATGGAAAGACACATTGTTTTTTCCACTTTTTTTATTACACATAGCCTGCATCCTTGTTGTTGACAATTAATGAATTTTACGACTTATTCAGGTTCATCCTTTGTTTACGTTTAAAAAAGATTTTTTAAGTAATAGAAAGTAATAGTCCTCAACCAATAGTTGTGCTCAAAACCATGCAATTAATTAAATGTGATTTTTTGTCTTATAACATACTCAAGGGAAATGCATGTAAACTTATTTTTTTATATATTTTACGGCAGAACAATGGTTTCATTTTTACTTGGAAGTCAAGTTTTACAAGTTTTTTTGTTTGCTAATGGTTCATGCCAATAAAATACAATATTTTGTCTTAGGTTCTCTCTTGTTGAATTGAACTTTTGTCGATTGAGTTTTACAGTGTGTTTTATATGTATGCTTTGTGCAAACTTATCAATAGGGGGAAAATTGGATCCAAAAAACTAGTTTAACCCCGCCACATTTTAAATGTGCCTGTCCTAAGCCAGGAAACTTTGCCAAAGCCTTTGTTTGTCCTTGTCATTCTGTGTTAACTGTTTTATGTCAAGAATTGGGTCTTTCGTTGATGATTTAGGGATTGGTTTTGATACTTTTGTATTGTATTATAAGTCTTGGGCCAATGCAAGACGGTAAGCAGTGACCAACAATTGCTGAAACCATACCATTCATTTTTTTTCTCTCCACATCATTATGGACTCGTCGAATTAGAGTAGCATCCCCTGGCTTGACACAACAAAATAGTGCTGCTGACTAATAGAACCTGCATTCCTTCGACCGTCATTCCTATGCATGTACTACAATGCCACCACTCTGTCAGAAGGTTGTTTGGCAATTTTGGTTTAATTGCTCAATGTTCAGTTAATTTTCAATTTCACTAATACTCTCATATTTTAAATGAAAGACTGTAATGTTTCAATATAAATATTTTATTTAAAACGAAATAAATTCCACATAAAAGCTTTTGGGTTTGCTTGTTTTAAACTCATTGAATTTACGAACACATAAACACCAATACTATTAATTTATGGTTTTAAAGTAAGTGACTGACAATTCAACTTAAAAAATTGACTTTTTTTTGGTTCTTGTTAGAAATGTTTTAAAGGTGTCGAAACATTTTTTTTTGGGGGTTTATTGGAATATGGGATATTCAAATATTTTATTTATGGGATATGGCATAATCACATATCTTATTTATAGGAATATTCACAAATTCCTATTTATGAGATATTTGGGGCAACATTTAGTGGGATATGGAATATTTTAATCCATTTTATTTACAGAAATGTAGTTTATTGAAAAACCATTTTTACGATACGTAATATTGCATGAAAAAATACGTGGATATGAGATATTGGTACCCCCTTAACAAATTCCACATGCAGGAAACATGGGATTGCAAGTCTTATAACTAGAGACAGCTTTGGCCTCCCTTCTTCAAAGTTGGATTTTCTAAATGAAATTTTAGATGAGGACAATCGTAAATTTAGTAAGTCTATCATATTTTTAGTTCCTTTGATTTCATTATTACAGAACATTTAATATACATGTGACTATGAAAATAAGAAAAACAAGTACATGTAGCAATAACTGATTGATACAATGACTGATTCACGCTGATTATTATAGTTCCCAATATAAAGCTCCCGTGCGGGGCCCAGGTGTCGAATAGGCCCGCAGCAGAGCCTAGCTTGTCGTTAGAGGCGACTAAGGGTCTTGGGATTCTGATGTCGGGTCAGTGCTCAGCCCACAGAGCGACCAAGTGTGTACCCTAGGTAGCTGAATAGGATAGCCCTCGTCCGCGGGGGTTGTCAAGTCTATAATACGGAAACCCTGACCGCCGACCATAGTGGGCCAACGTGTGTGGAGAGTGCCACGCTTCATGCACGTAAAAGACCCCTTTGTGGACCGCCAAGTAGTGCACCACATAGGCTAAATTTTCTGCCCCTACCCACCTCTCCCCTTTTCCTGTGGTTCTTCAAAATTTACCGGTCCTTTGTTTCCCACCCCACCCCATTTTTCATTGATCATCATCATTTCATGTTCATTTTATCATTCTTTTCATGTTCATCGCCTGTAAATAACCTATTTAGCGTTGCACGGGCGTAAAACACCAACTCACTCACTCACTCACCCCTATATAAAGTGTATATTTAATTTAATGTTCTTATTTCGTTTTAGTTTTAGAAACAGAAGGCATACAACCAAGTATAAATTCAATAGGTATATAAAGTTTTTACGATGCACAATAATAATAGTTTAGTAATATATACTGAATAAAACAAGGCAAACTCTGTATCATATGCTGTTTTTACTCGAGACACCTATATCATATCGAGGGCCAACGGCCCGAGGTATGATATAGGTCGAGGGTTTATACAGCATGTGATGCAGATTTTGCCATGTAATGTTCATTATATCATATAGAATAAAATATTGATATTTTGTAGGGGTGCGATATAGGGTATGCGATATAAGTAGTGTGATTTGTCCTATAATGCATATAAAAATGACTATATTAATACTTAAATATATGATATAGATAAATAAAACATAATTTCTAACATGAAAAAAATAAACTGATTTATTGTTGTCGGAATATAAATAAACATAATTTGTTACGTGAAAAAAATAAAAGGATTAATTGTTATGATTCACATAAATTCGTTCTTATCCAGTACCATAAACATCTTAAATTTTGTTAAACCAAACAAAAATAACAAAAAAAGCATGTACGTTTGTGATAATATAAATTTCTTAAATTTTAAGCTCATTTGCTGTTGTTCCATCTTTAAAAGAAATATAGCGATTTATCTACATTAGCCTTGTGAATTACAATGTACATATAGGTAATTTATTGTCGTACCCAAAGGGGAGCAAATTCGGTTTACACAGGAAGATGTTTATATACTTTTTTTTCATTTTTAAAAAGGGACACCTCACTATGTTTGGATATTGGTTGCTGTTGTGCTGTTTGCCGGAATTTATCACCGTTATATACAGAAAACGACAACACAACACTGCGAGGAAAGGAAGCAATATTCAAACACAAGAACCAGATAATCAGTCATGGACGTCAACTCATACATATGAAGATCCACTGTAGTTTAAGAATGTCGTATTAAAGTAAAGATATTAGAATTTTTCAGAAGAGCGAACTTTTTCTCATGCATGTAGTATTAGACGTGTTTGACATAACCTATATTGTGGTAGTTTTAAAGATTGGTAGGCCTAGGGTCATGTTTTATTTTTATGCCCCATCTATGAAAGTAGAGGGGCATATAGTGTTTGGGTCCGTATATTCGTCCATCCGTCCGTTTGTTCGTCCCTAATCCCCATATTTCCAAATTCCCACTTACTGACACATGCCACACCAATCATATTGGTATGGTGACGCTAAACACAATGCATGCTTCAGATGCTTGATGTGACCTATAATTTCCACATGAATGACCACAAATAGAAGAATTGTTAAAGTCCATTCCTTCATACTGGCATGTGCCACATCAACTATATTGGTATGGTAGGTGAACCTAATGTTGCTAAGCAAAATGTATGCTTCAGATGCTGGATGTGACCTATATTTTTCACATAAATGACCACTTGTATAAGAAAGGTTAAAGTCCATTCCTTCTTACTGACAAGTGCCATAGCAACCATATTCGTATGGTAGGTGCCACTAGTGGTGCTTAGCACAATGCATTCTTCGGATGCTGGATGCGACCTATATTTTTCGCATGGATGACCACTTACCGTACAGAGATGATAGTATAGTATCACGGAACTTTATAAATTATTTAATCAACATAAAATCACTCTTTTGGAACAACGTCATAGTTTAGTAATTGTGGGAAAAAATAATGTTGCGAGATGGGGCATTATGTCTTTAGGACATATTCTTGTTTTTGTCATATTTGTCAACTTTTACATTGGATCGGTGGTTGAATGGGGCAATCCTGTCATAATGAATACCAATTGGCAAGCAATAATGCGGACACCTGACTGCAAACTATAGTGGGCCAACTTGTAGGAAGAGTGCCACGCTTTATGCACGTAAAAACTCCCTTAGTGGACCGCTAAGTATAGTGCATCACATACGTTAAATTGTCCGTCTCTACCCACCTCTCTCATTTTCCAGTGGTCTTCAAGAAGCAGTTCCTTTTTCCCACGCCACCCCCTTTTTTGGCTTCACAGTGCGTGTATGTTAACTCACAATTCATTCTTTTTTGGTCAGATAAGGTTTTTTTTAATGTAGGTGCACCTAGTGATGATAAGCACAATGCATGCTTTAGATGCTTGATGTGACCTATATTTTCCACATGAATGACAACTAATAGAAGAATGGTTAAAGTCCATTCCTTCTTACTGACATGTGCCACATCAACTATATTGGTATGGTAGGTGAACCTAGTGTTGCTAAGCAAAATGCATGCTTCAGATGCTGGATGTGACCTATATTTTTCACATGAATGACCACTAATATAAAAATGGTTAAAGTCCATTCCTTCTTACTGACAAGTGCCATCGCAACCATATTCGTATGGTACATGTAGGTGAACCTAGTGTTGCTAAGCAAAATGCATGCTTCAGATGCTGGATGTGACATATATTTTTCACATGAATGACCACTAATATAAGAATGGTTAAAGTCCATTCCTTCTTACTGACAAGTGCCATAGCAACCATATTCGTATGGTAGGTGACCTAGTGGTGCTAAGCACAATGCATTCTTCGGATGCTGGATGCGACCTATATTTTTCGCATGGATGACCACTAACCGTACAGAGATGTTACATGTAGTATAGTATCACGAAACTTTATAAATTATTTAATCAATATAAAATCATTCTTTTGGAACAACTTCATAGTTTAGTAATTGTGAAAAAAAATAATGTTGCGAGATGGGGCATTATGTCTATAGGACATATTCTTGTTTTTGTCATATTTGTCAACTTTTACATTGGATCGGTGGTTAAATGGGGCAATCCTGTCATAATGAATACCAATTGGCAAGCAATAATGCGGACACCTGACTGCAAACTATAGTGGGCAAACTTGTTTGAAGAGTGCCACGCTTTATGCACGTAAAAACTCCCTTAGTGGACCGCTAAGTATAGTGCATCACATACGTTAAATTGTCCGCCTCTAACCACCTCTCTCATTATCCAGTGGTCTTCAAGAAGCAGTTCCTTTTTCCCACGCCACCCCCTTTTTTGGCTTCACAGTGTGTGTATGTTCAATCAGAATTCATTCTTTTTTTGTCAGATAAGGTTTTTTTTAATGTAGGTGCACCTAGTGATGATAAGCACAATGCATGCTTCAGATGCTTGATGGGACCTATATTTTCCACATGAATAAAACTAATAGAAGAATGGTTAAAGTCCATTCCTTCTTACTGACAAGTGCCATAGCAACCATATTCGTATGGTAGGTGCACCTAGTGGTGCTAAGCACAATGCATTCTTCGGATGCTGGATGCGACCTATATTTTTCGCATGGATGACCACTAACCGTACAGAGATGTTAGTATAGTATCACGAAACTTTATAAATTATTTAATCAGCATAAAATCATTCTTTTGGAACAACTTCATAGTTTAGTAAATGTTGCGAGATGGGGCATTATATCTTTAGGACATATTCTTGTTTCTGTCATCTTTGTCAACTTTTACATTGGATCGGTGGTTGAATGGGGCAATCCTGTCATAATGAATACCAATTGTCAAGCAATAATGTGGAAACCTGACTGCAAACTATAGTGGGCCAAATTGTATGAAGAGTGCCACGCTTTATGCACGTAAAAACTCCCTTAGTGGACCGCTAAGTATAGTGCATCACATACGTTAAATTGTCCGCCTCTACCCACCTTTCTCATTTTCCAATGGTCTTCAAGAAGCAGTTCCTTTTTCCCACGCCACCCCCTTTTTTGGCTTCACAGTGTGTGTATGTTCAATCAGAATTCATTCTTTTTTGGTCAGATAAGGTTTTTTTTAATGTAAAACTTCATAAGGGTTGGCTTTATTCCATTTAGGAAAGTATTTATACTTTTGTGTGACCTTTTAAAGTGACTGTTTTTCATTGTCAGTCACCATAGGTAAGGGTCCCGAAGGATTTTGTCACTTTCTGGGTGCATTGAACTGTTTTGTGAGTTGGTTCGTTTTCTTTTTGGTTTATAGTTCCCTGGTTTATAATACTTTTAGTACAAAGCCCGTTTTGCATGACTTTCATTGGTCTGTGTTATGAGTGCTGTGTCCTGTTTGATGTCGACAGTACATAAAACAAACAACACTTAATCAATCAAAAATGATTTTACTAACAAAGGCCATGTGAGCTTATGCCATCACTATGCGTCCGTCGTCGTCCGTTAACAATTTCAAAAACCTTCTCCTCTGAAACCACTGAACCAATTTAACTGAAACTTTGCAGGAATGGTAAATGACATGTTGGCAACAAACGATCTTCATTTTGTAATGATTCGATAAAAACATGGCTGCTGTCACAAAAAATAGAACATATGGTAAAACCACTTAAAATGGCTTACAACCATAACAATTAGAAAACATCTGAAGATCTTAGGCTCTTCAGCATCAAAAAGCTCTACAAAAGTCTCCATTCGTCGAAGTTGTCAGAAAAAAACCCTTAAAGGGGTTATGGCCCTTTGAAGGTCAAAAATAGCCCTTTTTCATGTTTTTGCCCTATAGAATGAAAACTATTGCAGATAGAGAAAAAGCTGTTGCTTGCTTAAATGTTCAGCTCATTTAGCTCTACAAAAGTCTCTATAGGGTCGAAGTTGTCAGATGACCCCTTATAGGGGTTACAGCGCCTTAAAGGCGAAAAATTGTGTTTTGGCCTATAGAATGAACACTATTGCAGATAGAGAAAAGCTGTTGCTTGCTTAAATGTTCAGCTCATTGACCTCTACAAGTCTTCACAGGGTTGAAGTTGTCAAATGACCCCTTATAGGGGTTACAGCCCCTTAAAGGCGAAAATTAGTGTTTTTGGCCTATAAAATGAAAACTATCGCAGATAGAGAAAATCGTTTGCTTGCTTAAATGTTGATTTGATTTTGAACATATTTTATTCATGAAAATAAACATGAAAAGGATTGGAAAGCAGGACTAAGCCTATATATTTCCTCTCCTTAGCACATTTAGCTCTACAAAAGTCATCATAGGGTCGAAGTTGTCAGATGATCCTTATAGGGGTTACAGTCCCTTAAAGGCGATAAATTGTGTTTTTTTGCCTATAGAATGAAAACTATTGCAGATAGAGAAAAGCCTTTCTTGCTTAAATGTTCAGCTCATTTAGGTCTACAAAAGTCTCCCTAGGTCGAAGTTGTCAGATGACCCCTTATAGGGGTTACAGCCCTTTTAAGGCGAAAAATAGTGTTTTAGCCTATAGAATGAAAACTACTGTAGATACAGAAAAGCTGTTGCTATAAGAAAATACGTCTCATACGATCACTTAAAAAAATCTTTCTTCGTTATCAGCCACTGGTAGAAAAGTTCAAAATTGAGTTAAAAGATATGATAGTTAATTGTTTTAAATAGTTTTTGAGTGGTCTGCTGTACTGAGATGATCACCTTTATATCCCTATTGTGTCTCACAACTATGTTGTGTTCTATGGTAATTACCGGATCCTAAGATCGCAATGGAAGAGGGAGGTTTGGCGCCATAAAACCTGGTTTAACCCACCATTTCGTTTGAAATGCCTGTACCAAGTCAGGACCATTGCAATCCACCGATTCTCCGGTATGACTGATTCGTTTTTGTCATATTCTCTGGACTATGAGATTGATCATTCAAGTTCGGTAGTTTTGTTAGTACCTTTATTTGCTTAAATGTTCAGCTCATTTAGCTCTACAAAAGTCTCCATTGGGTCGAAGTTGTCAGATGACCCCTTATAGAGATTACAGCCCCTTAATAAACATGTTTTCATGTTTTTGGCTTATATAATGAAAACTATAGCAGTGAAAGAAAAGTGGTTGCATGCTTAAATGTTCAGTTCATTAAGCTCTTAACAAAAGTCTCTATAGAGTCAAAGTGTTCAGACGACCCTTAAAATACATTTTGCACGTTTTCGGCCTACAGAATGAAAACAATTGCTGAAAGAGAAAAGCTGTTGCTTGTTTTAATGTTCAACTTATTCAGCTCTACAAAGTTCTTCATAGGGTTGACATCAATACCAGGTGAGCGATTCAGGCTCCTGGGAGCCTCTTGTTCATAAATGAATTTTCTGTTTTGTGTGCAATGTGTTACATCTGCATATCTACCTTAATTTTATACTAGTTTTAAACAGAGGAATGATTTCTTTAGAGTTTAAAAATTAACAATTTTAACGCAACCGATTGTGGACAAATGGACACAATTTTCGCTTGGGGTGTTTTAAGTTTTCTTGGCTCAAATCATTTTTTACTTATTTGTGTTCAACAATTACCTTTGCATCTAAGCAAAATAATAAAATGCAAACAGACAATCTCTGATTAATTAAACCAACAAATCTTATATTTTTTATGAGATATGTCTCACTCCAAGGAACACGCAAATCGAGCCAGGTAATTTTTACTAACACTTTATATAGGCGAAAAGAGTCTAAAGATTTTTACTAACATGTTAAGGATTTTTCATAACCCTATTTTTTTGTCGTATGGAAAGCCCTAGTGGATCTCCGCATTAACAATTTATTTAATATTGGTGTCAATGGGGAAATGTTTAAGTTCCATGAATTCGACAATTCAATAATTTGACGTCGCACAATTAATATTTCGAACGAGCGCAGCCTAATAATTATTAAGAAAAGTAATTTCATTCGATTTGTTTTGAAAAGTATAAAGTTAATGCAGTTGATTATAAGAGAAATCTTTTCCGGAGTTTAGTAAAAATTACCTGGATCGATTCGCATGTTCCTAGGAGTGTGTCTATTTTCTCCTTTTTCCTATTACAGACTTATGGAACAGACTATAGACTGTTTTTTTTTGCGATCTAAATATAGACGTCATTATTTGTATTTGCACGTCAATATTCCACGTTTTATTCAAAAAGCTTTATAACAGCCAATGCAACGTAAAAAGGGGCAGATTCTAAAGGTAACAAAAGTGCACAAACATTTACAATGCTTACATTTGCGCACATGTTACCATTAAGTTACATGTAAACATTGATTTCAAATGCCCCCTTATTAAACACAAGGTCCTTAAAATTCATGCATTTAACATGTTTAATAGAAAATAATGAGATAAGTCAGGTCAGCGATTCAGGCTCCTTGGAGCCTCTTGTTTGATTGTACAGTTTATTTTACAAGGTATTTGCACCTCTTAACCACGAGATAAGCCTGAAAAACAGGTTATCGTTTGACCTTTAAGTTTTCGAGTTGTATTTCAAAATGCTACGACTGGACCTAATGTTGTCTTTATTTCTTTTATATTTATTTGTGTTTTGTGTGCAAGGGGGTTCGGACAAAAGTAACAAGGGGTTACTTTTGAATGACCCAGATATGATGACACAAATGAAACAGATGCATACGTCATTACAGACGCTGACACAGACAGTTTCTCAGTTGGAAGATGCGTTGGCAAGACAACAATCTATAAGCTCTGGTACGTATACATGAGTATTTAATTTGTTCAATTGAAGTATATACTATAGTACATATTTTATTTGTTGCTTTTCTGTTTTTTAACTAATTACATACACAATAAATATATCAAATTTCCTAGAGATAAGACAAAAGCAAGACAGACATACCGGAGAAAATTAAGATCGCAATAGTCCTGACTTCGTACAGACTCTGCCAGAGAAATTGTAGGTTAAACCAGTTTTTATGGCGCCATTAATATATTGCTATCTAAGAATTCTGTAGTAACAAAACAAACATACTAATAACAGAACGATTTTATGCAATAATTCTACGTTAACAAAACTTTGTTGGCATCTAATTTGTTTTGGCAAAAGGACCTAAATATCGTGAGCCAAACTAATATATGGATTCAGTTGAAGACTGTGCCAGAAAATGGGCCATGAAAGAACAGAAGAAAGAAAGTAATGTTTTGTCAGAATGGGTTAAAGCTGTGAGGTCATTGGTTTTGAAAAGATTCAATTCTTGAAAAGGCTCATTGAACAATAAAGCAACATCCATTTTCAGCGACGCTGGTGTTTGCCAAAATATTGTCCACCTTACATGGCAAATATTTTGTTGTACCTGCAGACAAGATAATTTCTGTTTGCAAGAAACACTATATTGACTGTTTGACAGTTGAATGAGAGGTTGGTTGCACCAGCAATAGCACAACATACACAGCTACAAAATTGTCTAAGGAGTACATTATTGACAATCACAAATCTGTCATTCCTCCTTCGCCCTTTCTGTTGATGCCGATATTATGATGACATTCCATCCTTGTATTGGATTCCTAAATTACACCAAACTCAATAAAAACAGCGCTTCATTGCAGGGTCTTCCAAATGTATCACTAAACTGCTTTCAGTTCTGTTGATTTCAATACTTACGGTAATAAAAATATAAGAAATATCAGAAATATAAGGATTGTTGTTATTCTAGAAATGGTAGAAGACACAACCAACAATATAAACGACAATGTAGAAGTTTCAATGGAAAACAACCAGCAGCCTTCAATATGACCAGTGGTTGCTGCTCGCTGTTTTTCAATAGGCCCTGGACTGAAAATAAACTACATAGATTCAAGCCCAATCCTAAAGTGCAATGAAAGACCCTCTTCTTGACAAAAAAAAAGAAGAAAAAAAGCATCAAAAATTGGACAAAACACAAACATAAGCTTTGCTTAAGATTTCTGGCTTAGGACAGGCACATTTTAAATTTGGTGGGGTTAATCTAGTTTTTTTTTGCACCAACCTTCCCCTATTGATAATTAATAACAAAGCACAAACTAACACGTGAACACAGTAAAAATCAAATCGATAGAGGTTCAAATCAACAAGAGAGAATCAGAATCTGAGACAAAAGGACATCAAGAAATTCACGGGACGTAGAGATACTCTCTTGAGAACACTCGAAGTTACTGACACTTAGCTAAGGAGCAGCTATCGACTGATGAAAAAAAATCAAGTATGCCGATTTTAAATCCGACACAACACGTCTAACAATCAATGATAGGTGATGTATCATCACACAAAACTGACACACTTGACCGCTGCAATGCTCAAAAATGACATAAGTAAAAAAGGCAATTAACATTTTTAAGTAAGTATCAAATTATCAATATTCTTACTAAAAAAACTAAATGCAAATATTTTACTTAAATTCCCATGTCATATCCTTTATTCAATAAAGTTTTAAGCCAGCTTTTCATTCCAAAAGGATTGTTTTTGAATTTTGAATTTAATTGCTTTAAATGCCTTCCAAAATAAAAGAGGAAAATCTACAAGTGTCCTTTTTGTTTAGTTTATGGTCAAAAGTCATTGATTAAGCGATACAGAACACAGACAAGACAGTAACAATACTTTAACAAGAAACTCCCAGTGAAACTGTGATCTAATCATAGGGTATTATTACCCTGAGAACATTATGAACAGAGTAGAGAAACATGCCTCACGGAAATTGTTATAACTAATTGTCAGCATCATCATAATAACATTTATTCATCTGAAATGCCACTTAAAGTAACTTTTATTCATCTGAAATGCCACTTAAAGTAACTTTTATTCATCTGAAATGCCACTTAAAGTAACTTTTATTCATCTGAAAAGCCATTTAAAGTGATAGGGTAACATTACCCTCATGAATGAGAGTACATTACCCTAAAAGATAGGGTAACATTACTCTTTAGCTACTAAATAACTATCAATATGATAGAGTAACATTACCCTAAAAAGTTTTGTTCCCAAGAAGATAGGGTAACATTACTCTATAGCTACTAAATAACTATCAATATGATAGAGTAACATTACCCTAAGAAGTTTTGTTCCCAAGAAGATAGGGTAATATTACTCTACAGATACTAATTGCTTGTTAATGTGAAATAGTAACATTATTCAAATATTTTTTTCTGTTTTTGGTGTGATATTATTCGACTAATTGTTGTTGGGAAGAAATTTGCAAAGAAGATATGGTTTGGTACTGTCAGGGTTTTTAAAGCAAAATAAGATGATCTTACCTAATATTTTGTCGGTAAAGATAAATAAGAAGCATATCCCAAAAGGCAAAGACAAAATAGGTAGACATATTACCATTACAGATACAAACCATCCAACAAACATTAGGAAAACAAATTACAACCAAATTGCTATCAGCTATCAAAACGAGAGTGGGCTCAGGCGCTTTGTAAAGGGTAGGCAAATCAAGCTTGCTTAGCACCCTGTCACATTGGACAAAATGTGCAAAAAATATAAAAGATATGATTCATTCTAAGAATATTTATTTTTGTACATGTACAAACAATATAATTGTAATATTAGTTATTTTAAATTTGCCACCATTAACTGTAACAGTATTACTTTATATTAGTTATGTAAAAACTACTTACATTCAATTTAAATACAATTATTTAAGTTTTCTATTACAGGATTTTAAAGCTGGTGAACAAATACCTTAGTAAATTTCCTTGGAAGCAGCAGATTTTAAATATTTTTGCAATACACTTACTAAATCTAACCCTGTATGCATATCTCATGTAATATTTTTTGTGGTTTTATACTCAATAAATTTCGCTCTCAAACACTGCTTGTCAAAATCTGAGAGGAAAATTCTATGATTAGAAACTTCACATTTTAGTTTGTCAATGACATAATTGCTGTCAATAACTTGCACATCCTTTTGATTTAAAGTTAAGCTCTGGGCAGTAAACTCCAAAGCTCCATCGCAATGTTTTACAGGCACTTTAGTAAATGTAAGTGTTTGTCCACAATCACTAATTCCAAGAACTCCAAGGTAGATTTTACTATTAGTGTATTCCACCATTGCAACATCTTTCTACAATGACAAAGCCACAAGATTGTTAAATCTTTTCAACAAATTCCTGCAAATGTTTTGATAAAAAAAAATCTTGCAAATATATGTTGCAATGTTTTCATTTGCATAATACTTTTTAATAAACATTATTCTTAAAATGTGGATAATAGCTTAAAACTTTGGATAAGTACAGGTTGTTTTTTTTTCTTGTTAAGTTATCAAGGAAATGAAAAAAAAAATAAATACAGTGTGGTCTTATAAACAAATACTCAAGAAAAATGAAAAGTATCCATACATGCCATACGATTGTAATTTTTTTTGGTTAACTATTTATATCCTCAATACATGTTACTGAGCTTATACATAATGATTTAAATAGATTGATAAATAAGACCTGGATAAGAACAAGGGATATATACCTTTGTTACTTCTGTCTTCTTGTTTTCTGTTTTGTCAATTTCACACGGCACTGCATTCTTCTGCTTTTTCTAAAATAGCATTAAAGAAGAAAAAAAATAAAGCATTTTCTCAAAGGTGGAGGTACATGTACACACATATTTTTATAAAGAACATTTTATGTGCTATTGATATGCATAGAAGATACATATACACTATGCCTTCAGTCTGATTTGGTTAAGTATTTAAATACAGCCCCCCCTTACATGATATAAACTGAAGGTTTATGTTAGTTAATATACTTGGTGGAAAACTATCGGTTTAACTGTAATAGACTATTTGCCAATTAATAGCTTTGGACTTTATTCTGCCATAAAAATACTGAGCTGGCAACAACCTCCCTACTCATGTTCAGATAAGGAACCGGTATGACCCAATGATAAAATTGATATGATTGGACATCACTTCATTAATTAAAAGTTGTCAATCAATACTAATTATTTAATGTGAATTATAGATGTTTACTTATCCGATGATGTACGATTAAAAACAATATGAACCAATTCACACCTAAATGTACATGATCAAGCAATTTATTTCATATTTTCATGAAATGTTTGCACAGGCAATTAGTAGACAATTCATGAACAGTATATGCTTGTACGCCTGGGTTGGTACCCGCTGTTATCTGAACAGTAGGGAGCTGGTTGCCAGCTTACTTGTATGCCATTCAGTACTGTAACCAATGCATTTTTCATAGTGATAATACAAAAGGTAAAGGAATAAAATTCAAAACTTATTTGCAAATAGTCTGTTGTAATTACTACCGTTTATTACATGTAGAACATCCAGAATACTAGCATATGCTTTTTCTTTTGTGAACTGAAGTTTGATTATTGTGTTAAATAATCAATGCTTCACCCCATTTATTCGTGCCTTACTTGACTCTCGCAAATATGCAAAGAATTCGCAGATAATCATTTCTATTTCAGACATTACATGCATGATATTACTATGCATCAGATGGAGTGACCTCTATCAATAATAATGTACCTGTGTTATGGTTGTATTATCTTCTGCACCCATTCTCTTTCTGTCTTGAGACTGTGCCTCTTCGGAAGAATTTTTCTGTATAGGTTTAGTCTAAAATTGATAAGAATTATCACAATGTACAGTTTGAATGTTAAAGGTAAGGCATGTACGTTTTTAAGGTCATTGTACATGTGAGCAAAGGAAAAGGCATTGCTCAAAATTTCAAAGCCATTGCTCTTCATTGATTCCTGTGCAATTTAGCCAAAATTTCACCATATGTTGAACAACGTTCTGTACAATGACAAAATGTTTTCTTACTATGTTTTACCATTTATTTCTTTTGAAAGAATTAAGATAGCACAGATTGACTTTAAATAATCTTGACAGAATGTCTGGCATAAAATAAGCACCATTATATTTTCTTTTTCTCCAAGATGAAAGACCCATGTGGGCATAAGAATTATGTTGGAAAGTTAAAAGGGTTGTTTATTATATTCATTGATTATTGTTACCTTTTTACTTGCAACAGTAGCCATTGCTGCTCTAGCTCTAGATGCTGCACCCTCTGCAACCTCAGCACGACATTTCATTACATCCAGCTCCTTCTGAAGTTTGTCCTCTGTAGCCTTAAATACATATGCATATACTATTAATTAATTTACAAAAGTTCTTCAGAATAGAATTACAAGTTTTGTTTTAGCCTCAATGTTTTTGTTTCAATCATTTTTTTTATTTTACTTTTACTGATAGCCGCATCGCCCGCATGGGATAAACATGATTGTCTAAATCACAAGATTACAACATTGACAAAAATTCAAAACAATGCCGTCAGTGTTATATATATATCATTAAAAATGAAATGGTAAAGACAAGAAGTAGAACCTACTATGATCATGATGATCATGATGATCATGATGATCATTTCATCAATCAATCATTTATCAAAAACATTTCATACAAATTACATGAAAATAGAGGCAGTGGTAGCGGAATAAGCAAAAACGAAATCAGTAGACATATAAACATGTGATAAAATTATGAGAAAAACACATATTACAATCAACCACAACATCATGATGGTAACATGAACTTAAGTTGAAACCAGAGTGAACTCAGCTCCTCCGGGACAGTAAGTAGATTTTCAAAATACGTTCAACATTTAATAATTTCATCAATGACATGTATAAAGAACAAGAGTTTTCAGAAAAAAATATAAAAATGTGAACTTACGTTTATGAACATTTATGAATTAAAATGTTATCAATTAAAGCAAATTTTACTTGGTTGCAATATGCGATGTGTTTTAAACTTATCGGTAATACTGTTTCATACATTTGAATCATGCAAGACCAGTACTTCAAAGATTGCAACATATAAATGTAATAAAATACTTGCTTTGTTCGCTTTGAGCATTTCTTGTTGTTGTACAATTCTCTTTTCCAGATTTTTCTTAGTTTGTTGAAGAAGGAAAATCTGCTTATCATCTCTCTATTAAAAGAAAAAAATTAAAATGTTTAAAGAAAGTATATAACCCCTTTTCAGAATCAGAGTCATAGGCCAATTCTGTCAATGACAAATATGGCTACAGACCTGTAATTTAATTCCACGTTTCCGATGGCCCAAGTAATATCAAGGAACTGAGTTAAGTAGTTACTTTTAAACTGGTACAAAAATCGTTTTTCTGCCTGCAAGCCGCCCAACATCATTTTTTTTTCACTCCACGACATTTGGGCATTAAGATAGAACTGAAGTTGACCATACAATGCAGATGCACATTATTAATTTTGACAATGAACTCAGCTTTATGTTCTGGAAGAAAACCCTTTAACGAAAGTATGTACAAATCAAAGAAGAGAATTGCATCATCTTTTGCATCAAAACACTAGCATTGCTTACTTCTTTGATTTCCGTTAATTTTGCATTTTGCTCTTTTAATGTCTTTAATTTGCACTCAAGTATTTTATTCCTCTCTTCAACTTCAAGATTCCGTTTATATTTTTCTTCACCAGGCTGTACATCATCAGAACCCTGTTTCGATTTCTTTTTCTTTGTCTGTCTGTAGAATATATTGAAAAAGATTATTTTGTGTACAATGACAATAGAAAATTAGAGGAGGGCGTGCTAAAAAATATGTTGGTTTTGTTTCAGGTATACTACGAAATTTGAGCCTAGATTCGCTTGGCAAAACAATAAAACATAATACTGGTTAAGATTTATTAGTTGGAATTACAGGAATTTTCTTGTATTTACATAAATTGACAAAATTGCAAAGAATTTCCAGTATTAAATTTTAATGATATGTCAAGGTCATTCAAGAGAAAACTTGAAAATGATCAAATGATATCCTTAGTTGTGCTGCTGAGAAGAAAGCCACATTTCATCTGTATTCATAACCATCTGACATGCATGACATAAATAAAATAATTATATAATGTCTATATTTTATTTTTGTCATTACTATAATTATAAATTACCTGTCTTTTTAAAACAAACTAAATTGAAATTGTATTATGAAAATAATTGTACATTTACATGATTAAGGAAAATTTAAAACAGTTTTGCATTTAAATTTAATGAAACAAGGTCATTCTTTTTTATATTTTGCTACTTGCATGTTTTGTATATTTTTTTAACTATTGTTTACAAAATTAATAAAACTTGAATGTATTGTATATACTGCACTTTCTCCTTAATCTTCCAATTACATTATCTTTATCACATCTGATAAAACTAATCATAAGATCATATACTTAATCTGATAACAGGGCAGCATCCTGCTGTGCAGCTAACCACAGAATGTTTATACAGTCAATTATCCAATTATTTTTATACTTAGCCATTCCTGTCATTGCAAATTAAAGGGCTTGTCTTATAAATATTAACAGGTGGACACAGAAGAATCCCACATCTTGATCATCAGAAAAATATGCTAACTATTAGCCATTTGCCTTTCATCACAGGGATACCACATGATTCAAAAGTTTTATTTCAAGAAACTGTTTCTCTTAACTGTACTCAACATGTATTTAATCTACTTACATTTTGATAATCTTTGATTTTGTCCCTTTCGATGTGTTGTCTTTTCCTAAATCAGCTGCACTTTCAACAGGGTTTTCATCCGGTGTTCTATAAAAAAAGAAGAAAAAATGTTGTGAATTTAACTGCTTTTTAGTTAGGTTTTTTGTACAATTTCAAGGTGCACCCCAGACAAAAATAGAAATTATTACAATGTGAAGCCATCTATTATTTATAATGACATATTTTTATTTATATTTCAAGTTTAATGAAGCAAAGTTGTGCCATAGGGGCATTCGAATGTCAAAAGTTCGAAAAGGGCAAAGACAAAACCAGACAGCACGAAGAAACAAAAATCATGAAAGACACATAAAAAACTTAACAGCAATCACAACGGGAACGCAAGTCTCGAATGCAAGTCGTAAAGACAATGAGTCAAGGTGCTCCGGAAGGGTAAACAGTTCTCTAGAATTATTTAAAGAATTATTTTCATTATGATATTATAAACTCAAATGATCATTAATTTATATTTACCCTATATTCATACACGTGGATCTAAATTCTTCTAGTGATATTTCCCCATTGGACAATTTCTTTAGTAAATCTCTCCGCTTTTCCTCATCTTTAACACGAAAAAAGAAAAAGAAAGGATATTGGGTCAGTTCATCCTTTGAACCTGCCTTTGACTTCTGACCCTTTATTTTTCCATGATTGAACGCATCAAATACAGCTTCAATTGCATTCCATGTTGTCTCTGCACAAGATGCCAATGCTAAATGAGTTTTGAATGTGTTCTTTAAACCATCTTTCTGTAATAAAAAAAGTAGTCAAAACATTATTTTGAGATAGATTTTTTACAATAAATATCAATCAACAATTTTTGAAATTCTATTTATGACACATGTTTCACATGTTCCAAATTAGTAGGACCCATTGATATACATGACATAATTATGTAGCTAGTAGTTGATACCCAATCATGTTTCGATGCAAAAAAGTCAGACTCATTGTAAAACCTTAAAGTGCCATTTGGTATCATGTAAGATTGGGGTACTAATTTTCTTGGTTTTCGTGGGTGGTCTTGACCCACGAAATTTGATACCCCACAAAAAAGGAAATTTTACATTGATCTTAATGCTGATGACTTCAGAACCACGAATTTAAGATTCCATGAAATTGTTTTTTTTAAATTTTCACTAAACCACGAAAATTTGTACCCACGAAAATAAATGAATCCACAGTTAAAAGGTCTCTCTCTCTCCCAACAATTAAAGAAATTTATTTTATATTTAACTAGAAAATTATTATACTAGTAAGGAACTTGTAGCAAGTATATACATTTACAATAACATCTAGACAAAATGTTAAATACCGTTTTTCGTTGATATCAAAATATAATTATAATTATAATTTTTATGTTACTTACTGTCTTGTTTGTATAAATTGCTATGTCTGACCGCCATGCAGAAGATATCGTTTTGATAGGTTTATCTTTCAATTCGCCTATTTTCTTGGTCCACATTTTGCGAAAAAATACCACTTTTTCTTGAAATGTCATTGGCTTAGCCTTTTCATGAATTTCGTTGTGTCTATATGCAAGAAGTAGACACTGTGCATCACTAAGGTCTTGAAACAAATCCATTCGTACATATTGATATTCCTCTTTCAAATGTCCAGCATTTGTTGACTGTAGGAGCTTTAAGGCAGCTCTGGTGTGATTGCCACCTAGTACTTGCACTTCAGAGGTTCCTGGTTCATGTAACTTTTCTATACTGCACCCTACAGGTAAAATTCCCACCAAAGTTGTGTACTGATCAAAGGAATGGAGCATCGCATCTGCTAATTCCTTTACATGGTCTGTGTTAATATGTCGAATATTAATACCTTCTGCTGGCTCAATCAAATTGTCAATGTGAACCTTGATGTTGTGTCCTGAAAATAATCATATAATTTTTTTATAATCAAAGTATAATTTTTAATTCAGTTGCTTACCAGACAATATCCTTTTTATGCAATAAAGATTAAATTGGGAGTAAAAATCAACCAATACTTAATCGAAAGAACCTTAGTGAGCACCTCACATACCTCACACGTCTTCAAGTCAAGGGTTTAGTAAAAAAATCTAAGCTGGCTCGTTAAACAGGAAGTGAAGACGCATCCGACCATATGGGACGCCACCTTAAGCTACATATCAAATATCAAAAGGCTGTGATTAATAATTACTGAGACTCTGTTACGAAAATTTTAACCTTGAAAATTTAGTGAGGCTCGTTCAACATGAAGTAGATTATCGACAGACCTGAAAATGCATCCCACCATATGGGACCCCTATCAAAAGCTACATACCAATTATAGATAGCCTACATATGTACGACTAATAGCTGCCAAGAAATCTGTTACGGAAATTTTGATCAGACGGACAGACTGACTGACAGACGGCTCATTAAACAGAAAGTGAATAATCGACAGACCTGAGAACGCATCCCACTTTCTGAGACCCCTACCAAAAGCTACATAGCAGATATAGAAAACCTACGATAAATAGTTGCTAAGAAATCTGTTTCTAAATTTTTAATTACGGACCAGTCAAAAACATTTTACCCTTCGCAACTTTGAGAGTCAGTCTAAAGCTACGCATTGCATTTTGTTGTTGTTGCTATTGTATTTCAATGGATTTAAAATGATGATATCACTTTGAAAATAAAATTGACCTTTCAATTTCCTTTGAATTAAATCTCTATCAAGGCCTTCTTCAATCACTTTATCCTCTGTTGGGTTATCCTCTTCCAAACTGACGTTCTTTTTTGAATGGTCATTAATCTGTGGAACATCCTCAAACTCAAAATTCTCTGAGCTGCTTTCTGTGACTGATATCTATAAAATATAGTTAAATAGAATAGTAAAGCACAGTGATAAAACTATAAATATCAGTGTTTTTACTTTGGTCAGTTGTCGGTTTTTACCTATACTTTTGTACTAAATAAAAGGTTGACAACACAGTGGTGTTTATTAAAAGCATTGGTAAGCCCAATTTGAGAAGTTTGGCCATTCAGTAAGAAAACGTACTTGGGCAGGTGAAATAAAAACTTAACAAGTAAGAGTTGGGTTATTTTTTCCTTCAAATTTTTACGTTCAGATCATCACACATCTTAACTCAAACCTTTGCTACATTAACTCATCGCACTTTTAAGGTAGTCTTAAAACCCACAAATTAAAGCACGTTCATGAAGTAGAGACCTAATAGTGAAAAAAGTAGAAAAAGGTGTCGCTGTAATGCCTAAGTTGCTAAACATTTATTGGAAATCGTATTGTATACCTTCTTATTAAACCAGCTTAAAAACAAGGTTCTTGATCTTGTATATTCTTCCTTGAATCCTTCATGTCCGTCTACTATGAAGTCTTTGAGGTGAAATTCAAGTTCTTTACCATCTTCAATTATTGCCTTTAAACATAAAATAAATCATGTATTTTCAGAAAAATGATTAATTACTGTTTAAATATGTTGAATATACTATACATGTTGCCATAAAGATAAATGTGCTCTACCAGCCAGTCGGTGAACACCCCCCCTCCCATTTTAAATTTTCAGGATCTACCACTGAAAATACTGGAATATGACTGACCATTTAGCTTGAAAGGGGCATTGATTATTCCTGAGTTTTTTTTGTAAAACAAACCCCTAATTTTGAAGCAGAATTTAAGAAAAAAAATAAATCTGAGGAAAAAATATATGCTATATAAATGATGCTTATATACACCATAAGGCGAGTGCACGTATAAAATGGTTTCGGTAAATATGTTTGATTGGATTTGATAATGTGTGTGTGTGTGTGCGTTGATAGAAAAAAAAAGAAACAGAAAAAAAGATTTCACCCAAAAAAAAACAAGCCCTACTTTTCAAGTCAATTGTCCGTATCTAACTATAAATAAAAAAATGTTAATGCATTGATACAAACTTAAGAAAAAAAAGAGATACATGTTGACTACGGTAAAACTAATTACATAATGATGGCACATGAACCAAATCATTTGATAAATTGTCTTTAATCTGACAATACTGACACTGCTGTTAAATAACCTAACAGTAATTAACTTGGCGATAAAGCTTTCTATAATATAAGTATTTTATGTTTCATACAAAGAAATGGGGAAAAGGGATTAGGAAAAAATAATCCAATAGATGACAAGAATAATGAATTAAAGTTTGTTTTTGCCTACAAAAACGATGTCTCCCCCCGTTTCCCCCAAAAGTTCTAAGTTCAAAGGACCATAACTCCCACAAAAAATTGAGGATCAAAATTTCCTGGTAATATGCACAACTACATATGGTGTCCTTCCTATATACATGTACCAAGTTTCTTCGAATTTGGTTCCGTAGTTTCAGAGGAGTTGTGCTGACAAGATGATAAATGAGGATTTTCAGCAATTTTCTAAGTTCTAAGGGCCATAACTCCAACAAAAATTTGAGGATCAAAATTTCCTGGTAATATGCACAACTACATATGGTCTCCTTCCTATATACCAAGTTTCATTGAATTCCGTTCAGTAGTTTCAGAGGAGTTGCGCTGACAAACTTTGTGACGGGCAGACGGACGGAGGGACACGACAAAACCAATATGTCGCCCCACAAAAGTGGAGAGAGACATAATTATATAAAACATGATAATTAAGTTAATGTGCAAATACTTCCGCATAGCATAAACATACATGTCATATATTCAACGCACGTCTGTTTATATTTCGAATCACATTCTGGATTAAAAAAAAAACAGTTTGGCAGCAAAGGTTAAAAAATGGAAGAAGGATCCTTCTATACAAAATAATGCTAATAATAAAATAAAACATATTTTGCCATGACTTTTTTAAAAAGTTAATAAATCTGAACAAGAATTTATTTCTGCTATATAAAATAATGCTATTTAAAGAAAGTGTCTTACTCTTATAACCTTGAAAATACAAAAATAATCTCTAGCTGGAACACAAAACACCTGACATTAAACAATTAATATTTGCCATGGTCGGTCTTTTTAATGTTTATATCCAATGCATCGTTTTTTAATTATTGAATATATACAGTTCATATTATTTGTATCATATGCATTCAGTTAATCTATCATTCAAACTTTCATGACTTTGACATTATTCTAATAAAAACTTACGCCGAGCACAGCATGATACGACCGCTAATTAACGAAGCCATATCAAGCTTTCAGTGCTAATTGTCAAATAAACAAGGTATAACCCATAATTAAACACCTTCCTACACATCGATCTCGGGAGCTTGCCGACATGAAAGGAAATTATACTTTATTGATGAAATTACACCCGTAAGGGTCAAATCAACATTGAATACTAAACAATACAACATATCATACAATAGCGTAACATAAAACATAATTAGACAGCAAATTAAAAAAAAAAAAAAAACAAACAAACAAACAAACTAACACACACACACACATGTTATGAACCTGCCTGACAAGGATCTGAAGCCCTGAGTTCTATAGACTGTTTAATGAAGCCTCCAATATGACAAACAAGTTCGGGGTTTGGGTTTAAAATGATCAGCAGTTTATTTAATGTATCGAGACATTCAAATGTAGACAGTTTATCATTTAGAACTTTTAAAAAATCTGAGCGAATGGCTGAATTTATTTCACATTCAAAAAAGAAATGTTGCTCATCATCCAAACTTTTACACTTTTTGCAGAGTCTTTGCTCTCGAGGTATTTTCATATATCTGCCAACTTCTATACCTAAAGAATGATCACTAAGCCGAAATTTGGAAATCAATCTTCTAATTATTGATTATATGAAGTTGAGTTATGTCCCTTCAAAAACACAAAAATTCCTGAAAATCGACAATTTTTCCAAACATTTTAGTTTTTGCTTTTAATCATTCAAAAAAAAAAATATTTTTTGGATAAATGGAATAATTTTGAAACATTTGACCATCAAAAATATTATTTTTGTATTTCTATTTTATAAAATTGACCTTAGTTATTAAATACAATTTTACAACCAGTTGTATAAACAGACAGTGAAAATTTTACAGCCGATAATAAAGAGATACAAAAATTAAAAATGCTGGTATAAAATTTGCAATCATTTTGCAGATTTACATGATAATGCGGTATGTCGATAAAAATCTCGCTGAGAGGCTGTCTGAAAAGTTGAAAGTTTAAAATCTCCCTGTAGTGAGAGGCCCTCTGAAAAGTTAACATGTCTGCAATATACATCAAACCCATTATCACACTTTTTTGATAGAATTTAATGAAGAATACAATAAAAAAAGAATTTTCAAAATCGAATGAATAATAAACATTCTACAACAGTTTTGTCAATACACCTGTTTTAGCCCATTTTGGCCCTTTGTTCTAAAACGGTAGGGGCCACCATCCCCAAATACTTCAGAACCTTCCTCTAGTGGTAACAATCATCATATCAAAACTTCATAACAATCGGTCAATATTTACACAAGTTATCGCACGAAAACCAAATGTCCCCACACGACGACGACGACATCGCCATAACATTATACGATCGCAGAAATTTTGCGGTCGTATAAAAGTTGTGCCATGATAAAAAAAAAGAATTTTCCAAATATTGCCATAGTCCCACAGACATGTCAAGTTGTTGCACTTATCTTAAAGCATGCATCATTTCAATCATTGTACAATTTAATAATGCTGCAAATCTGAATAGTATAAATGCATGAGAGTAGTTTAGAGTCAATGCATACCTTTACATACGGTGTTACAGAGGCTGGAATCATATTCTTCAAGACACATTCTTCTTGTTCCTCCTTTTCATTTGTAAAAAATAACTTGTTACCAGTCATCCCCCATCTCATACACTTCTTTGTCTCCATTTTTCATATAATGATCTAGCTAGCTAGTACATTCACAGTCAATACAGATCTTTTATCTATACTGGTCATTTAAACCAATTATCCGTTACATGATTTGCTGCTGATAAATATGTCAGCTTCCCATTGGTCATACATCAGATATCTTATATTTCGAAGAGATTGCATAAATGTTGTAGATCATGAGAAATTTTTAAGTGTGCCATGATGACATGATGAAAAGAGTGAAGGTCAATTAGTTAAGTCTCGTAATTGGTAGCTTGTTAAGTTTATGATAAACATTCTTTCTATATATGAATCGACCCCCCCCCCCCCCCCCCAATTAAAGCTAAACCCTCAGAATATGATTGTTATCTAAATGTATTTTATTTGTCTTGTAAAGAGTGTACTGTAATTCCATTACAAATATTTATCCAGGACTTATTGGATATTAATTACCGTTTTTAGATTGTGTCAATTTAACACGTCTTTTTATTCTTATTGATCGGTTCCGTATTGCTGTTTTTATGTAACTTCCCCGGGATTGTTCCACATGTTTTTACGATTTCAGTCTCTCTTCCGGCTTGGATTTCAACGTGAGGACATGCATCACAGGATTCTCTCTCGTGTTTCCAGTTAAGATCCACCAAACGCACAGTGTAAGACATTTAATTATATTCCTATTATCTTCCTGAGATGTTAAATTATTGTTTTATTTACACACTAACAGTGGAAAAGTAAATGTTCAATTTTACTTTCGTTTTTAAATTGGCTAAATCATGGAGCATATCCCGGCCTTGGATTTCGTCATCGGAAACTATTTTCAACTTAAAATGTGAACTTTAATAATTTCATTAATTGTTTATAAATTCTAGAAATCTATTATTTCGATTTATCTGTGTATTTCATGTTTCTTGAATTTAATTAATTTCGAATCTATATTTTTATCTGTACTTATGCTCGTTTCAATTATGTTTCAGTAATTTACCCTGCTGTATACATCGTGGTTAATAAATGATAGTTCCCCGGAATTTGTCGTTCAATAAGCCCCGTATAACACTTGGTTAGCTATCTGCCTCACGGGCAGAATAGTAAATTAACTGTACCTGGTTGGTAAACTTCTTTCGGGGCACCGTTGTACGACTCGCGGGGTCAACACAGCATCGCCACAACATGAATCCTGACGATGACCAGATGTCAACCACGTCCAGGACAGGGACACTCACACAAAAGGGAGAGGACCAGTATACCCAAAAAAGGGACAAGCTTTCACAAGATGTCGAGCTTCTTTGGACGATGTGTAACGCATTGTTACAAGAGACAGACAATCCACCAGCAGAGGCTAGAAAATGCCTGGAGCTAGAACAAAGGGTTGTCCAATCGTACACACGGTACAACCGACTATGCGAGGAATACCTCGGATTTGTGAAAGGCCAAAGGACAACACTGGCCAACCAAGACCTGGATGTTATAACTCCGGTCATTGACGTACGCCAACGGATGTACGAATCGGCCATAGCCAACCTTCATGAAGGGCTAGGCCAAACCAGCATGGCCAAATCCGTTAAATCCAAACGGTCAAAAACCAATAGCGAGACCAGTTCTTGTATCTCAAACACATCTAGTCTGGCAAAAAGGACACGAGCCAAAGCCGAGGCAGCTAAGACAGCAATAGCTTTTGCCGAAAAACAGGCGCTTATGGCTAAACAAGAAGCGGAAGTTAACCGTAAAAGGGCTGAAATAAAAGCGGAAATGACCCTTCTGGAAACTCAACGACAAGCTGCCGAGCTAGAGGCCGAAGCCCGAGTTTTAGAACAGGAGGACGATATGGAACAGGAGGTAGACGATCCACTTCCGGTTCAGATTGAAGACCCGCTAAAACGGGTTCAGGACTATGTCCAGCAACACAGTGTTCACAGCGAACAGGATAATCGGTTGCAAGACGTGGGTTACCACGTACCTTCTACACAACCGACTAACACAACTCGCTTTGCCCGTCCTGTACACTCGGAACTGGGCCCTTCCGGACGCAACACTCAACAACAGCTAGATACGACTAAAGCCGTCACATTCAATCAGCAATCTTCATGTCACTCGCCAATTGGAGAATTTGGACTGCCGTCAGCTGCATCCACGCCAATGAACGAACATGGACATATAAATCCAGCTACCAAAACACAGACTTCCGGTTTATCTGGGCTCAACACCAACGCACCAGCCTTTACGCCCGAACAAGACTATCCCATGCTTAGGCCGTCAAGCCCCGTGGACATAACACAACCCACATCTGGTTATCGGGATACGGGTTCCGACCCGACGCCCGCTATAACAAAATTTCTATTGAGAAAGGATCTCATATTTTCCCGACTCAGTTCCTTTAATGACAAACCTGAGTCATACCACATTTGGAAGTCCAGCTTCGACAACATAATGAAAGAACTGGACGTCTCAGATTCAGAGCAGCTTGACCTACTCGTTAAGTGGTTAGGTACAGAATCCTCGAAGCACGCGGTCAGTATCCGCGCATCGAATGCCGACAACCCAGCAAGGGGTCTACAACGTCTCTGGCAAAGACTAGACGAACGATACGGCTGCCCGGAAATGATAGAAGCTTCTCTAAAATCGAAGCTAGCCGATTTACCGAAGCTCACAAACAAAGACAATATACGTCTCTACGAGCTATCGGACATCCTGTCGGAGATAGAATATGTAAAGGAGAAACCACAGCTGAGAAATCTATTAGCTTATTTTGACTCCTCTTCGGGTATAAAACCCATAGTCTCAAAACTGCCATTTGGTCTACAAGAACGATGGACAACTAGAGCAGTAAGATACAACGAGCAGCACTCAACCTCATTTCCTCCTTTTACGGAGTTTTCCGCATTCATAAGGGAGATCAGCAGAATCAAAAACAACCCAGGGTTTACTTACGACCCGGAACCTGCCATTTCCACTCAAAAAGGGAGTTCGGCAAGGACTACATCTAAGCCCCAGGCTAAAATCAGTGTTCATAAAACCGAAACATCGAACGTGAACCAAATATCAGACAAGCTTGAGAAGTGCATTTTACATGGAACCAAGCATTCATTAAACGACTGCCGTGGATTCCGTTCAAAGCCTATGGAGGAACGCAAATCCCTGCTCAAAGACAACAGAGTTTGTTTTAAATGCTGTGAGTCAACTAAGCATATAAGTCGGGATTGTCCCGTTAGTGTCTCGTGCAAAGAGTGTGGTAGTAAACAACATACCACAGCTCTTCATTTAAATAAAAACAAAACCTCATCCCAGTCAGGGTCACAACCCGCACAAAACAACGGCGGGGAGTCAGGACGTACAAACAGTGCTACTACCGTTAACACGGTCAACTCATCATGCACCGAAATTTGTAAAGAGTATGGTGGTAAATCCTGTGCAAAAATACTGCCAGTTAATGTGTTTCACAAGGACCATCCAGGAAACACAAAGAAGATGTACGCCATAATTGACGACCAGAGCAATAGGTCTTTAGCCTCTCCGGAATTCTTTCAATATTTCAATGTACGGGATGTTCCCGAAACATATACGCTATCCACCTGCTCTGGAAAAATAACTACTTCTGGAAGACGAGGGAGGGACTTTATTGTGACAGCAGTTCATGGCAGTGACCCTCTAGAACTACCAATCCTTATAGAATGTGACAACATACCCGACAACAGGAATGAAATCCCGACACCGGATATTGCCAACAAACATCCTCACTTAGGAGAGATAGCAAAACACCTCTCACCATTGGATGAAAGTTGCGGTATCATGCTCCTTATCGGACGGGATTTACCGGAAGCTCATCATGTGCATGACCAAAAGCTTGGACCCTTAAAAGCTCCATACGCCCAACGACTCAAACTTGGCTGGGTCGTAGTGGGTGAGACATGCCTAGACAAGCAGCATGCTCCCACTGAAATCAATGTTTTCAGGACGTATGTATCAACTTCTGGTCGTCCTACGGTTTTCAAACCGTGTGAAAACAACTTCGAGATACGGGAACAATTCCCGAAGGACAACTTAGGACAAGACGTCTTTATCAGGACTCCCGATGATGATAAGCCAGGGATGTCCCACGATGACAAGCTGTTCATGAAACAGATGGACGACGAATTCGTCAGAGACGACACAGGAAGCTGGGTTGCACCCTTGCCCTTCCGAGCTACGAGACCACGCCTTCCCAACAACAGGGATCAAGCCGTTCAAAGAGCGAAAATGTTGGACACTAGTCTAAAGAAGAACCCCGTGAAGAAGGCACACTTCATGGAATTCATGGGAAACATTTTGGACAACAACCACGCGGAAGTTGCCCCATCGTTAAAAGAAAATGAGGAATGCTGGTACCTGCCACTCTTTGGTGTCTATCACCCGAAGAAGCCCGATAAGATTCGGGGTGTCTTTGATTCGTCAGCGAAGTACAACGGAATCTCTTTGAACAACGTCTTGTTGACAGGCCCAGACCTAACCAACAGTTTGCTAGGTGTTCTTGTACGCTTCCGCAGGGAAAAAATCGCCGTAACAGCCGATGTGCAGCACATGTTCCATTGTTTCGTGGTTCGAGGAGACCATCGGAATTACCTACGTTTCCTGTGGTATAGGGATAACAACCCAGACAAAGAGCTCATAGAGTACCGTATGCGAGTCCATGTATTCGGGAATAGCCCGTCACCAGCAGTTGCTACTCTAAGTCTAAGGAAAGCAGCCTTGGAATCAGAGGCTAAATACGGTAGCCACGTACCGAACTTTGTCATTCATGACTTCTATGTAGACGACGGTTTAACCTCTTGTGCAACACCGGAAGAGGCGGTTACGCTCATGAAGGACACCCAGAATGCTTTAATGGAATATGGGAATCTGCGACTACACAAGTTCGCATCTAACAGCCCTGAAGTAATGGCCGCGCTTCCTCCAACTGATCTGGCTAGCAACCTCAAAGACTTGGACTTAGACGCAGACGATAAGCCTCTTCAGAGAAGCCTCGGTCTTATATGGTACGTCAACACTGACAACTTTCTTTTCCAACTATCTACGGACGATAAACCAGTCACACGAAGAGGGATACTCTCCACAATCAATAGTATCTTCGATCCACTCGGATTTCTGGCTCCCGTAATTATTCACGGGAAACTGTTGCTCAGGACGCTAGTATCAGAGACAATAGACTGGGATCAGCCCGTATCGGACGAATTGGCCATAGAATGGGAGAACTGGAGGGACTCTCTACACGAAATTGAGAATCTACGCATTCCACGCACCTACGTGGCAAACCTTAACAAAGCTAACAGAAGGGAACTACACGTGTTTTCCGATGCGTCAGAAAAGGCCATTGCAGCCGTCGTGTACCTACGAACCGTTGAAACGGTTGGGAAACCACAAAGCGGATTTGTTCTCGGAAAGACTAAAGTGGCGCCAATAAGCGGCCATACTATTCCACGACTGGAACTATGTGCGGCTGTGCTTGCCGTAGAACTTGCCCAAAGTGCTATGGATCACCTTCAACTTCCTATCGACGAAGTTAAATACTATACCGACAGTCGTGTAGTTTTAGGCTATATCAGCAACGATACCCGTAGATTCTACACTTACGTTGCCAACAGAGTTGAGAAAATTCGGAAACATACCAAGCCCGACGATTGGAACTACGTCCCAACTAACTTGAACCCGGCTGATTCAGGAACCAGATTCTTTCGGCCTTCCGATATTCACGACAGCGATTGGCTTCAAGGACCGAAACAATTGCTCAACGTTCGGTCGGAGGCTTCAGATGAAACCCAACACACTCTTGTTGATCCAGAAACGGACAAAGAGATCCGACCTGTCGTCAGAGTCGCCAAAACTTGCACTATGAATTACATACCGACTTGGGAGGAGCGAATTTCCAACTTTTCATCATGGTCAAAATTGACTCAGTTCGTTGCTGTTCTCAAAGCCGCAGCCCGCAAACACGGGCATAAATCCGCATCTATGTACTCACCTGTTGAAGTTCGCCAGGACGCTGAGCTCTTCGTAATCAAGGAAGTTCAATCCCGTACATTTGGCGAGGAGATCGATTGTCTCGTACATTCGGAACCAGTTCCGCGTAAAAGTGCGATTTCTAAACTCAATCCCTTCTTGGACGAACTTGGACTTCTACGAGTTGGAGGACGGATCGTCAAATCGGACTTGCCATTGAGGGAAAAGCTTCCCCTAGTAATCCCAGGACGTCATCATATTGCCGACTTACTCGTCCGACATTTCCATCACCAAGTGAAACACCAGGGACGACACTTCACGGAAGGAGCCATTCGAGCCGCAGGATTCTGGATTGTAGGCGCTAAACGGACCATCTCCTCCGTACTTCATAAGTGTGTCTTGTGTCGTAAACTACGAGGCAAACAGGAATCTCAAATCATGGCCGACTTGCCCGCAGATCGTCTTGAACCATCGCCGCCATTTACCAACGTTGGAGTTGACGCCTTCGGACCTTGGGAAGTGGTAGCCCGCAAAACACGTGGTGGACTCGCAAAGGCCAAACGATGGGCCATACTCTTTACCTGCTTGGTGACAAGAGCAGTCCATATTGAAATCGTAGACGAGATGAATTCTTCAGCCTTCATTAATGCTCTGACCCGTTTCACATCGATCCGCGGGAAAGTGAAAACCTTCCGGTCTGACCGTGGAACCAACTTCGTCGGTGCTATTGAAAAAATAGGAGTTGACGCAATCAACGTCGAAGACAAGCAACTACGGAAACATCTTCTTGATTCTGGAACCGTGTGGATATTCAACGCACCCCATTCGTCTCACATGGGTGGCGCTTGGGAACGGATGATCGGGATCACTAGGAGGATTCTTGATTCTATGCTTCTCGAGAATCCAGGACGGACCTTAACACACGACGTGTTAAACACATTCATGGCGGAGGCGTGTGCCATCATCAACTCTCGACCACTTGCTCCAGTTTCATCGGACTCTGAAAACCCGCTCATCTTGACACCCTCTATGCTATTGACGCAAAAATCAGACTATGTCTTTTCCCTCGACTCTGGGGAATCATTTTCCAAACAGGATCTTTGTCTGGCGGAGTGGAAACGCGTTGGTGCCCTTTCAAACATGTTCTGGTCAAGATGGCGCAAGGAATATTTATCCTTACTTCAACAACGAAGGAAGTGGACAGAGCCACAGAGAGACATTATCGTCGGAGATGTAGTTCTTATCCGTGATAAGAACTTAGATCGTAACAAGTGGCCCACAGGACTCGTGACCGACGTCTTCAAGAGCGAGGATGGACACACCAGAAAAGCTGAAGTGCGTGTCATCGTAGACGGGAAACCCGCATCTTATACTCGACCGATAGTCGACATGATTCTTCTAGTGGATGGTAGCTTGTGACTCTCCACATGGAACTTTCCAGTGTACTTTTGACTGTCTAAACTTGTACATAGTCAATACTTAAAGTTGACCCGTCGGTTTCCATTGTAAGGAACACGTCGTTCCTTCCCACGCCGTGCGTGGCAACGTTGGAGCAACAGATCTACTCTTCCCATTGGGCAACGCTGGAAGCCATACAACGATGGATCTCCAGAACAACAGCCGTTGGATCGTTCTCCAAACTTTACATGTGAATATATTTTGGAATTTATGTGATATTCATTTACCTTTTCTTTAGATATTGGAATCGATTGATTTTCATCTGTGTTTTGTAGAAAATTTGAGAAATATCCACGTGGATATTTGGCGGGGAGTGTACTGTAATTCCATTACAAATATTTATCCAGGACTTATTGGATATTAATTACCGTTTTTAGATTGTGTCAATTTAACACGTCTTTTTATTCTTATTGATCGGTTCCGTATTGCTGTTTTTATGTAACTTCCCCGGGATTGTTCCACATGTTTTTACGATTTCAGTCTCTCTTCCGGCTTGGATTTCAACGTGAGGACATGCATCACAGGATTCTCTCTCGTGTTTCCAGTTAAGATCCACCAAACGCACAGTGTAAGACATTTAATTATATTCCTATTATCTTCCTGAGATGTTAAATTATTGTTTTATTTACACACTAACAGTGGAAAAGTAAATGTTCAATTTTACTTTCGTTTTTGAATTGGCTAAATCATGGAGCATATCCCGGCCTTGGATTTCGTCATCGGAAACTATTTTCAACTTAAAATGTGAACTTTAATAATTTCATTAATTGTTTATAAATTCTAGAAATCTATTATTTCGATTTATCTGTGTATTTCATGTTTCTTGAATTTAATTAATTTCGAATCTATATTTTTATCTGTACTTATGCTCGTTTCAATTATGTTTCAGTAATTTACCCTGCTGTATACATCGTGGTTAATAAATGATAGTTCCCCGGAATTTGTCGTTCAATAAGCCCCGTATAACACTTGGTTAGCTATCTGCCTCACGGGCAGAATACTTTTTAATTTAATGCAACTTTTCTAAAATGCATGAATGTTATGGTACTTCGAATTACCGAAATGCCGTAAAAACCGAAATGTTTCATACATGAAATTGGACAAAATGTCATAAGATTTATTTCTAATTACCTCATTTCTGACTTTTTTGACGTTTGGAAAATACTAAAATATTTAAAATAAGAGATCGCCCATGTAAAACAGAAAAAAAAAACAGGAGAGGAAAAGCAATCATTAGTTTATGTTTTTCGTAAATAGAGCATTTGAATTCATTTATCTCTTTCGCATAGGAATAAGGGGCAAAGACATTAAATCCCAAACCTCATAAAAAAGACAGAGCACATTACATGGACACAAAGAAAAACGCAAAACATGAAATCCTGTAGACACTATGGAATTGAATACTATAATTAAATTTCAACTTATGATCTCTGGAAGATACGGCAGTTCGTGTCTGTTGAAACACAACTTCAGGACTAGCGATTTCTTGTTGAGGCTTTAGCGAGTTTTCCAAGTTTATAATATTTGGAATGGATAATAATGAGATGTGGAATAAGTGTACGCGACACAACCCACAATTACACGGCAATTTAGAAAAACCACAATGGACAACAGCCAGCAGCCTCCAACGAGACCATTTGGCACTGCTCGCGGTTCTGCAATTGGCCCATGGTCTAAATAAAATGCATATAAGGCCACACAGAATTAATTTCTTGTTCTTTGGATTTTGACTTTTAAAAAAAGGAGCGAGCGAGCGAAATTATTTTTATTAATTTTTTTTCTGAAAATCTGATTTTTAGGAGCGACTGATTTTTTTTTAGGCGAGCGACTTGTTTTTAAATTTTTAAAAAGTTTTTTTCCTGGTTTTTAATGTAAAAGTGAGGCGAGCGAGCGATTATTTTTATTTTTGAAGAACATATGTGAAATATTTAAAAACTTCTATTTAAAGTATAACAAATGCTTGTTCTCAGTGGTTTATGGCTTTTCCAATTGATTAATATACTATTTAAGCAGGAAACGATTGTCTTTAGTTGTTTTTTTTTCTCTGAAGAATTGCTGTCTTGGCTTTCTATCAATAGCCACAAGTAGACCAAGAGAAAGTCAATTAATACACCAAACAAGTATGACTATGTCCCAAAATCTTGCTGGCAAGGCATAATTTTAAGATAAAATATTGAAAAGAAAAACAACTTCCTATCTTTATTCACAAAAAAAACCATAAAACAACATAACAATTTGTAAATATTTATTAAAAAATATTACAAAACAATCCTTGGTCAATGGTGAATTGGATGTTCATAGATGGTGTCATTAATATCCCATTATTGTCCTTACACATAAGTTAGGGATTTTCCTTAATGTTTTCAATTTGAACCATGTTGTTTTTACATGTATAACTGAGGTCATCCGAGGCAAAATACCACAGGAACTTGAATCTATCAATAAAAGGGGTCGACTATACATCGTATATGGCATCCGATTCTTTAAATGTTATGAATGTTTTTAAATAAATCAATGTAAGAGTCGTCCATTTGACATGCAATTGCCGTATTTTGTAACAATACTTTTACTTGGTGGCAACAGATTTCATTGTTTTCATCGGAGTGTTTTGTTTGAGGGGAATGAAACGTAGTTTCAACCGTTTAAGTTTAACGTCTTTTCCGGTTTTGTCGTTGCCTTTTCGGACTTTTGACACTAGAATGCCCCTTTGGTGCCTCTGCTTATATCATGAATGTATCTCCAATATTGGAGCACTAAACTTAACTAACAAGCGATTAGACAATTTATAAGAGTACATGGTTGAAAATCGGCAATTTTTTGGTTGTTTACTTTTGCAAAAGACAAATATTTTTCAAACGCGGAGATAAACAAAAATTTTGAACACAACTTCCGGCTCCGGACGCGGGCGGGTTTCCGGTAAATGCGAGCGGAAGAAATTTATATTTTTTTCTTAAGGAAACAATTTCACATGCGGGTGGTCCGACGAACAAGTAATTAATTCGGCGTGGCCTAACTAACTTTATGTATATTGTCTAATTTTTATTTTCATTTATGCTGGCGTCACACTTTCCCGATTTTGTCCCCAATGGATACACGAGTATGGATATTTCTAAATCGGGAGTGATCGTCTCCAAATCCTCTGACCTTGACATCATTTCTACACTTATTGACTTAAAATTTGGGGTTTTTTTTGTGTTCAATCATTTATGTTCAGTCTGTTTCTCAATGAAAATGTCGAGAATTTATAAATAATAGTTGAAAACCTAGGTATTGAGTTGGTGCCAGCAGGCAAGACTTACTGTAGTGTTAACTCTCGTTTTTTTTTTTTAAATTTTTCTTTTAATATTACATAAAAGTAAAATAAAAATAGTTCACGAAATTCATATTTTATAACGTAACTCCGTTCGTTTTTATTCAAACTTTTTTTTCATTCTATTATGTAAATATTTCGTTTCGTTTCGTTTTAAATAAATATTGTTTTGTTATATTTCGTTTCGTTGGGTTTGTTAGTTTAAATTAGTTTAAAAGTACCCGCGGCGACGGCATTAACCTTTGTGTAAAGATTTTATGAGCACCATCATATGTCAAAAAATATGAGTCCTTTGTTGATAAAACTTGGTATGCATCTGCCCCAATAGCTGCATCCCCACTTTTTGACTTTGATCTTGACTTCCCAGTTGAGAGACTGAGAACTAGTTTAATTATCTCAGGAGACTGTGTCAATTTTCAATACTTATATTAGAAAAGCTTTGCGAGTACATCCATATATCAAGAGGTTAATGTAACTTGGTATACATATGCCTCAATAGTACCTTAGCACAGCTGCGTTCCAGTTTAAATGTCAGTCATATGTACTGAGGGCAGGGGATACCTAACTGTTAGCTGGTTTACTTAAGTTTTCTGTACATGCATTTTTTTCTTTGTACTGATTTGTTGTTTTTATGCCCCTGCGACGACATGTCGGGGGCATTAAGTTTTACTCATGTTCGTCCGTACCAATTTCCGTCAAGCTTTTCTCAGAAAACATCTATGGGAATGATTTGAAACTTGGTAGGATGTTTCAATATGACAAACTGTATGTCCTAAGCGACTCTCAGGTCTGTCAGACATCTACTTCCTGTTTTGGACCAGGTCGATATGAAAATCTATGAAAATCGACATAAATATTTTCGTCAATCTTTTCTCAAAAGCCGTACATGGGAATGATTTGACACTTGGTAGGATGGTTTAGTATGACTAACTGTATGTTCTTAGCAACTTTCATGTCTCTCGGACAGCTTCTTCATGCTAATTTAGGCCTATAGCGTGGGCATCCGTGTCACATGGACACAATCCTTCTTTATTTGTTTTCTATTTATTTACTTTTCGTTTATTATCGTAGATTTATTATTATTTTTTAATTGTATTTATTTCATTATAATTATTTCGTCCATTTTTAGCCTTTTTAAATTAACAAGTGTCTCGTAGGTAATGGCCGGTTATCAGATTTACTTTTCTCTATCTAATTTTATCTCATGTATTTTATGTAAGATTAGTAGTGTTTTATTGTGTGAGTTGAACATGCATATATTCTATTTTGTCATATTTATTGTTAATCTGATATGTGACACTACAATAAATAAATATATTATTTTGAAAAAAAAATGATTTGATTATCAATAGTTTGAAAACTTTAAAAATATTCCTTTCAATTAATGTTAGTTATTGTAGAACAGTTTGTTGCTTAACGAGATGCAAATTAGTAAATATGACACCGCTATAGAGATTAGCAAACTCTCTATTATCACCTACATGATTGGTATGTCATGAATTACATGTCAAAGAGATCTGCCATTTCCTATGTCCGTTATCCTTGTTTATACATCTACTTATCAAGATGAAATCTGATCCTAATATATCAAGTAAACATGCTGCTCCTCAATCATTTGAAACAAGGTTTCCTTTTATCATGTTTTATGAGTGTCAAATAATAGTAATTAATATTTCTCTGTGCATAGCATATGTACTTAATATGAAGAATCATTGATAAATTGTTACATTGGTCTATTGTACTGAAACATGTGAACAATATGTTTAGGATTAAAACATTTGAACCACCTTCGCCCCAGGTGAAAAGAGACTTGTGCAGAAAATTTAATCTTTCTTGTAGTGAAACATTTGGATATCAATGTATCTCTGAAAATCTGAGTTCACCATTAACAATACATCATATAAGAGGTGACGGAAATTGCTTATTCAGAGCTCTAGCTTTTATGATTTCTGGAGATGAAGATCAACATTTCAAAATAAGGGAAATTATAGTGAATAGTATAGAGTTTGACAGGAGTGTTCAACAAAGTGGCGTGTTAGGTTGTGATCCATCAATATATTTAACTTCAACACAAATGAAGGAAGATGGAACATGGGGGACAGATGTTGAATTAATGGTTGCTTCTGCTGTCTTCAATATTCCAATTTATACATACACATTGTATGGAGGACAATTTAAATGGTTGGAATTCCTTCCTTCAGAAATAACAAGAGATTTCAGCCAAACATATTCATGCGCTTTGTATATTAAACACACAAGCCTGTGTCATTATGATGTGGTTACTTCAGTGGCACCTAAGACTGAAATGGATGGACAAGAAGAGGCGGCTCAAGTCGACACATTCCAGATCACTATTTCTGACATGGTAATTTTATTATTTTTAAAAACAATAGTAATATTTAAAAATATTTTTTAAACTTGATTAAGCTCAAAATATTACTGGGTAATATATTCATTTAGGAAATCGATTTAATATATCGGAAAGACAATTAATTAAATAAATGTAACTGCACTTGGAGACCATTAAGACCTTTTTAATGTTTTTTACAGACAAACCTGTAAGGAACGGATATTTCTAAAAATGCAACAAATATCTAAAGCAGTTACTTTTCAATTAGAAAGGGAATCATTACACACAGTTGTGAATTATACATGTAGTTGAATTAATGTTACTTTTTCACTGTTATGTTTTACCATGTATACGACCATGATCTGTTTAGATTTGAGGTGTTGACTTCTAAAGACAGTAACTAGTATTTTATTTTCTTATTTAAAGGACAATTCAGCTTCCAATTTAAAAGATGTTCTTGGAATGTCATTAGATATAGACCACAACAGTGATGAACTAGGCATATCATTGGAGAATATGGATTCAGATTCCAACGTTTTAGAAAAGTCCGTTGATGAATTAGGAATATCTATTGGAAGTTTAGATATCTCAGAAACGTTTGATAACCATGATCATTTGCAGTTGTTCAGTGAAAAAGATGAGGATTTCATTAGTGCTGGTTGCTCCTTTATAGCTGAAAATGATGCTATACTTACAACTGTAAGTGCTTGTTCTAAGCATGCATGATCCCACCAATATTTAAATTTTGTTATGTTACTTTATAAAATTTTTATTCATATGAACATTTGTCATCACTTTGCGTCTGTCATCTGTCAGTTGTCCATCCGTCCACTTTTAAAACGTTAAATCCTCTGACACCATAAGTCCAATTCAAACCAAACTTGGTATGATTGTTCATTAGCATTAGAACTTTATACATATCTGAGCAACACCTACACAGTAAAGGAAAACATGCTTCAAAGAATATTGTGTGTCAAAAGGGATGTTTTTCAAGGCCTCCTCTGTCACTATCAGGTGGCCATAAACTGAATAGAACTGAGCTTTTCTATTTATCTCTGCCTATGTCACAGCATTAAATTATACTAAATCGTAAACCTGTTAGGTTTTTTTTCTTGCTATTGAAATATTTTTGATTTTTGGTATTCAATTTGATCAGAACACTTCTTTTTTTTCAGGAAAACAGATTACAGGAAGATCCTTATGATTTTGACATTGAGGTAAGGGGAGAGGCATACACACATACGTATAAATATATTAGATTCTTTAGTAGATACCTTTTGCAGTTACAGGTTGTACAACGATAGAAAAATGTTACTTTTATAATAAATCAAAAGATATGTTTTTTTATTGAAAACAAAAAATGTTTTTCTGACAATTTCTGATAATTTGATCATAGGCATAATGACATATATTTATAACTAGCTTACCAAAAGATATACATTATTTTACAATTGTACTCAAACTGATGACTTGAAGGGTAACTTTTTTTTAGTATGAAGATACACTTTTTATACCAAGTGCAATCAGACAGACATCAACACCAAGAAAAGTGAAAACTCTAAAAATGGTATGGTACATTTAAATTATGGAAATCAGCGTAAATTGAAGAATAATCTGACAAAAGTTAACAATTGTATTTTACATTATAACACAAAGCCTCTTTGTGAATTATTTACCATGGGTAGCTTGATTCTTCAGATTTCATGACTATTGTAATTGTTATAGCTCTACTAAATAAATGTTTTATTGAAAATCTTCATTACTATGATATAGATACATTATAATGTTAATGTCCCATCTACGTCCTAAATCAGGTTAACCTACAAGATGAAGTTAGTTTACCAAAAAGGAAGTTTGATATGACCCTGAAACATTATACTCATTTACTCCAGGGTATTACCAGACAAAAATCATCATAAAATTTTACCTGTTTGATCGATTAACCATGGTTGATAAAAAAGGGGGGATTTTAAACTAAGGGTACCTAGAGGTTGAGGTATCTTTTTCATCAACATGAAACTTCATACAAATACAAATGAGGAAATGAGCATAAAATTATGCCTGTCTCACCAACTTCATGATTGATTGATCACAGAACAAAGGGTTGCTATACTAAGGTTTACTTACTGTGGTACCATCATGAAACTTAATAAATCGTTTAATCATCTTGCACGAATAAAAATAAATGTTGCAAGATGGGGCATTATTTCTTTTTTTATAAAAGAAATGTTTGTGTTTATGTTTTAGATTCAAGAAAAGGATGTGTTTACAAAGAAGCAAATAGTAGAGTCAAATGATAGCAGAGAAGATCACAATTTGAGTTTTTTAAGCGACACAAGTTTGAAAGATCCCGCCGGTATCCCAACAAAAAAGTTATATCTTAAAGGCAAATCTCCGAAACTGTTGCAGAAAGCTTTAAAATGTGCCAGAGCAGCAGTAGTGAAACTTAAAGGCTGTAACTGCATCCAAGACATCACCGAAGAAGAAATAAAAAAATATCGTTCTAGATTTTGGACAAAATCTATTGAACAAAGGATTGAATGGTTTTTAGACAAAGTTTCGGAGGTGAAGATAAAGCATGGTTGTACATTTTACAATATCGATGATGGGAAACGAGTTTGTGGATTTTGCTTTAGGACCCTGTACAAAATAAATAAAAATTTTTATTACAAATACTTGAAGAAAGGTAGACGTGGGGACATAGCAGCAGGGATGATAAATCGGCGCAAAATGGGAAATACAACCAGTGAAACAATATCATGGATAGAAGATTACTCTTCAAATAGGGCAGATCAGATGCCAAATAACCAGGATTTGATGTTACCATGTGGGACCAGAAAAATTGGCATCTATGAACAATATGTGGCGGAAAGAACTGAGAACTTACGATATTCTGTAAGCAGATCTGCATTTTATAAACTGTGGACCGACAGATTTCCAAATTTAAAGATTAAACAAGTGAGTAAACAAAATTAATATTAAATCAAATAAATTGAACAAAGTAAAATGGTAACAATTCCGGAAAATCTTACATCAATAATTATTTACACAGCGCTAAGAGATAAAACTGGTCATGCTGTTTTATAATCTACACCAATCAGAAGTTCATTAATCACATTAATTAATAATTTTGACCATGAAAAATTTGAGATCAGGGGCCTTATTTTTGAAGCTATCTTAGGACTAAGTGACAGCTAAGCAGCCTCCTAAACCAAATCTTAGGCCTAAGTCAAATTTTCGTACCTGTCTTAATTTGTAAATTTCCCAAGTATCGTCCTAAATTTAGGAAGATAAACTAGGTGACTTAGGAAATTCCTAATTTTTTTAGGATACCAAATTTATACAGAAAATTTCTTCAAGGATTCGTTTCTGTTTATGTTGCCAGTCTATTAATATATTTTCTTACAAAATGTTTTGTTGTTTCGTGATCTCAAGACGTCAATGGAAAGTCTTGAGATCAAGGTGGACTTATGTATTACGATCTCATAAAAAAAAATTAACATTTCAAATATTTAATTTGTAATATTTTCGAACAAAAAAATGGGCTACGTTTCATGCACATTTTGCACTTTGCTGATTAAAACGATTGCTGAGACGTTCCTTACGAGGTTCCTAAGATGTACCTAAATCGATTGCTGAGACATACCTTAGGAAATTCCTATGAAAGCCCCTGATCTAGCTAAAGTAAATTAAAAGTTAACCAAAATTAATTTTTCAATAAATAATAGAAATTTATCTCATTTATCTCACAAATGAAAAAAAAATAAATACAGTTGTACTTGCACTTAAAAGTTGAGTTTGTTTCCATTGTAGGTGAACTCATTTTCAAAATGTACAACCTGTGTCTACATAGAACGAGAACTTCAAAAAACTAGAGATCCAGCCCAAAGAGCCTACTTTAAAAAGTTAATGACCGTTCATAATGAGAGACAAATGTAAGTTATATATAAATTATTTTTATTGTAAATGATAAAAATAAGAAAACCTTTTTCAATAAGCATGATAAGGTTTATCTTACAGATTTTGAAATCATTTTTCATATTAAAAAGTTTGTTTTACAATTAAGGAATACATGACTGTCATATTTTTCTTTAAATTGGGATATGAAAAGAAAAAGAAATTCAAAATGATTCAAAACAGGTAAATTTTATTTATTAAAGCATGAAATAACTAAAATAGTGTAACCTCCAGTAAAAAGTGGGCGTTTCCCCATGAAGAATGTTTTTATTTGTATATGTTTTTTTTTGTCCAATCAAATCTACTTATCCAAAATGATTAATAATATTCATTCGAAATATCTTTCAGGACAGAGAGAAGGTATTATTATGAAAAAAGAGAACAGGCAAAGCTTAATCCATCAAAATACATGAGTGTAATAATTGATGGCATGGACCAAGGTAATTACATTTTATTATGATCTGGCTAAGCTGCTTTTCTTATGTTCTGGTCTATAAGGTTACGGGTATTTAATAATTGATACTTTCATACTTGTTCTTCCTTTTCTCATATGCCAGCATAGAAAGGAAAACTTGACCGAATTAAAGATAATATTTCTTTTTGGTAACCTGTTTCTAGATTAGCTAAGACATTTGTGGTTTGGCATATTTGGAGATTGTTTGGTGTTGAACTCTTAATTTATCAATTTTTTATATATTTTTGGAATTATAAGTGACTTATAAGAACTTTGAAATCCTTTATGCATGAGGGGTTAATATGGTGATTTTTTTTACTTTTATTTGTACATGTATAAATGTGTGACAACTGAGATAATTTAATTCATAATTCCATGATTAAAAAGAAACAAAATAAGTGCAATGCTTTTGCCAGTATAGACACATGTACATAATGTAGGCAAAACATCAATGGTCCTTTTGTTAATTATAAAGTATCATTATAGATGTTTAAGCAACAAGTTACATTACACTATTGTCAATGATTTAAAGTAAATACCTTAACCAAATTTTATTATTGCTATTTTCTGAAAAATGAACAATATCTTGTTTATTTCCAGCTAAAACTAATCTTCCACATTTTACTGGCAGGCTCCATAAGGTAAGTTAATTAAAATGTGATAGATATTTATTATTATACATTGAAATATTGAACATGTTGAACAAATTACATGATACACACACAAACAGTTTCATCATTTCCAAAGCTTATGAAGTATGTTATGTACATGATGTATGTGAATCTAAATAAAGAGAGAAAGCAACTTAGAATATGTACTTTAAAAATATTCACCATGCAAGGGGGGGGTTGATTAAGAAATTAAAATGGGGTAAGGTTTTTCACAGTGCACTGCAGGTTAAAGGGGTGGTCCAGGCTAAGCTCCACATCCACAAGAAAAAATAAAAGGAATAATTCGTATAATTTAGTAAAAATATTCTTATTAGAAATTGTTTTGTGATTTCACTGAAAACTGATAGATTGAGTGGGACTCACTTTAGCATTAAGCTTGCTAACAAATCCAGGATAAATTTAACTATAAACTAAAGAGTCTTAAATATTCATCAATCAGCCAATATAATTACTACACCTGGCGCGCATTTTCTTTATCAAACTTAAAGAAAAGTAACACAAAAATAAAAATAAGATCATATACAATATCTATTCAGTTCTTTATTTCACATTATTCATTACTAAACAATTATTTTTCATTTGAAATTGCTTTTAAAATAGTTCAAACTATTAACAAATTTCTTTTTAGGGAATTGACCCATCATCACTATTAAAAACCCATATTCAAGGAGTGATAAACCATGGATTACATACGTTCAGTACATATGTGGACTTATGTGAATATTCACATGATGCAAATCTTGTAATGAATGTTTTGTTACGGTCTTTAAATGCAGCAATTTCAAAAGTAAGTATTTAGTTTTATTTTATCAAGGATGTTTGCTGGTCAGTTTAAAAATAACAAGATATCTAAATCTATATATTTGATAAATAGACAGTAGATGAAGGAACAAATTAAATAAGCTTTAGAAATCATAGGCAACTTATTAATAAGCGTTCAAAATTAGGCGGGAAAAGTCTTTCTTAGGCCTTTTCCTCTGTTTAGCATTAGGTTGATTTTACGGGTAAAAACATATGAAAACATACAAGAAATTTATATAATTTTATGAATAAGCTCTTACTTACCCAATTAACCCTATTTTCTAAAGAAATCAGGAGGTTGTTGGGCAAATTATCCCATTTTTAATAGTAAAATCCAGAGGATTCCCGAAATCTTTCTGAAATCTCAAAATTGGACAGCAACCATCTTTAAGATTGTTTATTTATTTTTTTAGACGTATTCTTATTGATAAATGTATTCAAAATGTTAACGTTGATTAACACAACATTATTGGACCAGTCATGAGTCATTCTTACTCAATAAAATATCCGTAATGATATAACTTATGATAACATATTACTTACTAAAACACAGATATGGCAATATAATTTTAATTCTTTTTTAAACTTGTTTTTGTATGCTATTACAGGATGGTAAATTACCCGAGATACTTTTCATACAAGCAGATAACTGTGCAAGGGAAAACAAGAATAAATATATCCTTGGATTTTGTGAGCTACTTGTCATGCTGTCAGTGTTTAAAGAGGTAAATAAAATATGTAAATATATATGCATTACATGAGAACAAACGATAATTAAATTTTAATATTACCGGTATTAGTAATATAAATTTCATATTTTTATGCATTAAGGTAGCACGATACAAAAGTGCTAAATTTTATCAAAATTTTAATTTTTAACTTTTTCAATACTACTAAATGCCCCTTTTCTAATGGTGCAGAAATATTTTCAGTACACCTAATAATTAATGAGCTATGGTGATGATTAAAAAATCAAAACAAGTGCACATGTAATTTAAGCTGTCAATAAACCATGGAGGTTGGTCTTATCTATAACAGCTGGAAAGTTTAATGACTTTTGACCAGTCAAGTTAAATGAATGAGATGGACAATCAATAGTGGAAACATCTGGTCAGTGAAGGAGGAGTCTTGCTCTTTACAGTTAACAACAGACCTGAGATAAGGTCAATTTGATGTAATATTTCCCGCAATTTCTGAATTTAGTGTAGGGGTTGTGCATTTTAGGCTATATTGGATGGAACTAAGGTTTGTAGGTCAAATAAATGTTGACTTATGATGATCTAAGAATCCTACAGTGCTCCCATGGTAGAATCATGCCATTTGATCTAGTAAATGGGGCTCAAAGTAGGAAATTGATATTTTGGGGGTTTTTCCACTTTCATTTTTCAAGAGAAAAGTAAAGTTTGATTGAATTTAGCTCCCACACGAGTACCCCAATGTGGCTGGTTTTTGGATATGTTATTCCAAGGTCTATTATCAACAAAACGGTGTCTCAGATTTTAGATTAAAGCTTTAGGAAATATTTTATGTACACAAAATATGACTTTATTCGAGTATGGAATGTGATAGGAAAATTCTGAGACACGGTTTTGGAGGTCATGCTGTGTTGATTCAGATCAAATCAATGTTAAAGATATTTGAAATGCTAGGAGAGCTAATTTCATTTGAGTCAGTTGTGTTGAAAGTTTTAATTTTGAACAGTAATTCCATCTGCTATACATTATGGTTAATTATCATAAAGGGTTACATTTCCTCTTTCTAATGATGTCTCATCCATTAAAATTGGTAAAATAATAAGAAAGTTATGCCTGTCTAAAGTGTGATGGTTGGACTAAAACAACCTTTGTATTGTGCTACCTTAAATTATATATAACCGAAATTTGTTTTCATCACGCATCTAGTTTTGAGCCAATGCAAATATATTACCTTGTTTTAAAATGCCATTGTGTTAAAATGTTAAGAATAGGAAAGGAATGAACTTAAGCTAATTCCTATCTGTGATATTCATTTTTCAACATTTCCATAACAATTGCAGCACAATTATATATATATATATTGAAAATACTCACATTCCAATATCTTAGAAGAGTAAAAATATAAAATTAATATAATTAAGTCTTATTGACACTCTTATTATTTTCGTGACTTGTTTTTTTTCTATCAAGTAACTGTAAAAATTCTCTGTTTAAGCAAATTGAGGTTTTTTTTTTAAATAATTAGGAACACGAAAGGTTTGCTATAGCATGCAAGAACCACTTACTCTTCCGGAGCACTTAAGTTTGCTCTTGTTTGTATATATATATTGTAAAATGTTAACTTCTGTTCTTTTCAATAGGTCCATCTTTCCTTTCTATATGTTGGTCACACCCATGAAGACATAGATGCCGCCTTTTCAAAGATTTCAACAACTTTGCGATCAACAAATGTTGAGACAATTCCAAAATTGTTATTGAGTTTAGGTGCTATCCAAATCCAAGGGGTATTTGATGTTAAATCTTGGTTGTTGCCATACTTGAAAGATATGAAACACCATTCCAAGCCGTTGCATTTCAAGTTTTCTAGAGACAGTTTAAACAAAACATGCTTGTCATATAGAGCAAACAGCACAAAAGTTTGGGCTCGACTTGAAGAAAGCATTTTAACTGGTATACCAGCTGGCAAACCTATGGTTCTTATTCCACCAAATTTTGGAAAGATAGATGTGGATGGCATTAAAGCAAATATTGAAAAAAGCAGGTACATCATGTCAGAAGAAAGCCAGTATAAATGGTGGTGCGGATTTCTTGCAGAACTGAAGGAACTGCAGCAATCAGAAAGGAAACAAAAACAATATGCTGAAAAGGGGGCGATTTGGTTGCTACCAAAGCTACAAAATAAGGCGAACCTCCATAAAGAAAAAGTCCAAGAAATTTCAAAATCTGCTCATATAGAAGCATTAATGGATAAAGATTTGGACGATCCAATTGTAAGTATAAATTGGGTAATGGGGAGGTTCAGACAAATTTATTTCTTCTTCATATCTTTGTTAACAGTGGGTATGTCTTTATAACTGTGTCTGTTAAATCTTGTCTCTAATGGGCTTAAAATGAGCAAAGATAATTCTACCGCAGGTCAGAATCTTTATATTATAACAGCTAGTCAATTAAAAGCTTATCTGATAAGTATCATCTGATTAAGTATATCAAACAAGAAAGATTAACAATATCTGGAACAAATTACAAGCAGTCTATGGCATGTATGTTACCAATTACTGAAAACATGGACAGGGGTACATGTACATGTGCATGAAAAAAAATAAATCTTTTGATCTATAATTGCTTTTGACATTTATCTATCTTGTTACAATATTCTATCTGTTAAAGATTTTTCACAAATAATATTATGATGCCACATAGTGTCTTAAAATTGGACAAGCACCTGAAAACGGCGTTTATGCTTTGGCAAGTAAGTCTACAATGGTGTTGTGTATTCAGGAAAAAGTAGTCTACAAAAGGGTTGTGGTTAAAAACCTCTATCTACCCCCCCCCCCCGGATTTTGTACAATGACCCCCTTAGTCTAAACGAACCTTTAGAAAGTTGATCGACATCTTTTTCAAGAGTATACAGATTTAAATATGAATAAAATAAAAATAAATGCACACTGGTAAATTATAATAGATTCTTTATCTTAGATTATTTATTTTAAATATTATATATCTTCCAGGTTACAGTGCAAAGCAAAGGGAGAGGAAAACATAAGAAGAAATGATTTATACTTATAACAATCAGAAAGAAACAAATGCACGGTTTAATTAGCAGATTGTGATACACAGACCAACTATTAGTAACTTTATTTGTTAATACTGCAATTTAATACTTAAAGTCCTTGTATATTATTTGATATTATTTTTGTACATATTTGTTATGTGATAGTACTTTTGATTTTTTTAAACTAACTTTAATGGTAATGTGTTTATGATTCCTTGTGACTATTTGCTAACATTAATGTTTAATGAATCATGTCATCTTATGTATTTCTGAAATTCCTATCTTGTCATTCCCAAACATAGAATATTTTGTAATTAATGCATTATAAATACAGAGTCTTATTTGCAGTATTAATCAGATTTTCTGCATTGAAAATTTAGTTTAAAAAAATCTATCTACATATGGTTATTAGAAATGATGACATCACACAACTAAATTTGTCACTTTATCAATTCCATAGCAAAATCGTCTTTGGTCATATAATTTTAATTGAAATACTTATATATTTTATGCATTTTTTCAATCTAGTTAGAAACTGAAACTTTAAATCTATGCTGTCATCAAATTTGTTTTCATCATTTTATTTTCTATGGTGATGGTATTTAATAATAGGCTGTACATGTAGAAGTGTAAATGTGTAGATGTGTGAAACTCAGGACTATTTTATAGGAATATTAAAAACAACAGCACTTTTATTAATTTATTTGGTTGTTATTGGAACCATCATTTCAATTTAAGATTTATTAAAATTGTTTGGTTATATGGGTTTATAGAATTTTAACTATCTTGGCATCTAATAACAATAATGTGAAATAATGTTTAAAAATGCAACTTATGACAATTAATATTGTGCTTCATTACACTTTTTTCAGTTCATATGAAAATGTTATTTTGTAAACATACACTATCTATTCCTAAATTCATGTATGTGTCAGCCTTTTACCTTTAGCTCTTTTTTTCTGAAATGTTACATTAAATGACTTACAGATTAAAGTAAAATTTAGAAAATAAAAAGATTTTAAAAGCAAAAATGGTCATCTTTATTTATTCATTTTATTGATTCTAAATTTTGTTGTTTCAAACCAGTTTGATTTAGAATGTCCAACTCTAATGTCAACCTGCCCTATTGACTGTGTTTCACTAACAACTTTTAATAGAGCATATAATGTTACCCTATCATTTTAAGAACATTTTTTTCTAAAGTTACTTCTACTCTTTCAAATTAACATGTACTCAGTAGCTATAGAGTAATGTTACCCTATCTAGGGGGAACAAAACTTCTTAGGGTAATGTTACTCTATCATATTGATAGATATTTAGTGCTATAGAGTAATGTTACCCTATCTTCTTGGGAACAAAACTTTTTAGGGTAATGTTACTCTATCATATTGATAGATATTTAGTGCTATAGAGTAATGTTACCCTATCTTCTTGGGAACAAAACTTCTCAGGGTAATGTTACTCTATCATTTAAATAGGTATTTATTTTGCTATAGAGCAATGTTACCCTATCATCTAAAAAGGAAAGTTTCTTAGGGTTATGTACTCTCATTTTTAAGGGTAATGTTACCCTATCATTTTAAGATTTAAGTGGCGTTGATGAACAAAAGTTATTAGATGATGCTGACAGTTGTTTCTATCAATTTCCGTGAGGCATGTTTCTCTACTCTATTAAAAATGTTCTCAGGGTAATAATACCCTATGATTTGATCACAGTTTCACTGGGAGTTTCTTGTTAAAGTATTGTTACTGTCTTTTCTGTGTTCTGTATTGCTTAATCAATGAGTGATGACCATTCACTAAACAAAAAGGACACTTGTAGATTTTCCTCTTTTAATTTGGAAGGCATTTTTATAAAAAAACATTACCGTAGAAATCGGGATGGGATATTCCCTTTACAATTAAAATTCGACGTGTACAGTTAATTTTTTCAATAAGGTATAGATATTTATGATAAGACTTAGTAAACTACTTCACAAATTTGTGGCAACGATGTCCTTGTTTTAGTATTTGCTTTGTAATACACCGGTTTTTATAATTAAAATCAGACACACCACTGCAGATCAGGGCATATCTTACCAATTGTGAAATATATACTTCGTAAGATACCTCCCTCTAGCTAGAAAAAAAAAAATAACAATAGAAAATAAAAAATCATTCCGTTTATCATATATTTTAGTGTGTAATTTTCCATTGATAATTCTTAAATCTATATCTAAAAATGGGCATCTATCCCCGGTAAGGTTAGATTTATTCAAAGTTAATTACTTCGGATATATTTCCGTAATAAAATTTAAATGTGGGATTGTTTAGTGAAAGAATGTCGTCAATATATCTGTATGTGTTGTTAAAAGTTTCAATGAGATGTTGTTTGTTGGGGTCTTGACAAAACAAAAAAGGTCAGCAATTAGTGGAGCACAATTAGTTCCCATATGGATGCCGATGACTGGGCGATAAATTGTTTTCCCCAAACGAGTATAAATGTTGTCCAAAAGATAATTTAGTGCAGTTATCATTTCTGCATCAGTCCAATTGAAGTAATCTTGATGAGTCTTGTGTGGGTTAGGCTCGCGTTGTGTTTGAATTGTGCGGTTTTGCTATGGTTTTCTATGGTAGTTACGAAAAGACGTCTAACGTTTCTAGCTTGTATTCACCAACTCACTTATATACATAAACGACGTCACAAAGAATAGCGGCCGCGCCGCGAAAGGCGACGTTAACCCTTAGCGTAATTTACAACATTCTGGGGCCGCCGAAAATGAACTTTAACTAAAAAGGAAATACAATATGATAAATTACTTTTAGAAAAAATGTACTTCTCTAAAATCATGAAACAACTTGAAAATGAATAAATGTTCATCAAAAAAATGAAAACTTCACATTGAAAGAATTAAAAGGTCTCTATTCACATTTACAGTCCATAATTTCACTTCACTCTGTTGAATCTGTTATCTTTCTCCGGACGACCATCTTCTAGGATTCATCACTTCGGACTTCTAGCGGAAATAACTTCACAATTGGACGGTTTGTTATCCCGGTGTCGGTTTTGATGACGGCGGATCGAACTAAATTGTCTTTCCCGCGTACTAGTTCTTGAACGACGGCAAGTTTCCACGTAATGCGATTTGAGTCGTTGTGTACAAGTACTACATCTCCTACATCGATGTATTGTTCGTTTTTACCGGTTGCACGTTGATATTCTCTGAGTGATGTCAAGTATTCGTGACTCCATCTATTACGAAAATGTAGTAAAAGTTCATTTTGTCTACGTAAGTTAATATTGAGTTTATCGTGTAAATTGTCCGATATTCTCTAATGTCACTTCTTCCGGCGATGAATCTAATCTACGTCCATGTAACATATGCGACGGCGTAAGCGGTGCGGGATCCTTTAGATCGGTAGAAATGTACGTGATCGGACGATTGTTCAAAGTTCCTTCTATTTCGGTCACAATAGTTCGAAGCGTTTCTGTACTAACGCATGATTTTCCTAGGGTGCATTTTATTGCTCTCTTAGTAAGTCCGATTAACCGTTCCCAAAATCATCCGAACCACGGCGCACGATTAGGGATAAATTTCCATTCTGTTCCGGTTTTGCTGAGTTTCTCTTCGAGTCTGTTGTTTCGGTTAGCTCGTGTAATTCGTTCTGCTGCTGCTTTGAATGTCGTAGCGTTGTCGGAAAGAATAAGTCTCGGGACGGATCTTCTCGCACAAAATCTTCTGAACGCCAACATAAATGTTTCCTCGCTTAAATCGTTCACTATCTCTAGATGTATGGCTCTTGTTGCGGCGCACGTGAATAAACAAATGTACGATTTTACGAGTTCGTTCCTCTTTCCTCTCGTTATAAGTGCTCCAGTGAAATCTACTCCTGTCACTGAAAACGGAAAATCATAATTCACTCTGTCTTTGGGTAGAGGTGGAGGATCAGGTGTCCGATACGGTTAACCGGTAATCTTCCTACAAGTAACGCATTTTCGAAGTTGTGAGCGCACAACTTGTCTGATTCTCGGGATCCAGTATTTTTGTTGAATGAAAGAAATTGTGCTGTTCGCTCCTCCGTGGTGTGTTCTCTTGTGAGCGTCGGCTATAACTAACGCGGTAAAGCTGTGATGTGTCGGTAACAACGACGGATATTTAGTCTCTTCTTCGACAGGCGCGTTATGAATCCTTCCTGCACATCGTAAAATTCCACTGTTATCCAAGTACAACTTGAGCTGTCGAACAAGCGTTGTTTGGTTCCTTACTTTCGACGATTTCAGGCCTTTGATTTCATCGTGAAATGCTTCCTGTTGCACGGATTTAACTAGTACAGTTACTGCTGAGTTAAGTTCGCTTAACTTCGGATATCCGTTTTGTCGATTCTCTTAGGATACTCTCAAATTCCTGATGAAACGAAGCACATATGCGGTAATTCGAATAAGTCTCTGTAATGAGCTACATCTTGATGCGTCTATGAAAGGTTGTTTTCGGTTCATTTGTACGTTGGTGTCCGGTTTCCTGTCATCCGCGATCTCCTCTGTTATCGTTGATAGTGAGCTACAATTTTGCAATTTACGATTCCAAGTCGGCCATTTTTCATTGTGTATAATCCAGTTAGGCCCATTTAACCATAACGTATTTCCTTCTAGATGTGTAGCTGCAACCCCTCGCGTAAGATAATCAGCAGGATTATCATTTGTCGGGCAATATTTCCATTCGCATTGTCCTACTAATTCTCTTATCTCTGTAAGTCGGTTCTCAATAAACGGCTTTAATTTCTTAGTAGATGCTATCCAACTTAAGACGATTTGACTATCGCTCCACATGTGTATTGTCTTCGTGATCAGTATATTTTGTAGATTACTCGCTAATCTCGCTCCTATGACTGCTCCCATAAGCTCTAGTCGTGGTAGTGAAATAGCTTTCACGGGTGCTACACGGTTTTTGGCCATTACTAGTACTGATGAATGTCCGGTGACTAAGTAAGCACATGCTCCATAGGCTAGTTGACTTGCGTCTGTGAATACATGTAATGTACCGGACTTCTCGTTGGTGTTAAGTAGAGTTCTCGGAAAGCTCATAGCGGTTGCTTTTTCAATGTCTTGACTGATTTTGTTCCATTTTGAACTCAAATCTTCGTTTAGAGGTTCATCCCAGTCTATCTTTTATTTCCATAGCTCCTGCATAAACAATTTAGCTTTCACTGTTACGGGAGTGATTAATCCTAGCGGGTCAAAAATTCTGGAAGATAATCGCAAGACTTCTCGTTTCGTCATCGTTTTATCAATTCCTAAAACGTCTACGTGTTGGTATTCAAGTGTGTCCGTCTTAACGTTCCATCTCATTCCTAGTATTTTAACTAGTTTATCGGTGTCCATTACATTGTTTGTAATAGCTAGTGTGCGTACTTTTTCTGAGTTTGAGTTCCATGATCGGAGGTTGAATCCGGCATCTGATAGTAATTTTCTTGCTTCGGTGTAGAATTTCAATGCAGAGTTCTCGTCTATAAAGCTGGTTAAAACGTTGTCTACGTAAAGGGTTCTCTGAAGCTCATCTGAAGTGCTCGACGGGTTGTCTCTAAAATGTTTCATGAGCGTAGCACTTAGTATAAAGGGAGAGCACGTAGCACCAAAAAGTACTGCTCTGAAGCGATAAGTGATTAACGGACTTGACAGGTCGCTAGGGTCCTTCAGCCAATAAAATCTAGTAACATCTCTATCCATGGGATCAAGCTCGATCTGTAAAAAAGCTTTCTCAATATCTGCTACAACAGCGTGTTTGTGCATCCTGAAACGTACTAAAATTTCGATCAGATCTGTCATTATTGGTGGATAAGAGGCAAGACAATCATTTAAAGAGGGACGCCGAAAACTACAATGGACCAGATCAGATCTATAAATAGCGGAAGTTGAAATTCTATAAATAGAACGGAGAGGTTATTTTTGTTTCCCTACTATTTTCGGCCAGAAAATGGCAATGTGAAAAGAAATAGAGAAGTAAGATTAGAACACAAACACTTGCAAATATCTAGCTGCAAACATGTAATTCTCGAGGCCGCTTATTTATTTTTTTTTTATTGCGGTCCGCAACTAACAAAAATCATCAGCTACATGTTTGCAGCTAGCAAATTTCATACAATAAGAAATAAAATCAAGATTTTTTAACATGATCCCTGATATTTTTGTAGCCGGGTACAGTTCCTTCGAATTTCAAGTTTTGGTCATACATGTAGTTACTCATTTGATGGGTAGTTACTCATTTAGGTAACTACTCCCAGTTTGGGGGGTTGTGCCCAACCTTTTAAAACACAGATAATAATAAATTATAATATATGCGGACGGACAAACAGAAATGGGGGCTTGGAGATTGTCTTGCTGAATCAAATTACCTCGTCTGTAGATAACGTATTATTTTATTTTCTTCTTGAGCTTCTTCTCATGGGAAAACAAAAGGCTGGGAGGCTTTTCTACATACTTCCTAAATATTATTTGAACTGTTCTTCCCTCATTTCTATCAGTTGAATTGGTTTTACGTAACTGATTTGTATGAAAAAAAAACTCAGCTGTTTGATCTTCATGACTAGAAACAGTTAAATTCAATTTAACCTTAAAATGAAATGTATTAATTCTGTTCAAAAATATTATATATTAGTAGAAGTTTGGTGGCTTCTAAAATTAAATTATTTTTCCATGATTACTTTATTCAATATATTGGAGACTGATCAAAGTTTATTGAGGCATGGGACCGGAGCAGATGGAATTCTGACATGAAAAAATGTTTATTGTGTAGTTTAAAATTTTGATCTCATGCATTAATTTCCATTAAGAAAAAAGTACATGTCCCATGCAAATTGAATATACATGTATGACTAAACGTTAAAAAGTATATGATAACATATAATCTGATTCCACTTGTTGTTTACTATAGATATACAACACCTCTAGTCAGATACAAGGCAGTAAAACATATAATCTGACTCCACTTGTTGTCTACTATAGATATACAACACCTCCAGTCAGATACAAAGCTGTATAAAATATAATCTGATTCCACGTGTTGTTTACTATAGATATACAACACTTCTAGTCAGATACAAGGCTGTATAACATATAATCTATTTTCACTTGTTCTTTACTATAGATATACAACACCTCTAGTCAGATACAAGGCAGTATAACATATAATCTGACTCCACTAGTTGTCTACTATAGATATACAACACATCTAGTCAGAGTAGAGCTGTATAACATATAATCTGATTCCACTTGTTGTTTACTATAGATATACAACACTTCTAGTCAGATACAAAGCTGTATAACATATAATCTGACTCCACCTGTTGTCTACTATAGATATACAACACCTCTAGTCAGATACAAGGCTGTATAACATATAATCTGATTCCACGTGTTGTTTACTATACATGTAGATATACAACACCTCTTGTCAGATACAAGAGGTGTATAACATATAATCTGATTCCATTTGTTGTGTACTATAGATATACAACACTTCTAGTCAGATACAAGGCTGTATAACACATAATCTGATTCCACGTGTTGTTTACTATAGATATACAACACCTCTAGTCAGATAGAAGGCTGTATAACATATAATCTGATTCCACGTGTTGTCTACTAAATATATACAACACCTCAAATCAGATACAAGGCTGTATAACATATAATCTGATTCCACGTGTTGTTTACTATAGATATACAACACCTCTAGTCAGATACAAGGCTGTATAACATATAATCTGATTCCACGTGTTGTTTACTATAGATATACAATGCCTCTAGTCCAAATAGAGCTGTATAACATATAATCTGATTCCACTTGTTGTCTACTATAGATATACAACACCTCTAGTCAGATACAAGGCTGTATAACATATTATCTATTTTCACTTGTTGTTTACTATAGATATACAACACATCTAGTCAGAGTAGAGCTGTATAACATATAATCTGATTCCACTTGTTGTTTACTATAGATATACAACACCTCTAGTCAGATACAAGGCTGTATAACATATAATCTGATTCCACGTGTTGTTTACTATAGATATACAACACATTTTGTCAGATACAAGAGGTGTATAACATATAATCTGGCTCCACTTGTTGTCTACTATAGATATACAACACATGTAGTCAGAGTAGAGCTGTATAACATATAATCTGACTCCACTTGTTGTTTTATGTAGATATACAACACTTCTAGTCAGATACAGAGCTGTATAACATATAATCTGATTCCACGTGTTGTTTACTATAGATATACAACACCTCTTGTCAGAATAGAGCTGTATAACATATAATCTGATTCCACGTGTTGTCTACTATAGATATACAACACCTCTAGTCAGAGTGTTATCTTATCCTTATAAGAGTGTCCAGTAATAGAAAATGGACCTTTAAGTTATCAAGATAAAATTATGACATGTCTGACTGACAAAGTAGAGTAGCCTAACCCTTTTTAAAAAATGGACAATTGGTTTACATATTTAGCAACAAAGTCCATTTAAATGAAAATTATAAGATTAAGCTTCCTTGATACTAAGATATGTCCTAGTGTTCAGTGTACCTATATATTGCATATGGGATGTGAATTCTCAATTTTCATTGTTTAATTTAGCTCCTAAAAATTAATATTTCAGATAAAAATTAATTTTAAAAAATGTTACTCGCTTGCTCCTTTTTTTTAGAGTTAGAGTCGGAGGAATAAGAAATTAATTCTGTGTGGGCTTAGTCAATATTTTTCTACACGGTTCATTACATAATAATTACATACATTTTGACATATTGACCTGGTAAAAAGTAAATAATTGATATATATTAGATAGCTTATATCTGAACAAGTAGAATAAGCATAATATCAATTACAATTTTTCAGAATGCTCTTGCTTTATGTAAAGGACTAAAACCATGCCTGTTGGCAAAGAAATGTGCAAATGCCATGAGATATTATGTTTCGAATGACATTGTAACACGTGCCAAGAAGCCCAAGGCACAGAGGACCAAATGTGATGCCATTAACTGTAAAAGGCAACTATCAACATGGATCCAGTGTGGAGTTTGTGGACGGTGGCTTCATTTTAAACGTATCAACATTACCAAAGCACCAGAAAGTGATTATGTATGTGTGGTGTGTAATGCTCAGTATGAAAGAGATATCTTTGTGCCTATACCTAAAAGAAGATAGAGGTTTACTTGTTTTTATTTACCCACCAACTTTATTGCTGGGTATAAAGTATTTTGGTCATAATCTTTGTCCATTTGTTTGCCTATCCATTACACTTTTTTTTCTTTAATTTCTCTGGAACTTTAAGTGATATCTTCATGAAATTGTGTACGGAAGTGAAATATAATAAAGACTACTTGTATGTAAGAATGTGCTCTTTCTTCAAGTTATCTATGTATGAGAATTATGTATTGAATCATTTTGTAACAGTTTCCTAGGAAAGATGCTTAACATCTTGATACAAGTGATTTGTTTTTAATTTGTTAAACAGAAGCAATCATATTTATAATTTGGTACATGTATTTATTTGTTAAACTTGTATGCATCATAAATAATTTGTTATTAATTTGTTTTACTGAGAGCCAAAGAAGATATGGGAAGACTTATTTGTAAAAAAATTAATTTTTGTCCAATATCTATTTGCACATTTTTTTAAACGGGATTGTCATTTTATTTTAATAATAATTATATAAACAGTACTGTACTAACAGATGGAAAAAATGAAAAAAGTTGTTTTACATAGTATCAATTTGTCATTCATTTACATTTTTATACGACTGCAAAAAAATTGCGGACGTATTATGGTATGATGCTGTCGTCATTGTCGTCGTCGTCGTCGTCGTTGTCTGTTTCTGTTCACGTTTTAGTGTTTCCACAATAACTTTAGTTCAAGTTATCCGATTGCTATGAAACTTGACAATGATGTTCCTTACCATTAAAGGATGGATGGGATTGATTTTAGGGGTCCCCCCATTTTTCGTTTAGAAATTAGGGACCAAAAAGGACAAAAATTACTACTTTTTTGTCTCGCCTGCGACGAATAGTCGCGGCAGGCGAGACATAGGTGTTACTTTCCGGTGGCGGCGGCGGCAGCGGCGGCGTCGTAAACTTTTTCGTAAGACTTTTGTGGACGATGAATTGCTGGAAAATTATAATAGCTAGGCATCTGATATTTGGTATACAGACAGTTCAGGTTATGGTCTACGCAACTGTCACCATGCCATATGACCTTGACCCCAATTTCACGCTCCAGTGACTCTGTGAATTTAGGTCTTTTTCAGGCCGAAAAACTTTTTCGTAAGACTTTTGTGGACGAAGAATTGCTGGAAAATTATAATAGCTAGGCATCTGATATTGGGTATACAGACAGTTGCGGTTATGGACAACGCAACTGTCACCATGCCATGTGACCATGACCCCATTTTTAGCTCACCTGGACCGAAGGTCCATGTGAGCTATTACCATCACTTGGCGTCCGTCGTCGTCGTCGTCGTCGTCTGTCGTCGTCTGTCGTCGTCGTCTGTTAACAATTTTTCAAAAATCTTCTCCTCTGAAACTACTGAACAGAATTTAATGAAACTTGGTATGAATGATCCTTAGGGTGTCCTGCACCAAACTTGTGTTTCGATTTTTGATCCGTCAAAAAACATGGTCACCGTTACTAAAAATAGACCAGGGGGTCAGACTACTGTTTTTGGCTCGTAAATCAAAAAGTGTAAGAGATAGATGAAATCTGATGCCACCCTACTGCTTCAGCATCAAAAGTTCTACAAAAGTCTCCATTTGGTCAAAGTTGTCAGATGATCCCTTATAGGGGTTACAGCCCTTTAAAGGTGAAAAATAGCGTTTTTGCATGTTTTTGGCCTATAGAATGAAAATTATTGTAGATAGAGAAAAGCTGTTGCTTGCTTAGATGTTCAGCTCATTTAGCTCTACAAAAGTCTCCATAGGGTCAAAGTTGTCAGATGACCCCTTATAGGGGTTACAGCCCCTTAAAGGCGAAAAATAGTGTTTTTGGCTTATAGAATGAAAACTATTGCAGATAGAGAAAAGCTGTTGCTTTCTTAAATGTTCAGCTCATTTAGCTCTACAAAAGTCTCCATAAGGTTAAAGTTGTCAGATGATCCCTTATAGGGGTTGCAGCCCCTTAATGGTGAAAAATAGCATTTTGCATGTTTTTGGTCTGTAGAATGAAAACTATTGTAGATAGAGAAAAGCTGTTGCTTGCTTAAATGTTCAGCTCATTTAGCTCTACAAAAGTCTCCATGCGGTCAAAGTTGTCAGATGACCCTTTATAGGGGTTAAAGCCCTTTATAGGCGAAAAATAGTGTTTTTGGCCTATAGAATGAAAACTATTGCAGATAGAGAAAAGCTGTTGCTTGCTTAAATGTTCAGCTCATTTAGCTCTACAAAAGTCTTTAGAGGGTTGAAGTTGTCAGATGACCCCTTACAGGGGTTACAGCCCTTTAAAGGCGAAAATAGTTTTTTTGGCCTATAGAATGAAAACTATTGCAGATAGAGAAAAGCTGTTGCTTGCTTAAATGTTCAACTCATTTAGCTCTACAAAAGTCTTCATAGGGTTGAAGTTGTCTGATAACCCCTTATAGGGGTTACAGCCCCTTAAAGGTTGAATAATAGTGTTTTTTGATTATTTAGAATGAAAACTATTGCAGATAGAGAAATGATTTTTCATGCTTAAACATTCAGCTCATTTAGCTATACAAAAGTCTTCATAGGGTTGACATCAAGACCAGGTGAGCGATTCAGGCTCCTGGGAGCCTCTTGTTATGCTCCAGTGACTCTGCGAACTTAGGTCCTTTATTCAGACAGAAAAGTTTTTGAAATACATTGTACTTGTGTGGACAATGGATTGCTTAAATAGTATAATAGCTAGGCATCTGTTATTAGGTATACAGACACTTTTTGTGTTTATATCAAGAAATGAAAGCTTAGATGATGGTGCCGGCAGGCGAGACATACTTTTAGTGGCCACACTTGTTGTTTGTTTCCACAATAACTTTAGTTCTAGTTATCCGATTGCTATGAAATCTGACAGTGATGTTCCTTACCATACAAGGATGAATGGGATTGATTTTGGGGGTCCCCCTTATTTTGTTTCGAAATTAAAGGCCCAAAAGGGGCAAGAAATTCAAATATTTTACTTGTTTCCATCATAACTTTGGTCCTACTTGGCCTATTGCTGTGAAATTTGTCAAGAATGTTTCTTGCAACAAAAGAATGAACCTGACGAGTTTTTGCACCCCCTTTTCCCCCGTTGTGTAATAAGGGGGCCAAAAAGGGCAAAAATAAAAACTTTTTTATTTGTGGTCCGATTTTTATTTTTATTTTTTTGCATGTTTGTTCTTGTCAAATAGCGGATACAAAATGAAAAATTAATTTTTGCGACCCACCCCCTATTTTTCCCCCTATTACGTAATTAGGGGCCAAATGGGGCCAAAATCGAAACTTTTTTATTTGTGATCCGATTTTGAAATTTTTTTTTGCAAGTTTATTCTTGTCAGGTAGCGAATCCAAATTTGAGAATTAATATTTACGACCATCTTTTTTTTTCACTTGTTTTGTAATTAGGGACCAAAAGGGGCCGTAATCAAAACTTTTTTATTTCTGTTTTGTTTTTGAAATTTTTTTTGCAAGTTAATTTTTGTCAAGTAGCGAATCCAAATTTGAGAATTTATTTTTAGACCCCCACCCCATTTCACCAGTTACGTAATAAGGGACCAAAAGGGGCCGAAATCGAAACTTTTTTAATTCTTGTCCGATTTTGACAAATTTTTTTGCATGTTTATTTTTTGTCAAGTAGCAGATATATTTTTGTGTCCCCTTTTTTTTACTAGGGACCAAAAGGGGTCAAAATCGTAACTTTTTTTATTTCTGGTCCGATTAAAAAAATTTTTACAAGTTCATCCTTGCCAATTAAGTTGCGATTCTAAATTTAAGAATAAATTTTTGCGACCCCCACCTTTTTTTTGCTCATTACCTAAGGGGCTGTAATCATAATTTAAAAAAAAATTCTGGTTCGATTTTTAATTTTTTCCCCAAACATTATTCTTTTCAAGAGTAGAATACAAAATTGAAAATTTATATTTATATTTTTACCCCCTGGATCGAAAGTCCATCAGAGAAGCATGTGTCAAAAACCTTTGTCAGTCCACCATGGGCTGCATGTGTCCAGAGGAATAGACTATCCATATTGGGCCTAAAACGTACAGGGTTCAACATGTTGCGGTCGTATCATGCTGCGCTCGGCGAAGCTTTTTATTAATATTTGTTTACCGGTAATGCTATTTGGTTGATTTTTGTCATTGTTTACATTATAAACTTCTGAATATTTGTATATCAATTTAATATGATATTTACTAAATGAGATTGGGATTAAAAGATACAATACATATAAGATGTTTTCATTATTGCAAGTCTTTCTGGTTTAACCTGCCCCCTTTTTATTCAGAGAAGTATACTTCTGTAACAATGTGGAGCTGGATGAAATATTAGTTTAAGATTAAATGGTGTACACATAATACAAGGCTAGTATATTTTGAAATTTGGGGGGGGGGTTGCTTCTCAAAGAATTATTTTGAAAAACTTTTTTCACTTTATTTTGGAAGAGGTTTATTTGTATATTGACTGTTTTTATCAGTGTTCATATGCTAGATTCACCTAATCAATTATCATATTTCTTCTTAATAATTTTACACTGGTTAATAATTGAAAAGTCTCGAAAATATTCAAAGGACTGCTTACTAAAGTATATGCTTAGAATATTGTTGAGTCAGATTACATGTTGAGTCAGATTACATGCTTACTAAAGTATATGCTAAGAATATTGTTGAGTCAGATTACATGTTTTCAGCCTTATATCTGGCTGGAGGTGTTGTATATCTATGGAAGACAACAGGTGGAGTCAGGTTACTTGTTATACTGCCTTACTTCTGGCTGTAGGTGTTGTATATCTATGGCACACAACGGGTGAGTCAGATTACATGTTATATAGCCTTTATTTCTGGCTGGAGGTGTTGTATATCTATAGTAGACAACAGATGGAGTCAGATTGCCTTATATCTGGCTGTAGGTGTTGTTAATCTATGGTAGACAACAGGTGGGGTCAGGTTACATGTTGTACAACCTTTTATCTGACTGGAGGTGTTGTACATCTATGGTAGACAACAGGTGGAGTCAGCTTTCATGTTGTACAGCCTTATATCTGGCTGGAGATGTTGTATATATGTGGTAGACAACAGGTGGAGTCATGTTACATGTTATTCAGCCTTATATCTGGCTGGAAATGTTGTATATTTATGGTAGACAACAGGTGGAGTCAGGCTACATGTTATAAAGCCTTACATCTGGCTGGAGGTGTTGTATAGTTATGGTAGACAACAGGTGGAGTCAGATGAAATGTAATAAAGCATTACTTCTGGCTAGAGGTGTTGTATATCTATGGTACACAACAGATGGAGTCAGGTTACATGTTGTACAACCTTATATCTGACTGGAGGTGTTGTACATCTATGGTAGACAACAGGTGGAGTCAGCTTTCATGTTGTACAGCCTTATATCTGGCTGGAGGTGTTGTATATCTATGGAAGACAACAGGTGGAGTCAGGTTACTTGTTATACTGCCTTACATCTGGCTGTAGGTGGTGTATATCTATGGCACACAACGGGTGAAGTCAGATTACATGTTATATAGCCTTTATTTCTGGCTGGAGGTGTTGTATATCTATAGTAGACAACAGATGGAGTCAGATTGCCTTATATCTGGCTGTAGGTGTTGTTAATCTATGGTAGACAACAGGTGGGGTTAGGTTACATGTTGTACAACCTTATATCTGACTGGAGGTGTTGTACATCTATTGTAGACAACAGGTGGAGTCAGTTTTCATGTTGTACAGCCTTATATCTGGCTGGAGATGTTGTATATATGTGGTAGACAACAGGTGGAGTCAGATTAAATGTAATAAAGCATTACATCTGGCTGGAGGTGTTGTATATCTATGGTAGACAACAGGTGGAGTCATGTTACATGTTATTCAGCCTTATATCTGGCTGGAAATGTTGTATATTTATGGTAGACAACAGGTGGAGTCAGGCTACATGTTATAAAGCCTTACATCTGGCTGGAGGTGTTGTATAGTTATGGTAGACAACAGGTGGAGTCAGATTAAATGTAATAAAGCATTACATCTGGCTGGAGGTGTTGTATATCTATGGTACACAACAGGTGGAGTCAAATTACATGTTATAAAGCCTTATATCTGGCTGGAGGTGTTGTATATCTATAGTAAACAACACGTGGAATCAGATTACATGTTATATAGCCTTTATTTCTGGATGGAGGTGTTGTATATCTATGGTACACAACAGATGGAGTCAGATTGCCTTATATCTGACTGGAGGTATTGTTTATCTATGGTAGACAACAGGTGGGGTCAGGTTACATGTTGTACAACCTTATATCTGACTGGAGGTGTTGTATATCTATGGTACACAACAGATGGAGTCAGTTTACATGTTACACAGCCTTATATCTGGCTGTAGGTGTTTTACATCTATGGTAGACAACAGGTGGGGTCAGGTTACATGTTGTACAACCTTATATCTGACTGGAGGTGTTGTATATCTATGGTAGACAACAGGTGGAGTCAGGTTACATGTTGTACAGCCTTATATCTGGCTGGAGGTGTTCTATATCTATGGTAGACAACAGGTAGAGTAAGGTTACATGTTATACAGCCTTATATCTGGCTGGAGATGTTGTATATCTATGGTACACAACAGTTGGAGTCAGATTAAGTGTTATACAGCCTTACATCTGGCTGGAGGTGTTGTATATCTATGGTAGACAACAGGTGGAGTCAGATTACATGTTATACAGCCTTATATCTTGCTGGAAGTGTTGTATATCTATATTACACAACAGGTGGAGTCAGATTACATCTTATAAAGCCTTATATCTGGCTGGAGGTCTTGTATATCTATGGCACACAACGGGTGAAGTCAGATTACATGTTATATAGCCTTTATTTCTGGCTGGAGGTGTTGTATATCTATAGTAGACAACAGATGGAGTCAGATTGCCTTATATCTGGCTGTAGGTGTTGTTAATCTATGGTAGACAACAGGTGGGGTCAGGTTACATGTTGTACAATCTTATATCTGACTGGAGGTGTTGTACATCTATGGTAGACAACGGGTGGAGTCAGGTTTCATGTTGTACAGCCTTATATCTGGCTGGAGGTGTTGTATATCTGTGGTACACAACAGGGGGAGTCAGATTAAATGTTATACAGCCTTACATTTGGTTGGAGATGTTGTATATCTATGGTAGACAACAGATGGAGTCAGGTAACATGTTATACAGCCTAACATCTGGCTGGTAGTGTTGTTTATCTATGGTAGACAACAGGTGGGGTCAGGTTACATGTTGTATAGCCTTATATCTGACTGGAAGTGTTGTATATCTGTGGTAGACAACAGGTGGAGTCAGGTTACATGTTGTACAGCCTTATATCTGGCTGGAGGTGTTGTGTATCTGTGGTAGACAACAGGTGGAGACAGGTTACATGTTGTACAGCCTTATATCTGGCTGGAGGTGTTTTATTTCTATGGTAGACAACAGGTGGAGTCAGGTTTCATGTTATATAGCATTATATCTGATTGGAGGTGTTGTATATCTATGGTAGACAACAGGTGGAGTCAGGTTACATGTTATATAGCATTATATCTGATTGAAGGTGTTGTATATCTATGGTACACAACAGGTGGAGTCAGACTGTATCTGACGGTAGAGTTATTGTTTATCTATGGCTGGATTTTTTTCTGTCCATCTATGGTAGAGGCCAGATTATTTATTTCCAGTTTCAATGCCAGATTATTTATTAACAAACAAAAAAATCCAACACCCCCATCGGAATCAAGAAGTCATTCCCTAAGACCGGGTCCTGTGATTAGGAATTATTAGGGGACGACCGTTTGATTCTGAGGGGGGCCTGGCAGTTTCGGTCAAGACAGATTATTTCTTTTCAAAATTTTGCGGGCCAGAATTTATTTTTCGCTGCTACGTGGCTAGAATATTTATTTTCTGCATACAATAGCTTAATTGAGCAACAGTCAAGGATCTTGGGACAGATTATTTATTGTTTTGCAAACAGAGGCCAGATTGTTTATTTCCAACTTTTTCCAGGCCAGAATATATTTATCTACAAAAATGCCAGGCCCCCTCCCTCAAAATCAAATGGTCGTCCCTTATTATTAAATTGTATATTCATATTTGGTTTTTACTGTAACAAATAAAAGCAGTCAATCTAGGAACACAGGTTTTGTACCACATTTATTTGTACATTGATATATCAATGTCATAATTTGATAACGTTTGGCTGTTTCTTTAGAAATTGATAAATTTATCTGTTTGGTCATTGTTGTAATATTTTTTGGCATTTTTTAAATCAAATCTAATATTCTATCGGTTTTCCAAGTTTTCTACTCCTAGCGTGTCTGATGAAGGTTAATCCAGAAAAGCGCTTCACACGCAGTGAAATTTTGCTTTTGTACATTTATTAAAATCATTTCAATATGTGGATCGTGTCTTTTTGGCACATATTCCATATTCTAATCTTTCGTTTTTAATAATATTTATTAAATGGTTCAGTTTATCTAATACGATTATAGAAAAAGGGATTTCCAGATTTTCCAAATATAGACTAGGGTATTTTTGTTCTAAGTCATTTCAATACGCATGCGGAAAATTTCTGATCCGAGGCATTGTATTTTTCTGTGACCCATTTAAAGATAGGCTCTCTGTAGTCGGTCGACAACTACAGTCGTATACAATGCGGATAGGAGTCGTGGTTGAGTCTTTTCTCACTGGATGGTGCGGTATGTAGTGTACTCTATTACTACAAGTAGTGTTATCTGCGGTTACTTTCTCTATAAACCCAAGTTTTTCTTGCTCTGCAATTATTTCTCCGTATTTGCGGAATATCTCTGAATCTTTCTCAAGGCGTCGTATTACGGTCTAAGTTCTCCGTTTAGCCATTTCCTCATTTGTGGGTAGCTCAGATGAGTCGTCCTTCCAAGGTAGTTTAGCTACGTATTTACCATTTTCCTTTCTAATGGAGTTGTCCATGTAGTTGTTTATTATCTCGCTCATCTTGGGGTCATGTTGTTCTTTGGTACTCACTCCTAGTGATTCCAGCTTCCAGAATTTTTCAATATCACACTCTTCTTGTTTGTGGTGTACAAGAATGTTCATCATAGAAGTTGATGCATTTGGAGTTTTAGATCTGACGGGTCCAGATAGTAAATAACCCAGTTTAGAGCTGACTGCAGTGGGTCCATTTCCGCGTATTATATCGTCCTGTATCACGTCCCAATAGAAGTCTCCGCCTATTAGTAGGCTAATTTCAAACTCGTCTCCTTGCATAACAGGGTGCGCTAACTGTAAGCCTCGAAGGTACGGAAATTTTCTGAAAGACGGAACGGTCTGGTTTTGGAGTGGTGACGCTATGTTAGGTACAATTAATACCTTAATGGGTATGAGTTCACCTTCTGTTGACTTCAGATGTATGGTGGTTTTATCTAAGTTTCTGACTTTCTTTTCTGTATTTCCAAAGGTAGATAAGCTAAGACTTATGGAACCTTCTCGTCTTACGTTCAACGTTTTTGCTAATTCTTCGGTTATAAAGGACTGCTGTGCCCCTTCATCGAACAAAATGTTAGCCTCAATACATGTATCTTGGTAAACTACGGGACTAACGGCGGTTTTCAGTAAAACTGTGGTTTTGTCTTCGCTTCTTGCGGTATAAAGCATGGACGTGTCATTTTCAGCTTTCTTACTACGTATCTCATCTGTGTTGCTTGTAGTTTTCTTACATAAAGAGGAATGATGTTTCTTGTGACACGACTTACATGTACCTTTTGAATGACATTCTGCTATTCTGTGATTCCCTAGGCAGTTAAAACAAAGCTTCTTTTCCTTTACTATGGCAAGTCGGTTCTCGTAGTCAACTACTTCTTTGCATTCGTTTGTCCAATGGTCTCCATTACAAAATATGCAACTTTTCTTCTTCGGTTTCTCTGACGATCTATGTGCGTTACCTTTCTTCTTGAAGTCACGTCTTACTCCTGTTACAAAGCTTGCGCTAGAAACTGCTGCATTAATTCCTTGGGTACAATCTATATAACCAGATTCCTGAATTGTGATCTCTCTGGTGATAGCTTCGCGGAGTTTTTTTATTTCCCAGTTGTCGCTTCCGTTTTCTCTTGTAATAGTTTTGCGAAACTCTGGCGGTAGTTTACCGAGCATTACTGGTATGAGTAGTGATCCGAACATCTCTTGGCTTTGTCCTAGGGACTCTAGACCGCGTATAAATGCTTCGGATTTGTCATGAAATGATCTCAAACTTGTGATTGTATCTTGCGGTGGGGGTAAATCTAACAAAGACCTCATGTATGCGTTGGTAATTTTATGAGACTGGCCATAGCGATTTCTGAGTAGGTCTATTGCTGTCTGGTAGTTAGCATTTGTCATGGTTAAACCTGAAATTACACTAGCTGCATCGAACTGTAGTAATGACTTCAAGTACGAGAATTTCTGGACATCTGTAAGTGTATGATTAAGGTGTACGGTAGATTCGTAGGAATCCCAAAAATACTGCCACTCTAAAATATCGCCGCTAAATGAAGGGAGTGATAGCTTTGGTAGACGATGATTTTGACTTGCGGTTGAACTACTGGTTTGCGGTATCTCTTGAGTTGGTGTGAAGGTGCATGCATTGTAACTAGTACTTGGTACGAATTCTGTTGCAGTGCTTCGTAGATATGTGGACGCAGGTGTGGTGTTGGGCTTCAATTGTTTTGTGTATTTGCGAATCTTACCATCTAGTTCTTGATGATACTCTTCCGTGTCCATAATTTCGTCCGTGATTCCTTCCGTAGTCACTTCATTGAGAATTTGTTCATCCAATGACACTAGTGTTTTCTTCTTATTGTCTATTGCAATTAGTAATTGCTTGATTTCTTCCACGTCGAATGAAGAATCTCCGGATCCGATGATGTCCTCAATTTTCCTGCAGGTTTTCGTAACTGACGCTCTATTCCCGGCTCTCAAGGATTTTAATCTGTTGATATCCATCCTTCCTGGTCACTCGGTACCAATGTGTGGGTTAGGCTCGCGTTGTGTTTGAATTGTGCGGTTTTGCTATGGTTTTCTATGGTAGTTACGAAAAGACGTCTAACGTTTCTAGCTTGTATTCACCAACTCACTTATATACATAAACGACGTCACAAAGAATAGCGGCCGCGCCGCGAAAGGCGACGTTAACCCTTAGCGTAATTTACAACAAGTCTCGTGGCTAAAATCGATTTATTAAATAATTTAGAAACATAATAGCAGATATAGTCACTATTAGATTGATCGAAACACCATTTAAGCAGATATGTAAATTGTTTTTTAATAGTGAGTGAGTGAGTGAGTTGGTGTTTTACGCCCGTGCAACGCTATATAGGTTATCTACAGGCGATGAACATGAAAAGGATGATAAAATGAGCATGAAATGATGATGATAAATGAAAAATGGGGTGGGATGGGAAACAAAGGACCGGTAAATTTTGAAGAACCACAGGAAAAGGGGAGAGATGGGTAGGGGCGGAAAATTTAGCCTATGTGGTGCACTACTTGGCGGTCCACAAAGGGGTCTTTTACGAGCATGAAGCGTGGCACTCTCCACACACGTTGGCCCACTATGGTCAGCGGTCAGGGTTTCCGTATTATAGACCTGACAACCCCCGCGGACGAGGGCTACCCTATTCAGCCACCTAGGGTACACACTTGGTCGCTCTGTGGGCTGAGCACTGACCCGACGTCAAAATCCCAAGACCCTTAGTCGCCTCTTACGACAAGCTAGGCTCTGCTGCGGACCTATTCGCCACCCGGGCCCCGCACGGGCTTGTTTTTTAATAAGATAGTGAGGAAAATTAGTGTACAAAGTAGAAAAATTGTATCTTTCAATTATATGGTCAGTACCTTCAAAAGCAAGAAGTTTGTCTAAAACATCGAACGAATTTTTCACACTCCAAAAGTGATTTATACCACTGTTTTAAAATATCTTTTCGCAGTATCGAATAATAAATTCTTTGATAGTAGTCAAAGCAACAGATAGGACTAAAACATCGAGCGAATTTTTCACACTCCAAAAGTGATTTATACCACTGTTTTTAAATATCTTTTCGCAGTATCGAATAATAAATTCTTTGATGGTATAGTCAAAGCAGCAGATAGGACTTTTGAAATATTAGTGAGAGAACACTTACTTGAAGCAGATATGAAACGAGATTTGTAAGGATTTTTTTATAATTTAGGGATCCAGTACATTGTAGGTAGTTTATTGTATGATGGGGCGGCTCGTAGTGATTTTGTATTTAAAATATGGTCCTCAATAATACTTGATTCTGTAGATTTTACGTGAATGAAAGTGCTTTTAATTTCATGCATCAACTCTTCAAGGAAATATTTTAGTTATACAACAACGACATTTTTGGCAGCTTCATCTGCTGGGACGAAAACGTATTGTGATTTTCTACAAAGAAGTTTTGAAAATGATTTATTCTGAGTTTCACAATTGACATAAAGTTATTTATGAAATTGTCAAGACATGTACGTAGTATCTTATTCTTCTCTCTTGATCCACGATTGACAGTAAGAAAGTAAAGTTTTGATACAATAGAAGCAAGAACTCCAATTGATCTTTATGGGGGGGGGCTAAATTTTGGGCTTTATTATCTCTGGGTACTTGACGATGGTAAGGTCGATTCGGTAACAACATGGTCGGAAGGAACAATCAAATGTGGATCTTAAAGATATCGATATAACTGATGGAGATTCTTTACTGTAAATCAGTTGCATCTTGTAACAGCATCAAAACTTTCGATTTCTTCACACTTTACACTTCTATTCCACATGAACAACTGGACTCACGATTTGCACAACTAATTAAACGCTGTCTTTTTCTCAAAAAGAACTTAAAACCTGTAAGGACTTGCATCGATTTCCTAAGCAGAGCGTCACGTCCGACAAAAATTGCTTACACAGGGTTATGTTGCTCCTCAGTTGTTGTCTTCACTCAAGAAATTTTACGGACGAGATAGTGCTTTTCTAGACATATATTGAATTTTGATCTCTCAGATGAGTGCAGATGTTGTTTTTTCTTCCTCAACCGGATTTGACACACTGTTGGTAACGCGACGGGTGTGCTATAGTTAACAGGAACTTCTTACACTTCTGGATCACCTGAGTTCACTCTCGTTACGACTAGAGTTCGCGTTGTTAATTGATAGTTTTTGGGTTGCCATGTTTTATATGTTGTCTGTTTTTTTTGTCCTGTTCTCGTTGGTATTTACTGGTTTTGTCTCTGCCTTTTCGCAATTTTGACATTCAGATGCCCCACTGGTACCTCTGCTTCTTTGTTTCGAATCAGATTTTTGTCATTAAAGAAAAGTATGTGACAAGATTACGGTATAACAAAGTCTACGAAAGAAGCAGAGGTACCAAAGCGGGCAATAAAACTCAAGAAGGGTAGTGATATATCCCTTCAGTTGATATATTTCCCGCGAGTGAGTTATAATGGCCGCTGGCTTGGATTTCGAGAACGAAGTAATAAAGCCTTTAAATGTTCCTTTTGGAATATTAGAGTAAAACTAGATTTAAAATATAATAGGAATCTATAGTTATTGCTTATGTAAATTATTTTGTTACATGTAATTTTGTAATTGTATTAAATGTTATTTGTAATTCTAAATTTCATATTTTAAATAAGATTCATGATTCACATATGAAAAGCAATATTCTTTTTACTAGGTGCAGGATCAGTGTATATACGTTGGGGTCGTACCACATGTCCGGATGGAAACACGGAACTTATCTACTCAGGTTTTCTTAGTCAATAATTAATTTCGTTTTTGAGTTACTCCTTTGTTATTCATCGTTCAATAATTAATTACCTCTGACCATCAATTGAGTCCTAATTTGTATTTGTTAAAAACGACTTAAACACGTATACATGTAAAAAGGTTCATCACGTATACCTCTTTAATATTCACAAGATTGGAGCTTGTGAAGTTTAAGATTCTCGCTTTTCTTTTGTAAGATCTGTCCTTCTTTACCGGATTCGACACGCTTAATTGACCATTAGCAGCTCGACTGGTGTGCTATAGCAAGAAGGAACTGCTAACTATTTTGGAGCATCTGAGCTCACTCTTGTTACGACTCGAGTTAATTTTGTTGATTGCTATTCATTTTTGTTGTATTTCTGTGTTTTTTATGTTGTCTGTTCCTTCGTGTTGTTGTCGTTGAACTTCGTATTTACTGGTTTTGTTTTTGCCCTTCCCGACTTTTGAAATTCGGACGATCCATTGATGTCTAGTTCTGCTTCTTAAACGAAGAAGTCCGAAACGACCCGTGACTAAACAGATCAATAAGATAGAGTTTAATTATCCAAGGGCGGTGGTTTCAGCCAGGTACTCTGGTTTCACCCACCCACCATGAAAAACTTACCTTTAACTATCTTTTTCATAGGGAATTATATGAACGCAAAATGTAACGCCGTTCTAAGGATCCATTGGGAAAGAGAGAAATTGGTTAAGTTTAAATAACAGACAAAAAATAAAAAGTAATTGGTATGCTTTTATGAGCAAGCAGTGCATTCATTGACTAGAGTCGATGAAAGCAATTAATAGTTCATGAGTGATTTAAACAAATACATTGATGATATTTTAAATAGAATATTTTATATGGATAATCTTAAGATGCATTATTAACTTCATGGCCAACATGAGCAAGACCTACAAATAGAAAAATACTATTATTACATCTTTCCTGGTTCGGCCGACTTAAATTAGTGAATTTACATGTATATGCAGTTACTATTCCTTTTTTACAGGATATACAGCTGGACAGCAGTACTATGGTTATACTAACAGATATGGAGGGCCCTCGAATATCCTTTGCTTACCAACCGATCCAGAATTGGCAAATAAAACAAGTTCAAATGCTTATAGCGAAATATTTGGGACAGAATATGAGCAAAATTTGTTAAAAAGCGATGCTATGAATGAAGACGCACCCTGTGCAGTTTGTAAGAGTGTCAACACTTTAGCCTAAATTATGGTTCCTGGGCGTCGAACCTGCTATTCCGGCTGGAAAAAAGAATATGAAGGATATTTGGCATCCGACCACATAGGCAATAGCGCTTCATCATTTATCTGTTTAGATAAAGATATTGAATATGTATCTGGTGGACAGGATGACAAAAATGGTCGGCTGCTGTATTTCACAAGAACAAAATGTGGTTCTCTTTCTTGCCCGCCATACAAAGATGATTTAATGGTTCATTGCGTGTCATGTAATACCACATATACGTACCTTAGTAGCTATAGAGAATCTTGGGACAGATTATTTATTTTTTTGCCCCATCTCTGAAAGTATGGGCCATGTACATGTAGTGTTCGGGTCAGTTTGTCCGTTTGCCCACATAAATGTTGCACGATTGGGTATTATTTCTTACGGACATATTCTTGTTTTTATTGTCTTAAAGGTAGAGACCAGATTATTTATTTTCTAATTCCAACTTTTTCCAGGCCAGAATGCTTATTTACAAAAACTGCCTGGTGCCAGGCCTTCCCTCAGAATCCTCTAATGAGATATTTTAAAATACTAGTAAATCTTTTTTTCCAGTCTTGTAGGAGCCTGAATTCTTAAGCTTTGTAGAATCATGTTAAAGGTTCTGTGCTTGCCAAATCATTTGAATTATTTACCATATTTTCTTTTTCTCTTATCATGTGTTCATAGACTTTTGATTATGTCCATGTTTCTCATAATTTTAGGGGATGTTGATTTCCATTACAATGTTAAGTACCTATCTTGTCTTTGAAAAGATGTCTTAAAAGGAGTGGGTCAGAAAATAGATTTATGTCATTATCATGATCATGGAGTGGGTGAATTACAGCCAGATTTATAGGACCATATATTATGTGATAAGATGTAAAATTATGTTTCAGGCATTGGCACTATGATGATGATCTTGTCAAATTTTACAGTTGCTTGAAAGGTTGACATGAAAAAAAATATCCTAGTTCTCATCCCCTCTCACCCCATATTTTATTTTGACTTTTTGCTAATAATGTTCATTTTCAATTTTGGTCAATTCCCCTTTAAAAATGACAGAATTTTATCAAAATGATTTAAAAATAAAATTTGTCTGCCTGCCCCATATTTTCAAGAAATTTGGATGAGAATCTAGAGTTATTTTTCTGGCTTATATTGTCTCGCTCTATTTTTTTTTGCCACAGAAATAGTTCATTGAATGGAACATTGTAATGTTCTTTAAAGATTTAATAACATGTATTTGTACAGTTTGCCAGTGCAGTCATTTAGCATATAACGTCATCTATAAACAGACAGAGAAACTAGATTTCTTATTCAATGTTATGAAGAATAGAGGTTATATGATAACTGATGCTTCATATTTTGTTTGTTTTTATTTCAGGTAAGAGTTCCATTTTCAGGTGACTGGGATAAAGAAAATCTTAGATGTAAAATAAAAAAAAAATATTCAAGTTGGATTATATTTTTAGACATTTTGTCTTGTCCATATATGTTTAAGTGGTTAAAGCTGTATTATAATTGAATTATTATGACCAAGTGTTGTAACTTTTTTAACTCCATATTTTAATTTTTTGAGCACAGAGGATTTTTATACAGACAATATTCAGCACTGCACATTTTTGTACAGGAGCTAAACATTCCCTAAAAATAAAAGTTGTGTTGGCAAGTTTTCTCATAAGATATATATTTCTATATTCACACATGAATTTGCTATTGAACAATAACTCTGTTCTTAAAGTTAAGATTTAAAACATCATAATACCAAACTTAAGAATATTTGTTGGCTCATTATTATATGGTGCTCTAATCAAAAGATGTTAAAAAGGAAAAAAATAGAAAGTTTTCTTGAAGACATGTCATTTTTTTTTATTTCAAACTCTTTACTTTTCTTGATAAAAACAGCTTGAAAATTATGTATGTATTTGTATATATTACAATTTTAAGATGATATCAAAACAAGAAGAAGAGAAGATTTTAAAAAAAATTATATTGATTAAACTAAGACATGTAAGAATGGAATATAACATAGAGAGTGATACAACTAAATTTCTTGTTATAGAAGTCTTCAACATGGAACAACTATCCCACTGACTTTCATTGAATATACATGTATGTGGCTGTCTTTATAATCAAACTTTGTCAATATTGACTTGGGGGAAAATAATAAAAATTAAAAAAAAAAATAATAATTGCATGTATCAGTTTTCTCAAATACACAGAGAATTAATTAAAAAAAAAACAATTAGGAAGGGAAAATGAAAAAAAAACAATTAGGAAGGGAAAATGAAAAAAAAACAATCAAGGAAAAAAATCATTGAAACCCACAAGAATTTTTTTTTCTTAATAAATCAACAATTTTAAAAAGCAAGTACATTTTAGAACTGAAAAAAAAACAGAGTATGAAAATGACCCATTAAAAGCAGAAATAACTTAAAAATGCACAAGATATACAATTTCATACACACATAACACATGAATTTTTACATGTTTCTTCACTGATTAACAATGCAGTACTGGGTATTTTTATTAAATATTTGGTTTAATGAACCTGTGTAACCCCGCTCTTATTATTTAAGAAACAGTACATTCGGATTTGTAAGTTAGTTTACTTTTCGGGTGACTAAATCAGCAAAACCCGAGGACTTCCGAACACAAGTGAAAATGACGGACCCATGATGAAAAATTTAGTCAATCGGGTAGGAAAATATCTGACACAATTGCATCCCCCAATGTCTAGAGCTTAACTATTATTATCCCCCGAATCAGTAATGATTTCTTGTTCATTCTATATCAATAAATAACCAGCATTTATCCATTAAACATCACTATTTTACATTTTCGGACGTATGTATCGTCATGTTTTCATTGACAGTTCATCTTTTGAAATCAAATTCTCAATAATAATTTGATCCGAGGTTTAAAAATGGAAACCGTTTTACTCTCTTGTATCTTAAGTTTGAATTTGATTACATTTTAATGATAGAATATCTGTATGAATATGATAAATTGCAACGTTTTAATGTCGCCTATCGCGCTATCAAAAACGTCAACATTCAATGTGAAAGTCACGTGACTAAAAACGTCAATTGGAACTCTCCTGTGTCCGTGGCATCTAGCCTGTATGTGGTCGTACATTGGCCATTTTGCTTTGCACGGGTCTGTGTTATGAGTTTTGTATCTTTCGTGGGTCTACCTACTTCAATGTGTTGTTTCAATGAGCTCTTGTCCTGATAATGACTGAAATCTGTCCACTGGGCATAAAACAAACAACAGCCAACCAACCAACTTATTATTCAAAAAGTGTCGAGTAGACATAATAAACATGATATGGAAATAAACCAAAGATTTCAACGATTGCGATAAACTGCCGACAAAAGTTGGTCAACATCAAATTGTCATAGAAGAGCAGAAAAACATGCACACCGAAAACAAATTCAGTACAGCTAGAAACAAATTTTAACTGTGCAAAGCATTGTTTTGCTCAGTTTTTGAATTTTGATTAAAATGACTTTCCAAAACCAACTTTACGTCCCGGGGGGATGGGGGTGCTACTTTCTACATAATCAATGGTATGAGTGTGCCATAGGGTCTACTTTTTCAGGCATCAAGGTGTAGAACAGGGTAAAAAATTCAGACCAGCTGTTACCAATAGGTGCAAGTCAATACATTTCATCAGTTAAATACAATATTGGACATTGAATTTTAACCTTAGAATGCTTCTAAAAATGAAAGTTCCGGATCTATTTCACCTCAAAGAGTTATCCCAATTGTGAATTTCCCCTGAATGGCTATATATACAGTTAAATATATACACAAAAGCATTTTGATATTGTCATAACAGGGTATGATATAAAATGTCGGCTGGCATAACAGGGTATGTTTTTCGCAAATTTCTTGATACAAACAGGGTCCGGTTCAGAACAGACCAACGGCACAGGTATACCCTAAATCATAGGCAGTAGCCCCCAGGCTTTACGTAAGCTGTCGGTAAGTTGTGTTCTTCTCTCGTAGACTCCCGCTAGCTTATCAGAGAAAATTCTTTCATTTGCGCTATTCTAAGGTAACGGTTATTGAAATTTAAAATGTAGATGTACATTTAAGTTTTTTTAGTGTTCTCAAAAAAATTAATGTTCATTGCTTGTCTTGTTACATGTACCCATCAAGATTGACATCAGAAACGAACAGGGATAATGTGCGAGAACATCTGTTGAGTTCTTTTGTGCCTCTGTGCTGTTTCAGTGTGATATTTTATTGGTAGTGGCTTTTAGTCCTGTACTTAGATATTTATTTTAATGCAGATATTGTGCTTTATACATTTGAAGTTTGAAATAAAAATTATTGCTTTTAATGGAAAACATACTTTTGTATTTATTAAAAAATAAAATTATTAATTGCCCATATTATTGGCGCGAATGAAACATTTGCGAAAAGGCGCAACTGAAATATATTTTTTTTGCGCAAATGAATAGAAATTGGCACAAAAGCAATGCACCGACCAGGGATAGTCGGAGCAGGATTGTTTTTGATAAGGGGCATACCTGTATTAAACTTTCATCTCATGATAAAAGTGGATATAAAAAAGTTGCAATTTTTATTTTATCTATCTGTACATAGTTTCTAATTGTAAGAAAATATGATGACACCAAAATTTTGTTATTAAATAAAACTGTTTATGAGTTGGTGTTTTATGTATATACACTCGGTGGATAAGTAAATATTTTTGTTATAATTGATAATCTTTGTTTTACGCTGTAGGTGTTTCAGCTCCAAGTATTATTTGGGAAACGGTCATTATTTAACAGCTGAGGGGGCTGGAAATTTTTAGGGGGGGGGGTGAAAAAAATTCTGTGCGAGTTGGGGGTCATTTTGTTCCCGGTATAACTTAGGGGGGGTCAAAATTACTTGTTGCCATATTTACTTTTGAAAAGTAATTTTCAATATTTCATGAAGAATTCCAAATTGACTAGACTAGTAAAAATCCCAGTGCTTAAATATATAATCAAACATTATATGATTCTTTTACATCAATCGATAAATGTTTCTTAGCTAGTTGTCAGTAACTTCGAGTGTTCTCAAGAGAGTTCCTCCTTGTCTTGTTGTTTTCGTACAGTATTTTGTCTTAGGTTCTCTCTTGTTGAGTTGAACTTTTGTCGATTGAGTTTTACAGTGTGTTTTATATGTAGCTTTGTGCAAGCTTATCAATAGGGGGAAGGTTGGATCCAAAAAACTAGTTTAACCCCGCCACATTTTATATGTGCCTGTCCTAAGCCAGGAAACTTTGCCAAAGCCTTTGTTTGTCCTTGTCATTCTATGTTAACTGTTTTATGTCAAGAATTGAGTCTTTCGTTGATGATTTAGGGATTGGTTTTGATACTTTTGTATTGTATTATAAGTCTTGGGCCAATGCAAGACGGTAAGCAGTGACCTATGGTCATGTTGAAGACTGCTTGCTGTTTTCCGTTGTGATTTTTTGAATTGCTGTTTGTTTATGTTTGTTGTGTCGCGTACACTTATTCAACATCTCATTGTCGTATATTACTTTATTAACATCTGTGAAAGTAAATTATTCTATTACCCCATGGTTTATAATCTTGTAGTCTGTACTAATTATCTAAATGTTTCATCTCGGTTGGAGGGAAGAATGGTCCAAATTCGACTAATAGTCTAAATGAATCTTTGAGAAAGCCACTGATGAAGCGGGTCCCATTGTATAAGTATTTTAGTGGGTATGACAGCAACATCAATCTAATTAGTAATATAGATTTTGGATGTGTTTGGATGATTAAAATTATAACATATTCTAAATAAGGATCAAGATTTTGTATTTTAGCTTTTTTGACTCAGATGTATTCATTTTGATATAAAAACAAAATTCAAACTCGAGACGATAATACATTTTTATATGTGTTTAATTTTTTAGATAGAGAAAAATTTGGCAGGGATATTTCCTGTCTGGAATATTTCACTGTACAATTCAACTTAATTTCAAAGATGATATCTTTTAAAGGCAAAATAATTCAGAAATCTAATAAATCAAAATTATGTTACATGTATTTGGATTATTTACCTTCATGTGCCACCATATCTATGCATTTGTCAGATTCTTAGGTGGACTGATACTTCAACAGGACACAAAACACTGTTTTATAGACCATTATGATGCAGAACTAAAAGGCAGGGGTGTCGGCAGTAGGAAATAAAGTTTTAAAGAATAAGAATAAAGAGTTGTTAGCATACATGTAGCAGACCTAAGTCATAAAAGTTATCATAGGAGTTGTTAATGATGATTATAAAATATTTGCAAACTATTAATAATGCATACCTTAGAATATATATATATATTCTGGAGAAAGGGGGTGAAATTTTTTTACCTGTATTGGGGGGGGGGGGGGGGGTCCAAAAAATTTCGGATTAAATGGAGGGAATTTCTAGATAGCTATATCCGGTCGGAAAAAAACTATCCCCCACCTAGTAAATAATGACCGTTCCCTTGTCTCCTACATTTTATAATTATGTTCAGTTGCCAAGCGAGTCTGTTGTAAGTGAGTCATTTACATGGCTAAGCATAAAACTCGTCAATGAACAAAGAAAACATTTTTTAAGTGCAAGGGGCCTTGATTAACAAAATGAAAGCAGAAATAATCTTGACTTCTTACTAGACTGTTAATTTAAAACAATCATTTTGTATAACACGTATAAAAGATGAACAACATATTATTTCGAGGGAACAAGACAACCATTTTATGAGAGAAGCAAAGGTGTACCAAAGGGGTAATCAGTATCATAAAACCGTAAAGACAAAGACAAAACCGGCAGACAAAAAATCATCGCAACAAAACAAACCACATAACAACATTAAACACACACACACATAACAACAAAACCGCATTCAGCAACGCGAACTCAAGTCGAAACGAGAGTGAACTCAGGTGCTCCGGAAGAGTAAGCAGTTCCCGCTTGCTATAGCACACCCGTCACGTTGCCAAAGATCGATTAAGTGTTGGTCAAATCCGGAAAGGATGACATTACAAAACTCTATGAGAATAACATTCTTCCGCCACTGTTTAAGTGTGTAGCTGATATAAATAAAATAAAAACGGATATTCACACTTTGACCAAATTTAAACTTGTTAAAGTTCACATGAGAAAACAGAATAAATAGATAATGTTAAACTTCCTCGTTCATGTCGTTTACATAAGATGCTGCTCTTTTACACAACATGTCTCCGAGATCTTATTCATTAATATGTGTTATGATATGTGATTTAGTAAAGATTCACACAAGTATACAAATAGAAGGTAAGATATGTATTTAAGGAATTACCTACGTAGTACAGCTACCAATTGTCGACATTTTTCTTCCTTGTATAGTTTGCCAAGGTTAAGTAATGAGAGGAAGCAATGTGTCCTAGGAACAGATATATACCCCTGCACAGCCAAAAAACAAGACATATTTTGTCAACATAAACAACAACACAAAAACACATAACAACTCAACTATGTAACCAGCAACACGAACTCGTCGGTACGATAGTTAATCAGGTGCTCCAGAAGAGTAATAGAACGTTATAGATCAGGCCCTCGTTTTACTAAAGGTCGTAAGTCCTAAGTCTGATCATAACTCTTCAATATTCTATATAATTTACGACAAAACAGGATCCAGATCCCCAAATCAGATAAATGACTATTTTCCCAAGTCTACGTCTGAGGGCAATAGATTTTTAGCTGATCTGAGTACCAAGGAAACAATCTATCACTTGGTTCCCAAGTAAATAATTCTTTTATTTAAAAAATCTTACAATGAAAACTGAATAACGTTGCTACCATACAAATTGACTACATGTAGTAGTAAACAACGGCAATGTGTTCGCTGTTTTCATAAACGTAATGTGTTGCTACATGTTGCTTGAAGTCATTCTCTACCTACGCTGGTATTTCATCCGACCCTAGCCTTTCTATTGCAATTTTCCTATAAAAAAAACAACGCTAAACGTGGGTGTTAACTAAATCACCAAACCAAGTTGGGCATCGGTTTTATATAGTAAAATTACCCCGAGGTGGGAAACTTATATGTAAAGTTTTATCTTATGGAAAGCCTGATGATTGCGGACAATATTGTGGGTCAATATGAACTGGAAATGTGATGTTCATTGCACAACATCCGCAGTAGAAAAATCAAGCGGTCCCTTTAAGCCATCGCAGCAGCCAATATTGTTAACCGTATTGACCTCTTCTAATTATGTCCAATCATACTTTATGTGTTCCTTTACAAGTTCAGTCCCACCCTACAATTTTTTTTATCTGCTTGCTACTCGTTTAAAACTTCCCTTATACTATAAATGAACGTACTGTCAATACAACAACTAACAACACACAACTAGTTGTAAATTAAAAATCAGTTGAAGACAAACCGTTTTTCACTCTACCAGTGTGTGCAATATCCGAAAAGGTACAAGTACACTGCAAAACAGTTTTTTTTTGGTGATATTTTTCATTTCGTGGAATTTTAATTACACCAAAAAAGAATCATTTACATTGTCTGGATTTCTTCAATCACGAAACAAACCTTTAAGCCATCGCAGCAGCCACTCAACGATCAATACTTTTAAAGCAATCGAGTATCAAAGAATCATTCATTTTACAGAGCATAATTGTACCATTTCAGACTTGTACAAAAAATGTATATAACTGGATGGGAATATTGTTGAAGTACTTAGTATATTATCCTCTTTAAACTTAGATTTAGAAGTTAATTCCCGCCGGACGAGTTGGAGTAGAGCATTTGATGAGTGTGAACGTTTTGCGGGCTCAGAATTGTTTCAACATTGTCAGCCAGAATCATGTAATGCATCCGCAGCTATTGACAGAATAAAAAATCCACTCCAAGGAAATCATCGAAAAGAGTACTGGATAAACGGATATGTAAAAAGGTCTCCGGTTGTTGTCTACGAAGGTAAACTTTCTAATATAAGAGATTTTGCGCTGCAACAGTTTTTTTCTAATAAGTTTTTAAAATAGCCCAATTGTAACATAATCTTAGAATTGTCGCTATCAAATTACTAATATATATTGCAGCCATATCATTAAAAAACCCAAACCCCCCAACCCCTCCCACCAATTTAGATGGAACGTCATGTGCCGAATTAATTTTTGACTTAGCCTTGTCCATCCGTCTACTTGGAGCAACTCTTCTTAGGGGGTATATACATTACACTCATGGCAGCGCTTAAATTTGAAAATTTATGTTATAGGATGTTTCAGTGATGTCTTTTCTGAAATAGAGGATTTGAATGTAGTCAATACATCTTACACTGACAACTATAATTCGGTCTACGTTTGTTCGAAGTTTTGTCGACACCTCAAAGATGACGATTTTATTTTCTTAAAGGTAAAAGGATTTTTTATATATTGTTAAACATGCATGTTTGTAGGTAAATAAAGCAAAAGGAACTCTTCAACAATATGGAAATATTGAAGCGATATTTACGGGTTTCGAGTTATTTACGAAAATGTAATGTTTCATGTCCAAAAATGATCAATTTGTCAAAATGTTTCAATCGAAAGAGATTTTATATGATGATGAATTAAGATATAAAGCAAACGTTTGTCAAATAATTAATAATAGACGAGAGAGAGCACATATAGGTAGAATGACAATCGAAATGGTTTTCTGTGTGGCATCTTCAACACAGTCAACACAGCCATTCTTCATAAGCTGAACATGCACTTTCACTAAATGTTGTTATTACTTTGAGGTTAAACTGATTTAGCTTTAGCTATATTTGTCATTCCGCTCTTAAGAACTACAGAACAAGTCACCATAGCAATTTAGATTTTTACAAATGACTTTAAATAATAATACTTTTCCACCATTGATTCTGATTTAGATTTATTTTCTTTCGACTTCTTGTTTACGGACTTCATTTTTTAGTTTAACTGGCCAAAGGCAATGTGCGCTTATGTCATTACTATATGTCCGTTATCGTCCGTAAACAATTTTAATTTTTTTTCATCTGAAACTATTGAACCTTTTCACTGAAACTTTGCAGGAATGACGTATGACATGTTGGCAATTAACGATCCTTAAAAAAAACATGGCCGCTGTAACTAAAACAGAACACAGGGTAAAATCTCTTTAAATGGCTAATAACGCAGCAACTATAACAGATAGAAAAAAATCCGTAAGATCTTCGGTTCTTAAAAGTTAGAATCAAAAGCTTTGCAAAAGTTGCCATTGGGTCAAAACTGGTCATAACGTTTTTTGCTTGTTTTTGCCCTATAGAATGAAAACAACTGCAAATATATCCGGGAGATGAACATGAAAGGGGTGATACAATGAACATGAAATAATGATGGAGGAAATGTTGACACAAGCCAATCGGAGAGGAGAGTTTTTGACTGCCATTGGAAAAAGGGAGTCGGGTTGGGACGGAAAATTTAGCCGCCTGCATGGGTATCAAACGGGTCCTTCTGCACCAGGTATCCTTAACCTGCAAGGAACGTTACATTTTTCCCAACATGATGCACCACTTTGGTTTGTGGTCAGGCATTATAGCCTGACGATTCTGGCATTCATTATGACAGGGCTGCCCCATTGAACCACCTGGGGCACACATCCAAGTCGCTTTGTGGGCAAAGCGGTCAGACCTGATGTCAGGTTTCTAATCACTCTTTAGTGATCTTTTACCAACAAGCTTAGTGCTGCTGTGGACTTATTCGCCACCCGGGTCCCGCACAGGGCTTTTGGGTCGAAGTAGTCAGATAATTCCGGGATCTTCAAAGCGGGTAAATGGCCTTTTTAAGGAAAGAATGATTTGTTTTTGCATTATAGAGTGAAAACTATTGCGTACACCTTCAGCTAAATACGGTTTACAAAAGATTTGTCAGATGACCTTTTTATAGTGGTTGTGGTCAAATGTCAAAAATAACGTTTTTCCATGTTTTTGCCATATAGAATTAATGAAAACTTTTGCAGATAGAGAAAAGCTGTTGCTTGTTAAACCTTGTACTCATTAAAACCTACAAAAAATTCCCTCAGATGACCCTTTTGATGGAATTATGGCCCTTTTTAAAATCAAAAATGGCGTTTTCCATGTTTTTGCCCTATAGAATGAAAACTATTGCAGATGGCGATTGAACTGCTTTAACTTGAACTTCATTAGACTGAAGTTATAAGATGACTCCTGGTAGGGATTATTGCCATTTAAAGGCTAAATTAGCGTTTCGTCGTGTCTTTGTCCTAAAGAACGAAAACTATTGCAGATATAGAAAAGCTGTTGCTTGCTTTAAACCTTCATCTCATCAAGTCCCGTGCGGGACCCGGATGGCGAAAAGGCCCACAGCAAAGCCTAACTGTTCTAAAAAGGCGACTAAGGGTCTTGAGGTTTGACATTAGGTTAGTTCTCAGCCCACAGAACGATCAAATGTGTACCCTAGGTGGCTGAATAAAGTGGTCCTCGTGTGTGGGCATTGTCAGGTCTACAATACGGAAATCCTGATCGCTGACTTCAGTTCGCCAAAGTGTGTTGAGAGTGCCACGCTTCATGCACGTAAAAGTTCACTTTTTGGACTACCAACAAGTGAACCAAGTAGGCTAAATTTTCTGCCCCCTATCCACCTCTTCTTTTTCCTGTGATCTTCAAAATTTACAGTTTCTTTTTCCCCAACCATCCCAAATTTCTCATCATCATTTCATGTTCATTTTATCATTCTTTTGAAATAATGCCCATGGCCTTTATATAGCCTACTAGCTATAGTATATAGTGTAACAAGGGCGTAAAACAACAGCTCCCTCACTTATCAAGATCTACAACAGTCAGCATTTAGACGAAGGTGTCAGATGACCCTTATCGATTCAGGCATCTGGGAGCCTCTGTTTTTTTCAAAAATATAACTACTTTCCACTTACCGACTTAATAATAAAAGATCGCTAAATATTAAACTTTAATGCATTTTCTCCACAAGAATAGATAATAATATCCTGCTTTTGATATACATAATATATTATAATAATCGGGTTTTCTTCCTATATGGATACATGACTTTATATCTAGTGAGAATTGGCTAAACAATTCTTAATCCATTTCAAATCATACAATTTGCTTGAACAGAACAATGTCAAAGGAGATGATTATTTATTCCCAGCAATAATTATGTACATTGTATTTCTTTTATTTAAAGGGTGTTAGTTGTTATTGTGTCCCATATTCAGACTATGTGCAGAATAACATAGACAAAAAGAGGGTAGAAGCTTCACACTGCAATACAAAATGTAATGACTCATCTGGCTTTGAATGGTGTGGTGGTCAACCATCTCATTTCAGTGTTTACAAGATACTTAGTAAGTAAATACATTTTTAAACACTAATATAGTTTATCGGATGCTTCTTATTCGTGTATTATAAGATTTTTATAAAACATGTTTTTGCATACATGTGTCTCAAAATTTGAAGTCTTGACACTACAGTTTTCCTAGTTACATGCATGACATGTATATACTGAAAGTGGACCCCGTATACTTCTTCTCCATCGTTAATATTTTTTGCTTTTGGAAATGAAAGTTTCATCTAGTCTTAAACGAAATTGTAACCTTTTGTATTACTAATACCAAAACGCGGGTATAAACGGTTAATTTGGATGCTCTTCAATTAAGACGAGGTGTCGTATAGGGAACATGATGGTAATTGCTTCCCCTTTATAATCAAACAACTATTTTCAGTCTTTCAACCTTTCCCTGAAGAGTGTTTGATGTAAATAAAATTTAATCTATAGGGTGTCACCTTTTTCCCATTGAATAAGTGGTGTCAAATCATATGTTGACCGCCTTTTGAGAGAGCCGTTGAATGCCGAGTTCAGCTGGCGGATGTTTACATTCAATTTTCTCCGGTGTTAATGAAAATTTCATCCTTGTTTGAAAAATCACCAAAAAAATTATCCATCATGTGGAAAATTTTATTCTTATTTTATTAAACTGCATCCATTTAAAAACTTGAAAACATACATTGATAATCCAGTCTTGATATTATAATCCAATCACAGTCCAGCAAAGTTTTAATATCTAGCTTCAATATCGATATCCTCGGTGCTGGATTTGGCTTCCTTGTTCGAACGTTTTGGTCTTGAGTACTTTTCGTTTACAACAGTTTGGGAATTTGACCTTCCAATGTTTGATTTAAATGCTACTGATGAGAGGTTACTCCTTGAAATATCGATATATAGCATATCCAAATTAACCGTTTATACCCGCATTTTGGTATTTGTAATTTTTCAAGCTCTGTCACAGTCTGACTTCCGGTTGCGCAATAGTTAATTCCTGTTATGTTACCTCGTAACCCCAGCTTGTTGAAAATATGAAAAAAAAACAATAGGATTGCATTTTAACCAAAGTATTGTTTATTTTTCTTTTTTGTAAAACTTTCGGAATTTCACTCATAATTTCATATCAAACAGATAGAATATACTAGTACACGTGAAAATAAATTTGTTAAACAAATTTCCATAATAGGATGGAATGTTAATGGTAGTTGGGTAAACATCAATAAAATGAAGACTGAGGAAATAAGAAAGTATTTTACATCTTATATTGTTTTTTTTTTTTTATCAGAGACCCATTTTTGAATAAAAGAAGGATTAACATTAGGTGGCTATACATATTTAAAGACATAGAACCTATCAATTTCGTATTTTTTTACATTGAATAAAAAGTACATATATTAAAAATATACTATCTAAAACTTACCTTAACCAACATAAAAACTGAGTGTTTTGCAGTTTTCTATAAAATAATCTTATTTTAAATATTCGCTTTGATTAGGTATTGTCCAGCATAAATATTTACATTTGGTAAACTGGGTATTGTTAAACTGAGAAACGAAATGTAACCAAACGAGGCAAAGAGAAAACGAAATGGGTAAATTAAGAAAAACGACTGGTGTCAGCTAAAATCGATTCAATTTTCCTTTTTAACAGTTTTGCTTGATTTCGTTTCCTTTCTAAATACAGATTTCGGTGGCTAATTTTACTATTTACGTTTCCTTCTTTACCGATATCGTTTTTGTGCAGCTCCGTTTCGTTTGGTTACTTTTTGTTTCTCAGTTTACCAGTACCCGCAAGTGTTTACATTCTATAATTAGTTTGTCCTCATTTTTGACACTGCGTTTTTTTCATCAGTTTTCCGTCAAAAAGAATACTTTCTGGCAGGTTTTTTGAAAATTTAACAGTTTCTTCAAAGGTTTTTCAGTTTTATTCTTCAAATAGTGTGAATTTTAGTATTTTTAAAAAATTGCCAAAATGATAGGTTCTATGTCTTTAATGAATTGTTGATCATTGGAATCAAGTAAAATCGAGGGGGTCTTGCTTTTTTATTAGACGAAATATACTTTAGATGGAATTTCATTGATAGATTTTCAATCATAGAATGTAATGGTTTACATTTAATATTTTGGGCAGGCTAAAGATGTGTATTTATGCTTAATTTACATAGCACCCTTAAATTCTCCTTTTGTGAGAAGTTCTGATCTTGATAAACAGGTTTTTTGAAAAGTTGGAAGAACACTGTATATGATATAACCTATTAAACTGTAATATTAAGGTAAATGGCTAGTCTTAACGCACATATAAACTGTTATGAGAAAGACTTTATCAGATGAAGTTTTCTGAAGTTTTTTGCCCCAAGACTATAAAGATATTTGAGAAAATTAAATTGCATATTGTGCAGTACATCAAGGTCTACTAATGATGAAACAGGGTCAAAATTGTAGGACTGTTCCTTTTATGAATAATTCCCCTTAGAACGTTAAAATTGACCATTTTTGGCTGGATTTTACGAAGTGAAAAATCTTGGTTATAAAATGGTGAATGTCGAGCAGAAGATCTAACCACCCATGTAGGACTTATAACCCTTTTTCTTGAATTTTTGTAAACTTTGCACTTATTAAGCTCAGTTTCTCTGATAAGATAAAAGAAGTTTTAATTGCGTATTGTTAAGCACATTAAAACATACAAATTACTAGTTTATAATAGGGTCAAATTTTTTGAACTATTCTTGTTGTTCCTATTAGAATGTCAAAATTGAACATTTTCACGGCCGTTTCCCATTGTATTTTCAAACCGTTAAAACTACAAAGCTGCTAATTACAATATTGCTTAGTTAGTCAAGTCCTACAAAAAACTCAATTTAATGGAATTTTTAAATGACCCCTTATGGGATTTACGGTTCCTTAAATATCAAAATAACTGTTTACAGCTTATCAATGACAAAATGTAGAAAATAATAAACAGCTTTTAATTGCCAAAATCTTCAGCTAAATTTAAGACATTTTAATGCATTAAGTTAATTTATGTTATCAGATGACCCTTAATATTGAAGTTAATATGGTCCTTTAAATGAAAAAAGGCATTTAAGTCAGGTAAGCGATTCAGACTCCTGTTGGTCTCTTGTTAAAAAAAACATTATTGATATATATTGTACCCAGCTTAATAACTTCTTTTTTGTGACAAAGACAAGTTTAAATTTATATTGACAAGTCAAGATCTTGATTTTTGTAAAGGTTTAATGCCAGATTCAGTAAACTGTGTATAATCTTAATGGTACCAGTCTTGTATTGCAAGTTTTTGCGCGAGTAGACGTCAAAACATTGAGACTATTAAAATATAGTTCCTTTTCCCTGAGTCGTTTGCAGCATTATTTTTCCATGCAATTTTTATTATTAAATAAAAAAGTACTCATGAAAAGGGGGCATTTTTTAAATGGTAGTTAAAGTGAAAGTAGGAAAAAAAACTTTTTTAAGTTCAACCAACTGTGGTTTTCTTATCTTCGTGTGACTTTTCGGCCCACCTTTTGAAATGTTTTCTGACACTTCTTTTATTGAACAAATATAGCAAAAGTTGTATTGATTCATTTTAACTATTTTTTTCTAAAAAAAAATCCCAAAATCTCAGGTTTACTATAGAAGTCTATGGGAAAAACAATACAAGACTGAGACCTAATCAAACATTGAAGCTTTGTATTTATAATACATCATCATTTTTGTAATATAAGAATTATGAGAAGGATAACTCTAGTTGAATATCATTTCCTAAGCTGTGATGTCATGATATATACTTGTATACTAGGCAAAAAAACAGAAACGTTACATTGGTTTTCTTTTAAGATTTTTTTCAAAACACATTCATTTTTAATGAAATTATTTGAAAATAAATGGGGTTTTCTGTCAAATTTGCGTATTAATAGCGGATATGAAAATTACGTCACGTCATTTTTTAATTTTGACCAAAATTGCAACTTTTAAAATTTTACGCAAAAAAAATTTAATTAAGATAGTGATTGTGGTCGTTTAATGTAACAAATATCACGGTTAACGAATGGTCGAACTTGCAGTTGAAAATTGGTAAGTCAGGAACTTTACGTTAACGTCAAAATTAGAAGGAATTCTCTACCTTCGTGTTGGATTAAGGAATGACCAAAATACAGGTAATAAATCATTTAAAAGACTTAAAAAACAACAATCCATAGTTAAGCGATAGCAGTACAACAATCGGTGAGACCGACAGTGGCAGAATACCATAACCAACGCGATTTTAGATCAGGCGTTACCGTTTTTTTTTCCCCTTCGTAATCGCTTTGTAAACATTCCAAAAACATTAACTCGTGTAAATGGATAAAAATTCAATCGAGTATTCATTTAAACTATACGCACGGGGTCACACCAAGCTGGCGTCATTGTTTAAAAAAAACGTCCTCTTATTTACGTTACTTTGGTGTTATGGCGAAAATGGGTTGTATCATGACTAAAATTGACAAAATTAAGCAAGAAGAGCTCCTTTTAAACCAAAGATTCAAAATTTAAAATAAATTTTATATCATTTTAAATTGTATATCTATCAACATTTGTCATTTTTAATTGAACCAAACAACGTTTTTGAAATAACCAAAACCCACCGACAGCAATTGCAAAATATCCCATCCCTGTTGTGTTACCGGTAGTTAATTATCCCTTTATACTGAATTCAACTTTAAAGTGAATGGTTAGTCAGGAACGATAATGCTTTGCAAACTTGATTTTCTACAATTGTAAAGAGATGCAAAATTCGATTTAAAATTATGTAAACTGGATTTTAGTCTCTTCAGTATGACCAAAGACATGTTTATTCAATGGAAGTTTTAACTTTTTGTTTGTTATAGAACTTTTATCAAATATAATATAAGTGTAACGTTTCTTTTTTTGCCTGGTATATATTATAACAACATGATCTAAATGTACATGTGTATGTGTTTTTTTTTCTCTCTGAAATTTTGTAATGTGAATTCGAATATGTATTTTTCGTTTCTGTTTAATGTGTGTTTTTTTTCATGACAGATCAATGTTCGGTCTTTATCTTAATAGTATTTACTTACTTACTTATTTAATAGAACTTCATAAAATTCAGCCCAAATGACCCCTAGCTGTCATTGTATGTCTAGGTTACCTTACGTCACTGATTTACTACTGCCACGCTATTTTTTTTTCTAAATGTTTAAAAAAGATGCATAACAACAGAAAAAATAAAGTAATTTAAAAACTTAAGTTTTAATTATGAAATATTACCTTGTAGGTTATACAGTTATACATGAAAACATAGGAAAGACCTGTGGAAGAAAGGAGAGAGATCTAGTTTATGATTCATGTAGCCTAGAAGCAAACTACATGTGTCAAATAAAAAAAAGCATTTCAGGTACAAGTTTTATTACGGCATATAACTTTAGACTTTGTAAATTAATTTTATGGATATGATTTTCCTTTAAATCGGCTGTGAATCTCTGACTTGAATATTGTTAAACCAATCTTCTGCTGTAATTAAAATCAACGGGGATTGTACAAAGGATTATAATTGAACTTTTACCTCTCCCTCCACAAAGCATCGTACGCGTGTGAGCTACTGCTACAAATTAGCATACGTATTGGACTCCATGTCTTCAATTTTGTGTATTTGAATCAACATGAAGAAAAACCACATAATCGGCTTTTCAAAATTACAGGTTTTCACTGACGTATATTGTTGTTCGTTTGTATTTTATATGGACTTATTTCGCACATTTTTAATAACTTTACTGTAAATATTCATATGATCCGTGTGTTGTTAAAGAAATGTTCTGATATTTTGTAAAAGTACACCGACCAACTTTGAATTGAAATATTTTGACCGCATGTCAATTCTGTAAGAAGCAGAGGTACCAATGGGGTATCCAAATGTCAAAAGTCCGAAAGGGCAGAGACAAAAGCAGTAAACACCAACAATAACGGGACCAAAAAAAGACGACAACATGAAAAACATGTAAACACATAGTTACTGAAGATCAATCAACAACGCAAACTCAAGTCGAAACAAGAGTGAACTCAGGTGCTCCGGAAGAGAAAGCAGTTCATGCTTGCTATAGCACACCCGTTGCGTTGCCAATAAACAATTCAGCGTGTCAAATCCGGTAAAGGAAGACAAAACAAATCTCTATGACAAATCAACATCTGCACTCATCTGAGAGATCGAAATCCCAAATATGTCTATAAGTGCATAATGTCTCCCGTAAAATTTCTTGGGTGAAGACAGCAACCGAGGAGCAACATAACCCTGAGTAAGCAATTTTTGTGTCAGACGTGACGCACTGCTAAGGAAATCGATGTAAGTCCCGCACGCTCTGGTGTAACGAATCAGTTGAGATACGTAAACTCCATAAGCTGGAGCGGACGGAATGTTGCTACACAAGAAGGGAAAATTGACGATTGGAAAGTTGAAGTCATCACGTATGTCATAGAGCCTTGTTGAAAGTCTTCCTTGGGAATCCATTTCGAGATGTAGATCTAAATATGATATAAATATAAAACTAAAGAGACTAGTTTTTTCTTAACTGAAGATTGTTCCAATCCCTGCGGTTATGGAAAGCCAAAAGGGTCAAAATTCATCTTTCTTACTTTCTTATTTTACATTTTAGTTTTAAATATTCTTATTCCATATTTCTTATTCCACATTTCAATATCATAATTATCCATCTATTATTTTGTTTTTTTATTTCTTTCTTCTAATTTCACAATTATAAATTCCTGATTTTATTTTCCGTTTTTTATTTCTAAGCTTACCATTCTTATTTTCTTATTCAGATTTTCTAATTCTAGATCTTTATATCAAAACTTTACTTTTTGCATCACAAATTCTTTAATTCGTCATTCTGACTTTTACCATAACCATTTAAACATCTGTATTGCTTGATTATACTTTTATCATGAATGTAAAATCTTGAATATACAATGAAGAATTAACATTTCACCAGAATACAAACGAAGCAAAATACTCTTAGTCGGTAAGACGTTTTATTCGCGGAAGCGCTTGTATCGTTCCTGAAATAGACTATAAATGTTGTACTTAAAATACTGTTTAGGGTTATAGATAATCATAGAGATCGAGTTTGAGTCAGAGTTTAGAGTTCGAGTTACGACTTGAGTTCGAGTAAATAGAGACCGACCATTTTACTTAAAGGCATGAAAGGGTAGGGACTTGGTTTTTTCCCCTAAAAACATATTTTGAAAATGATTGTACATGTACTTAAAGTCTTTAGGGGAGAAGGTAATCATCGAGTTCAAGCTAAGGTTGGAGTTACGACTCGAATTCGAGTCGAAATTTGAACTAACTCACAACCCGGCTCAAAACAGTGATTTTCATGGCAACAATCGAGTTACGACCCGAGTTAGAGTTAGAGTCGAGTAAGAGTTCGGGTTACAAAAACGAGGTGGAATTATTTTTTAGTGCAATTACATGAATGTTGTCTAACATTACGTGCAACTGTTCTTTAGATTGTGGACTTGCAATAAACTCGTATATAAATAGGTATGATACAAAACCAATAAATGTACATATCTAGATAATGTCATAAAGATTATTGCAAGAAAATATTAAATGTTTACCGATGGGAGAAATCGAATTTTGTTAATCCAGGTTTCATTAAAATCTATTTAGGGGCTCAGAAGGAATTGCAAATAAGAGATGGATACCCCTGGTTGTCTAATGGCTTCGGTCATGCTTTGCCATGAGAAACCCCGAAAAATCTAATCCAATTATTCTATTATAAAATTTGGATATGCGCATCTTGTGAGAAAGATTCATGAAAATCCATAGAGGGGTTAAGAGGAGTTGTGGATAAGTGATAATTATCTGAGGTAAACGAACGAACGGACGAACAGACACCCCTATCACAATACTACCCAAAGAAGGGGTATAATAAATCTTGGTATACAAACATGTTTACCTCGGTACTGGACCTATGCAACAGCATCCCTGTCTTTTGACCTTGACTTTGAATATCTGACAGTTTTCAAAATGGACATGTATAATATGTATATTTGTATCAAAAGTTTGGTGTGTACCTTCATATCTCGAAACCTAGGTCTCAGGTCGATGAAACTTAGCTGCAGGCAATTATACTTGTAGCACTGAATCACATTTTCCATCTGTGGCTGTTGACTTTTGGCAACATATTTTCTTTTGAAAACGTGGGGGTCAGTGGCGGATTCAGAGGGGGGGTTCCGGGGGCCGGAACTCCCCCCTTTCCTCCGAAATTTTAAAATTTTTGTGTAGATTTTCAGCAAAATTGGTCCGGAACCCCCCCTTTGGCCCACAGAACCCAGTATGTGAACCCCCTCTTTCGAAAATTTCTGGATCCGCCCCTGGGGGGGCGACGAAACTGCGAGAAGAAAGATAAATATATATGTGTGTATATATGTCGCTTCTGTGAAAGGCAGGCGACTATAAACAATCTGTAGTTATCTGAATACAGTTTGATAAAACGGCAATTAAGCAAAACAAATGAATATAAATAGATAAATAATGGTCCAGCTACACTTCAAGCAACGTGTTACGAGCATGTTCAAAATTTGACGATCAGTTGCAACAACGTATGCCAAGATTCGCTAACGTTTCTAACATGTCGGCGAACACTGATACTATGCGTTATAGTATGACAGGGCCATAAAAGAGAAAAAAAAACTATCACAAACCAACATCGGTACTCATTTGAGAGATAGCAATCACACATTGATACCTCCGCTTAAAAGAAGAGGGTGTATTCTTTTAACCCTTGTCCACCCGTCCGTTCTATTGTCCGTTCATTCGTCCGTCCTTCCGTAATTTTCTAAGCAACTACATGACGTAGAGGTCTGATAATCTTTATATGGCTTTTTTCAAATAGTATACCATATGGTGGATAGCGAATTATGCTCCTATGTCATCTACCTCCTGTTATTCTTAGGGAGAAACCATTTGATTTTTATAGGGGCCATAGTAAAATCTAAAATAAAAAGGCAGGTTGGCAAAAACCCAGAAATAAAAAGGCAAGACAGTGCTTTGAATTAAAAAAAAAGGCAGGATGGTGTTTTTGGCTGAAAAATTTATAGTAGTTAGGAAATAAATTGCGCGCGCTAGCGCTAAAAAAAATCCAAGCTCAGCTTTTTCCTAAAATAAAAAAGCAGGACGGAGAAATTCACCATAGCACCCCTCCATAAAAATCAAATGGTTGAATACTTATGTTTTAATACATAGTGGACATTCATGCAAAAATTCCGTCATAGTTTTTCTTGTCAACTACAGAACCATATGGTGTATAGCAATTAAATGATCCTAGGTCGAATGCTTCCTGTTTACGTAATACTTAGGGTTTACGCAGGGCGGCATAACTTTGGAAGCGGGGCCATCACTAGTGAGCAAAAGCTCGCAGATATACTTGCTTACGGAGAGCCCTATCTACCTGGGTATTACGTTTCTTGAACAGCCATCGAAGAGTAACATAATACCCTGTGTTACATGTAATTAGAATATTTTTGTCAGAATCCATTGGTAATTTTAATAGATGTATGGATTAATTTGAGAAGAAAAAATGAACACCCGGCCGATGTAAATATATATTAACATTGTCCAGTCATTTTTTTTTCTGTAACCGCATTATTGATAATTACAAAACATGCTATAAAAATAACTTTGCAACTCTTTTTGTAACTCAAACTCTCTAATTTGAACTCGATTATTGCCATGAAAATAACTGTTTTGAGTTTAATACTTCAAATTTCAACTTGAACTCGAAACGCCCTTTATCGACGCACCTGGGCCATGTATGGCGGTCAGTTTTAATGGCGGAGGAAACAGGAGTACCCAGAGGAAACCACCGACCTTTGGCAGGTAACTGACAAACCTTATCACATACAGTTGGGGAAGAACTCGAAAAATAAGCCAAACTCTAAGGGACGGACCATTTAACTTGAAAAGGGGGCCTTGCTTTTTTGTTTTGCCCGGTATTTTTTTAAGGCGACGCCACAGAATAATTTGTTCATTATCAAAATTATTTTATACTCTCTGATGCCAAAATAGTTTTTCATCAATCATTTTCAAAATATGTTTTTCTTTGGAGAAAACAAAGCGCCTCCCCTTTAAGTTAAATGGTCGGTCCCTTACTCGAACCCAAGTCGTAACTCTAACTCTAACTCTCAGACTCAGATTATAAACAGTATTTAAAGTAAAACATTATAGTCTATTTCAGGAACGATACAAGCGCTTCCGCGAATAAAACGTCTTACCGACTAAGAGTATTTTGCTTCGTTTGTATTCTGGTGAAATACAAATGACAACAAAGTTCCAGACAATAAATGTTAATTCTTCATTGTATATTTTAGATTTTACATTCATGACAAAAAGTATAATCAAGCAATAGAAATTTTTAAATGAAAATGGTAAAAGTCAGAATGACGAATTGAAGAATTTGTGATGCAAAAAGTAAAATTTTAAGAATTTGTGATGCAAAAAGTAAAATTTTGATATAAAGATCTAGAATTAGAAAATCTGAGTAAGAAAATAAGAATGGTAAGCTTAGAAATAAAAAAACGGAAAATACAATCAGGAATTTATAATTGTGAAATTAGAAGAAAGAAATAAAAAACCCAAATAATAGATGGATAATTTTGATATTGAGATGAGAAATAAGAAATATGGAATAAGAATATTAAAATCTCAAATGTAAAATTAGAAAGTAAGAAAGATGAATTTTCGACCCTTTTGGCTTTCCATATGCGGTTCATACTACTTCATTGCCAAAATAATGATACAGTCTCTTTATTTTCATGTAAAGATATTTTTACATATCCATGTGGAGAGGGACAGACAACCTTTAAAGAAGCTCAAATGGATTGTTTTAACAGAAATGGAACGATACATGTAACTAAACCAAGTGAATTTAAAAAGTGCAACTTTACTTACGACACTTACTGGACAGCTTACTTTGCTAGCGAGGAAATAGTCTGGAACAATAGTAAGATAACATAAGACTGCTATAAATATGTTAACTAACAGACTACTGGTATGACATTTCAAAAGTTTGAGAAATGTAGTCAACACAAATACATGTAAAAGATAAAATCAATCAATGGTTTAATTCTACAAACAAAAGAAAATAAAAAAGGTAGCCTAAAAATTTAGACATTAAGACAATGCAGGGATAAAATAAAAAGAAATATAAACAAATAGATAAAACGTAGTGATTTCTTTATTTTTAAAAAGATCTGTTTTTACACTTTTTTGCACAAGTTTGCGTTATTCTTGACGTCCCTTTTAAAACATGCTTGTCACACATGGAGCATGTATTTTTCAACAAGTTGCCATTCATATTCTAGTAGGGAAACATGTGCCCCACTCCTTGCCAACTTGTTTATTTCCTCCCAATCAGACTGAATTTCTCCAGAAAATCGTAAATATCCATTAAAAGAGACAACTTTAATTATCCATTAATTAATTTTCCTAATCTGGAGAGTAACATACCAACTCACTTGCTTAGTGTGTATATTTCACACTTAGTTGTAATGCAAGATCTTCGGGTTAACTGTAAGCAGGAATTAATGTGATGTTCTTTTTTTTCAGAAAATGTGTCATATGAAAATCTTTGTCTTAAGCTAATTGTCAAAAATGGCGAATATGAAATTGAAGCAAGGAATTGCACTGAAAAATCAAACCCGCTTTGCAGTAAGTAATTCATCTTTAACATAATATTTTATTCCATAAAAGAAACGTTTTGAAAATGAGCAATTTCTAATTAAATCACATGAATATTCCTTAGTACATCCTTGGTGCTGGATTTGACTCTCCTGTTCGAACTTTGTTGGTTTTGAGTATTATACTTTTCGTTCAATACTTTTGATGTTTGACCCTCCAATGTTTTGAATCAAATGATACTGATGAGAGATTACTCCTTGAAATATGCACATACAGATAAATAACAAAGGGAACGTGTTAGAATTAACATTAAATGATTAAGTTGAATGGAAGTAAGGACACAGTGCCATTAGGGGTAACGGATTTGACTGCACCTGGAAAAGTGGAAATGGGTAAGGTTGGAACTAAACGTTTCAGTATGAGTCTGATTTAGGAATTGTTTTGTGTGTTTTTGTTTGTTTTTTGTTTGTTTTGTTGTGATGATTTTTATTTCTACCGATTTTAACTTTGTATTTTTGGATTAACGGCATTTTATTTCTCCTTTACTTCTTCCCCGCATTATGTTGAATCGCTTAACCTTACCCATCCAGTCTTTATGATATTTTATGATAAGATAAGGAATAAATGAACATGAGAACATAGCACATATGTTAACTCAAACTGCAATTAATTTTAATGCGGTTATTTCGGAAATAAATTATGATCAGCAGCACTAGAACCCAAACAAAGGAAATCTACAATCTCAACGCTTATAAACAAACGAAATCCGAGTAATCAGCAGTATCATATATAGCTGTCTAGTGCGGGCCCCGGATTGCGAATAGGCCCGCAGCAGAGCCTAGCTTGAAATAAGGGGCGACTAAATGTCTTGGGTATCTGACATCGGATCAGTGCTTAGCCTACAGAGCGACCAAGTGTGTACCCTAGGTGGCTAAATAGGGTGACCCTCGTCCGCGGAAATGTCAGGTCTATAATACGAAAACCCTAACCGCTGACCACAGTGGGCCAACGTGTGTGGAGAATGCCACGCTTCATGCACGTAAAAGACCCCTATGTTTTATATTTCAGTGATTCCATATTCCTCCTCTTCAACTGACAAGCTTCCTAAAGAAACTGTTTTTACTACTCCCGTTGAAAACTTTGATCAAACTGACAACCCAACTTTTCACAGTAATGCAGGTAAGTAAAAGAAAGATTTTTTGGGGATAAATTATTGATTCTAGAAAGTTTGAAATTTGAAATTGATACATAAGGAAGACTTTGTATACATGTACATAACTCTACTATGACAACACAATTTATTCAATTTTCCATAATTATTTCTTTTGGAAGAGGGAGGTTTGGCGCCATAAAACCTGGTTTAAACGACCACTTCTTTTGGAAGTGCCTGTACCAAGTCAGGACCATTGCGATCTTTAATTCTTCTGGTTTTGTGTTTTTCTCAAATAAAAATTACAACAAAGTTCCAGACAAAAGCTTCTGTATTTTGTTCATGACAATTTTCATATCCTACGTGTCCTATTATTTTCGACTTATAAAACCTAATTCCAAGAACATTTTACATTGTCATACTATTTTACGTAACTATATATTATGGGTTAAGCAAATTTTAAAGTGTCATACTATTCTATGTAACTATATATATTATGGACTTGAAGATCGCAATGGAGGAGGGAGGTTAGGCGCCATAAAACCTGGTTTAACCCATCATTTCGTTTGAAATGCCTGTACCAAGTCAGGACCATTGCGATCCACCGATTCTCCGGTATGACTGATTCGTTTTTGTCATTTTCTCTGGACTATGAGATTGATCATTCAAGTTCGGTAGTTTTGTTATTACCTTTATTTAGTCGTTATTACGTTTTATGCAACAACAATATACCTTAAACCTGTTAAATTTACAAAATTTCTTCTAAAATCAACAAAACAATGCACTTTAAGAATTTCAGAAGTACATCTAGTTAAAGTCCATTGTTGTAATGTCCCTTCAAAACTGTTTGCTTATGTTAAATTACTCAAATGTGAGATTTTGCATACCATGTCGAATATAATTGCTGTAGTATTTATCGTAACACGCATCTGCTTCTATGTTTTTTCAATCCCTTTTCTAGTCCCTGTTATTGGTGGAGCAGTTGGTGGAGGAATTGCCTTTGTTATATTATTCGGTTTTCTTATATTTTTCTGTAAGCGGTAAGTGTCTAATATTTGCTTTTTGTCTTGGTTTTCGCCTATTAAAACCCTTTCTTTTTCAAATTATTTTGGATGTGCATCATATGGATAAGTTGATCAACGAGAGGCTCCCAGGGACCTTAATCGCTCACCTGGTCTTGATGTCTTTTGTAGAGCTAAATGAGCTGAACATTTAGAAAGACACAGCTTTTCTCTATCTATTATAGTTTTCATTCTGTAGGTCCAAAACATGAAAAACGTTATTTTAGGGCCCATAACCCCTATAAGGTTTGTAGAGGTAAATAAGCTGAATGTTTAAGCAAGCAACAGCTTTTCTCTTTCTGCAATAGTTTTCATTCTATAAGCCAAAAACACGATTTTTTATCTTTAAAGGTCTGAACACATAATGGGTCATCTGCCAACTTCCATCCTATAAAGACTTTTCCAGAGCTAAATGAGCTGAACATTTCAGCAAGCAACAACTTTTCTCTATCTGTAATAATTTTCATTCCATAAGCCAAAAACATAATAAATGCTATTTTTCACCTTTAAAAAAGAGGGTGTTATTCCTATAAGAGGTCAGTTGCAAATCATTAAACATGAAATAATTAAACATGTAACTACTCATTCTCTTGGTTCAGAATCTAATCTAAGTTTTTGTCGATACCTTTGTTTTTTAAATGCTATAAAGACAATAAAATTACAATTACAAAGTGTAGTTCAAAATGCGTATAATAGGGTATTTGTAAATTGTTCTGTAAAATAACAATGATTGTTATAGTGAAAGCCGGATATATGTATTTGCGATTTTTCATTGGCTATCAAAAGTGCCATGCTGTAATAATATGAGTAACCCGTAGTAGTCAATTGTTCATGATATACCCCCTTGCCATTTAACATTAATTTATTCTGTAATTAAATTTAAACATAAAAAGTACAGCCATGAAAAGTATTTTAAAAGGGTTTATATTTTTGCAGTAAACAAAACAAGAACCCGAAGATGCCCTCGTTAGCTTCCAATTCTGATAGACAGTCGGAATACTACTCTTCATGTACCCCTGATGCAACGTCACAACCTCAGGAAAGTCACCGCTTGATAAATGTCACGCCAGAGGGTGTTTACAACCAACTCGGTGATGAGTTGCCAGTAAAACCAAGCGATCAGATTTCATCTTTATATGATGTCACAGGCCAAGTTGAAAATGAATATGACGTTTCTAATACAGGGACGAAACCAAGAGAAAACGAAGCTGGGCTGTATGATGATTCACGTATAGTTGAAGATGTATACAATACTACAAACTCTGAAAACTTGACAGATAGACCTGTATCAGACACTTATCATGTTCCAAATACTTAGACACCACATCCAAAATACAATTTTGCTCGCCTGACTCACAGGATCAAGTGAATTTATCTATAACAGATTATCGTCGTTTACTTTACTTTAAACTGCTGCTTTTCCTTGACCGCTGATCAGATAGCCCCAAAACTTTGCACACATCTACCATACGATCGGTTGATAAGGTGTTATTATAGGAATTTGAAAAATAAGTTCTCTTGATCCCAAGAATAGTTACTTTTTGGGCTGATCGGTTAGTTTCAAGTATTTTTTTTATAATTTTGTATTGACTTTTAATTTGTGTTCAAAATAGTGTTAATAATATTGCATGGAAGGAATTAAAAGCCAATAAAACACTATAAAATATTTTTTCCGTTTTCATTTACGATTCGTTAGCTGCAAATAAGTTATCAGGCATTTTCATGACAAACTTCTGCAAAACAGAGTTTTAAATTGATTATTTTTAAAACTCAAATTATAATGAAACAATAATATGTCCAAAAGACATAATGCCCCATCTCGCAACGTTTATTTTTTCCGCAATCACTAGAGCATCAACATGGTTGCTATTAAGGCACTTGTCAATCAGAAGGAATGGACTTCAACTTAACCATTCTTCTATAAGTGGTCAATCATGTGGAAATATAGGTTAATGCCAGCATCCAAAGCATGCATTGTGCTAAGCATCACTTGGTGCACCTACCACACCAATATAGTTGATGTGGCACATGTCAATAAAAAGGAATGGACTTTAACCATTCTTCTATAAGTGGTCATTCATGCGGAAAATATAGGTCACAGCCAGCATCCGAAGCATGCATTGTGCTTAGCATCAATAGGTGCACCTACTATACCAATACCATTGATTTGGGATTTGTCAGTAAGTGGGACTTTGGAAATATAGGGATTTGGGACGGACGGACGAACGGACAGACGGACGGACGAACGGACGGACGAACGGACCTGAACACTATATGCCCCTCTACATTCGTAGATGGGGCATAAAAAAAACATTCAAAACTTTTAAATGGGTTATTATAAATAATCTGTTTACGTTAAATAAATCATTGTTGATTTCAATGAGCACAAACCGTGCCCCTCATACCCCCGTCACACGGGGACGAAGACCACCAAGTTCTTAGTACGTTCTTAGAACGCAGTGCAAACGGGATAAAAATATTGCTCCTAGGTTTTCAATACGACTTCTCTACGTCCTTACAAAGACCGTGCAACGTCCAAGTTTAGAACCAAGTTCCTTTTAGGACTATCAAGTTTTTACTACGTGTCTTTTACGTTCAGCATGTTTTCACTACGTGTCTTCGACGTTCATCACGTCTTCACTACGTTCTTGCTGCGACTGCTCGTTTGCAGTACGTCCATAGAAAGTTTGCGACAGTTTTAAAACAAAGATTGCAATATCACCTCCGCGCATACGTTCGATGTCGGATTTTTATTTTGGTTAGGTTTACAATCCTCTCAAAAAACTGCATTGCGTATCATTTACCCTCCGTTAGCCACCTATATTTGACAAACTAACTTGTGTAGTGAAAATGCATAAATTGTGTTTCACAATCGTGTTGTTTTGTGTTGATGTGTTTTATGTTGTTATGTGGTTTGTTTTGTTGTGATGATTTTTTGTCTGCCGGTTTTGTCTTTGTCTTCACGGTTTTATGAAACTGATTACCCCTTTGGTACACCTTTGCTTCTTGCACACGGATACCAAAATCGCAATGAAAAGGGAAAGTTTAGCTCCACAAAACTAGGTTATCTCGGGTTTTTATTCAACCTGTACCATAAGTCATGAAATAGTCTTGTATATATTAAAACTTACTGCGACATGCACTTGAAGTCGACACTAGGCGATGCTTCATTTGTGTTATTTAAACCAGAAGATTTTACATGTTTTAGTTATCAGGGGCGGATCGAGAAATTTTCGAAAGGGGGTTCCACATACTGGGTTCTGTGGGCCAAAGGAGGTGCAGGGGTTCCAGACCAATTTTGCTGAAAATCTACACAAAAATTTAAAAATTTCGGAGGAAAGGGGGGTTCCGACCCCTACCCCCCCTGGATCCGCCACTGGTTATTATGTTTATTTGGTTTTGTTTTTTGGAATTGTTGCCGTACAACTTTTGTCTTAAGCGTCTCTTATTGGTCTTTTATAGACAAAAAGGGCATATACCACATATTGAATTTTAATTATTTGCCCCGAATTGCCTCCTGTAAAATATGTATGCATAAAAATTACTGTATAATTATGAATTTAAGACAATGTACTAGCAAGATAATTTCACGGAGTGAAAATTCCAGGGATATATGGTAAATGTCGGTTGGGCGGGGAACCTTTTTTGAAATCATTAGTTTTTATCAGCATCTACTAATCATGGCCTTTTGATGTTTAGTTTTTAAACGTATTGGTTAATTCTGGAATGGAAAACAAGCTTGACGCTTTTGTGGTAAAACCCTCCCCTGTTTGCAGTTTGCCGTCCAATGTGGCAATTGTAGCGGGCCCATTTAGCCTAATATTATCGAACTCTACAAAAAAGATCCTTTACTTGCATGGATTATTTAGTGAGCAGCATCAGCATGGGCTTTTATAATGTATGATTCGATATCAGGTTTGTCGCTCATCTACTTTCTGTTTACTGACTTTAATTTGTTGACATAAATGTTCATTAGTAGACAATTTAATGTTTCGTACCAGTTTTCTCTCGCTTAATATTTGATATACAACATCATCATGAGCTCCGGGATCCCATAACATGGGATTTGATTTCAAGTCTGACGTTTATCTACTTTAAACCCGACCATTTCTATGTTTGACACATTTTTGAAATGTTCTTTTTTGTTTTTTAATTTTCTCGACACATATACCCAAATTAATGAAACACCCATTTGATTTGTAAGTGTAGGCAATGGGTAAATTTGACATCAAAAGGCAGGATTGTATCTTTCGTCAGAAAAATAATTCAGGATACCCACTGTGCTTTTTTCAAGAAAAAAATAAATAAAAAGTCAAGACAAAATTAAACAAAAAACCGAAACGATATGGAAAATCAGTATGGACAAGAGCATATCCATTCCCCAACTATAGATAATTTGGATCGTTCCGTTGTACATTCTTAGACTTTGTATAGAAACGCTCAAAAAATGTCTAATTATCAGTTCGCACCATATACCATTCGTAGATGCACAGATTCAGTCAGTAAATTATGTAGATAGAAATTAATGAGATGTGGAATAAGTATACGCGACACAACCTACAAAATTAACAACAATTTAAAAAACCCAGAACAGAAAACAGCCTGCGGCCTTCAATGTGACCAGCGGTCGCTGCTCACTGTTTTGAAATTGGCCCTGTATTGAAAAAACTACATATAATGATTCAAGCTTAATCCTAATGTGTCAATGAAAAAACCCATTCTTGACCAAAAAAAACCCAGATGTCATTAATATTTGCCGAATACAAACAACAGCTATGATAAAGACATACATATCAACATATATACATGTACATGTATGGCGTTGGGGGCGCGAAATTTTTGGCAATATTATTGACTAATATAATGTGCAAACTATAATAATCATTTAAAAAAGTATATTTAATTCAGAATAAAAGAATCCTCTTCCGGCGGGCAAGAGACAACCGATTTGTTTACATACATATCAAAACCTTTTGTACAAATTCAAGTGAACTGTCAGAAAACCCGGTAAAAACTTACTAGAAACGGGGTTAAAACCGATAGGACGTACTGTCAACGTAGTAAAAACTGTACGGACGTGTTAAGGACGCAGTATAAACTTCCTTATGGTCGTGCTACAAACTTGAACGAAAAATACCGTTATATGATATCGTAGTGAAAACGTACGGCGAACGTAGCCCAAACTTTAAGGACGTAGTGAAATCGTAGCATCAACGGCACAAAAAGTTTTTGATACGTCCCTTCTACGTTCATGCTACGATCATAAAGTTCTCAATACGTTCTTAGTAGGTCTGTACTACGTTTTGACTTCTCCACGTCCTCACTACGTTTGTTTTGAACATGTTCAAAACTATTCCACGTCCTTCACGTTCTTGAAGTTTGCACTACGTCAAAGAAAGTTCGTACTAGGTCCATTAAAGTTTGCACTACGACCATACAAGTTTCTAGTACGTCTTTACTACGTTTATCAAGTTCTTTCCACGTTTTATGCCTTTTTATGATTATGACTTAGTAAGAACGTAGTACGAACTTTATCCAGTGTGACGGGGGCATTACTGTCTCTCATCTCCATCTTGTTTTTATACTCCAATGACACTGAATTTATTTAGAAACTGAAATTTCCTCTGTGTCAATAATGCTCTGTTTGACAGACAGATTCCTTCGATTTATCCTTCAGATATACATGAAATAAAAATTGCAGAAATCATCGATTCTACTTGAAATTCATTATTCCTGGATTTGCATCTTGCATTTGACTCTGGTGGTCATCTCAGTACAAAAAATACGACAATTCTTAAAAAAAAATCTCATTTTAGCGATTTTTGAAAAAAAAGTTAAGTTTATGAGATTTAACACACATGTAACACACGGCTTCATCTAGGATATCATTTAATAGCTTGTGTTTTATGCTGCTCGAAATGCTTTTTCGTAAGAACTGAAAATGGTCACTAACAAGCAAGGGAATGTTGAAAAACATTTTTATCTGCTGGTATATGGACTTTGGTAAAAAAAAACGAAATATGTACAAAATGTATACTTGTTCGAAAAAGAAAAAAACAACAACACCGATATAACACAGCTAACATTGGCAGCATAACCTCAAAACTTAAGTATAGAAATCACGGGTGCTCCAGAAGGATAAGCAGTTTCTTAAATACACTAGTCCTATAATCGATCAGATAAGGTAATGATAAAATCCAGTAAAATTCTCTTACTACAACTCTACGAGTAACACACATCTGTACTCGTTTTAGTGATCGAAGTTCAATTAATACTTCAAGCACTAATATCTGCCATAATATAAAACCTGTTTTGAGTTGACAACAACTAAGGCTCATAGCAGCAAAATATACCAGCGTTCCCAATAGCATATTTGTGTCGGACCTGACACAAGCAACCTTGAATATACTACATGGTTTCTTCAATAAAGGAAATGTTATTTTAACGATGGTTAATGGTTTGATTTTACCCAGTGTTTTTTTTAATGCTTTGTTCTTATTTATCAATAGGGGGAAGGTTTGGCCCCCCCAAAAAACCTTATTAAATCCGCTTGCATTTTATATGTGCCTCTCCTTAGCCAGTAATCTAGATCAAAGCTCATGTTTTGTCATCTTTCTTTTTAATTAATTTTTGCATGCTGATACTTTTAACTTCATTCATTCATTCATTCATCACTTTATTTCCTCTTATAGAGATTATATGTTAACATGATAAAGAGCTACAGTGCAACAACAAAATCAATAATTACAGTGCAAGGATCAAGAATACAACATTACACATACAGACAGCATGATACAACATTTGTACATTAAAATAAATAAATAAATAAATAAATAAGTACTATTTAATACATATAGTTATTAGTGATGAATATTTCCTGCGTTAGCCACCTCCATAGAGGATTTGAGAATGTTATAATGTCCAAGGGATTGAACGACATGAAGATGGCATAGTCTCATAAATTCATATGCATCAATGTCCGTAGACGAAACAAATTTTCCTAGGAGAATCAAGTAAAGAGTTGATTCGTCGTATTCGTTTTATTCAATGAACAGTTCAAGGGGGAAATTTTCTATAACAATGTCCCAAAATAAATTCCTGTGAGATAACGTAGATTCACAATTGCAGCAAATGTGAGTAAAAATGTCTTGATATGGTCGGTCACAGAGAATGCATTGTCCAGCTATAGAGTCCGGTATTTCGGTGAGAAGTTTTGTAATCATGTAATAATTTTGTAAATCGTAGTGCGTTTTAGCCATTTTCCAGAAAGGAGCAATTTCGATATAGTTAATAACTTTAATAAATCTTTGAAAGTCGCTGTCAGAATGTGTACGTTCTCTCCAGCTTAGTTCTTGAAAGGTGTTCAACGAATTGTTCACAATTGCCTTCCATACAAGTTTGGACGGGAAACAACCAGAAAACAAAAAGTCTTTTAAAAATCCATGCAAATCGTATGAAAGTAATATTCTAAATACATCAGGTACAAAGCCATAGTGAGAGCGGTTAGTGTCTGTTAAGAATGAGAAAGGACGGTTGAGAAAAATCTGCTTAGTTTTAAACGCATCACTTAAAGAAATCAGTTTTTGTAAAAATAAAAGTTTTTTCTTCTCGATCGCTACAGAAATTGGATGTAGTCCCAACAACGCCTGGCACATGTCTGACCTCGTTCTCATTTTCAAATCCAGTATTTGCTTTACAACAAGATGTTGGAATTTATTCAGAGCGGTATAGTCTGCAGATTTCAAGTTCGTCCAAGCTTGGCATCCGTATAACACAGATGGTAGTACTACCGTGTTGTACAGTTTTAACAGGACAATCGGGTTTGTTGACTTGCATTTGAGTCTATTCAGGGCAAAGAAGCTATTGCGTCCTTTTCGACACGAACTTGCGGTGCGGTCGACTGATTTAAATGAGCTGTTCATTTGGACACCGAGATGTGTATACTCCTCTTCAATTGGTATATTGGCTCCACCTATACACCATTGATAGTCTGGTTTACGTATACGAGAACTCAATGAAAACATAACAATAGCGGACTTTTTCGCATTAAACCTAAATCGCCATTTAGACGCGTAATTGGCACAAACATCAAGCATATTCTGAAGCCCCGCAGGAGAAAGGCTAACGCAGCAAACATCATCTGCTAAAGCAGGACAGCAACTTATGACACTATAAACACTTGTATTGTTATAAAATTGTTCTAACTCGTATAACATTTGATCAATAAAAACTAAGTATAAAAGACCAGACAGTACACCACCTTGTCTGATACCTTGTGATACACGAAAAAATACAGAGAGTGATTGATTAGCAATAACAGCACTAGATGTTTCATAATGCATATCATTAATAATGCACCAAAGTTTACCCTTCAGACCTAAGTTGAAAAGTTTGTACATTAACCCTATGCGCCATACAGAATCAAACGCTTGTTTACTATCAAGGAAGGCTACGTAAACTTTGCTTGACAATTCAATGTTATGATAAATTGTTTCGTGTAAATTAAAAGAAGCTGTCAAGCAGCCGAGGTGTTTCTGAAACCCCTGTTGTTGAGGGTTGACTGAAATTGTTACACGGTTTCTTAATACGGCCTCGAATAACTTCAACACTGCTGATAATAAACTTACAGGTCTATAGCTTTCCGGGTTAACTTTACTTTTGACACCACCTTTATATATAGGTACTATTAAGCCGAGTTTCCAGGATTTTGGAATCTTTCCTTGTTTAATTATACAGTTAAATAGACAACACAAAGTTCTGATTAAGGTTTCACCGCCAAATTTCAAGTGTTCATTTTGAATTCGATCGTATCCTGGAGCCTTTCTTAACTTCAGGTTGGAGATTGCAGTAGATAGTTCACCCTCAGTAATCACACCACCGGGTATCTCGTCGTTGTCACATTTACAAGCATTGAGAATATCAGAATATTCCTTCTCTTTATTTAGCTTAAAGTGATTGTCAAATATATCACTCTCGCTTTCTGTGTATACTTCCTCGTAATATTAGAGATTTCTCGACTTGCTACGTATCAGGCACGGTTGCTACGTATCATAACCGTAACACGTTTTCGGGAGAAATTATTGATGAACCAATGTTCATGTATGTCGATAACTCGATTATAAACCTTTATTTAACTACTAGTATCTATCCTTTATGGTCTTTATAACTGTAAATACTATCTTCAAATTTCAAGTTCAATACAATTTTAAATATATATTTGTTTCATTAAAATTCCGAAAAAGGAACATTGTAATAATGTACATGAAATAAACAAATTAGGGAATAAAATTCAAAACTATAACTACGTGTGTTTAAAACCCTTAGATTTAACAGTTATTGATATTTTTAAACTTGTCTTTTGGCATTATAAAGTATTTAAATTCGAAACACCTTCAACATGTTCAACTCCTCAAAAATCCACGAAAACTAGAAAGGCACAAATGCATTTGAATCTAAGTAAAATGTATAGTTTATATTATTATAAACAAGTGCCAACCATTAAACTTGAAAAGGAGAAAGGAGGGATTGTATTGTTTCTCTAATTGTAGTTTGTAGGAAAAATATTTTGAGAAAACCGAAGTAAAGAAAAAGATTTAAACGGTTAGAGCGTTTAAGAAAAAATATTATAAAGAAGAATATCTGCTAAATGAATAAGAACGGAATTTGGGTACCCTGCCGAGTTCAAAACAACAACAAAAAATATCTAAGTTGGCTCGGTTAACCTATGAAGGCGACAGACCTGAAAACCTATTCTACCATATGAGATCCCTGTCTGCAAATACATGCATGATACATTTATCTGATAAAAAAAATTGTTACGGACCGCACACACGTACGGACATCCAACATTTATATTATTATTATCAATATTTTTGGCGCACTGCGCAAAAATAATTCTGACCAAAAAAAAAATAGATGTCCCCCCCTTTGGAATTAGTTCTTGGTAATGACTTTATTTTTCAAATTTTACCTGGCCGCTAGGGGGAATTAAAATTTAAAAAAAGGTTATCTTAGAGCTAATCCCTGAGAAGTGTTCACTTGTCACTGCGGTACGTAACACAACCGTTACTCAACGGTTACTTTTCAAAAAACGATACGTTGGTCTAACTAAAGACCAAACAAAAATTTGAGTTTATATTCTATTTAAAACCACATTTTTGAAAAATATAAAAAGAAAAATCAATTCAAAACTAAAAATATATTTTAATTCTAGCTTTACTACGGGAAACTTGTGTACAATAAGCTTGTTTTCATCTTAATTTGACTGCATGACCAATAACCGCTCCCCTTTCGTTGTACGAAACCAACCGTATGAAGTTGAGAAATCTCTATTACGACGCAAACGCATTTGTAACACTTTCGGGAGAATTACAAACTTTATCTGTATAAATTATTTCTGGAATATTTTTGATTGTTTATTTGAAAAACGTTTTAAAGACTTCCAAAACATCTGTACATCAAATTCGGCATCGTGATTAAGTTCATCGAAACGCTTTTGTTCATACTCCTTGCACGCAGACCTCTGTGTACGTCTAAATTCATATTTTGCGCATTTGTAGTTTTTGTAACTTTCATATTCCATGCCATGCGGCCTACCCTCGGAGATCCACTGTCTGCTCATTGTCCGTTCTAATGTATGCGCCTCTTTAACCTCGTTCGTCCAGTACGGCTTGGTATGCGGATTGAAGTCATTTTTCGGAATAACACTGTCCGCTGTATTCTGTAAAATAGTCACCAGGGAATCGAATGAAGTATCAATGTCGTTTTGATCACTTACTATATCACGTATGAGTAGATTTAAAGGTTCTTCCAAACCTTTTTGGTATAAGGTAATTTGATTTTCTGAGATTTTATGCCACGATGGAAGTTTATTACACTGATTCAACACAATGTGCGGATCTCGGTCAATCTCTAATTCAACAAAAATTGGTAAATGGTCGGACGTGGAGCTAATAACTCCCTCGTCAAGGATTTCGTAACACCTCAGCTGCCTGAGAATTATTTCATCTACTAATATATAATCTAACATAGACTGTTTCGTAATAAAAGAATAATTAGGACCTTGGTGTTTGATTTTACCTCCAGCATATAATAAATTATTTCTTGCAACAAAACTTGAAAGTTCATCCCCTTTTCGTAAATTGGACACAAATTTATCTTTGTATAACAAGCTGCCATTGAAATCCCCACCGATGATAACATGACCATAGTCTTTGTAATATGTATATAATAAGTCTAAAGTATTTAATACAAGTTTACAGTCATCTATACTGTCATAAGAAGGTATATACACACCAAAAATAAACAATGAACCATAATTCAGATTTTTTAACTCAATACCCACAATTCTCTCAGAATTAGTATCATTAATTTCACTAATAGAGAACTGCATGGTTTCCCTGTACAAAATACCGATACCCCCTTTACCATGGTAGGCTTTGTAACCAGGTGGTAAAGAATCTGCTTTTGCAACACAGCCATAACCTCTTTCTAAGCTAAGTAAAAAAATTAATGAAGTTTCTTTAAGTTTATGTTCTGACACTATGCATATATCACACTGAGTTACACTAATAAGCTTACTGAGGCAGAGAGCAGAAGACATAATGCCCCGTACATTCCACCATACAATACTTAAACTACTCATTATAGTAAAACTGTATACCACAAAATAAAAAAGTAATTGAAATTGATTGAGTGTAAAGATTCATGATTGGGTTTCACAGAAGTTGCGATTCTCGGATTCATAAGAGTTCTCAGATAGGCGATGTTCCCATTCACGCTGGCTGACCCATTCGCGGCAAGTGACACCATGTGGCCAAAAGTTACGTTCGTTTAAAATATCAGCGCATGTTTCGTCAATGTTCTACTTTGCAGAGAAAAATCGTTGTCGGTCCCTTTTATTAAAAAAATTCAAATATGTGACATGAACCTTTCTGATTTCTAGGTATGCCATTATTCCTTGGCGCGTTGAATTTGAATTGATACCCGACAAATAGTATCTAACGGTTTTACGACGTTTAACTCCCGAGAAACACTCTTCTTCGTTTACGGAGGATTGATCGTTAGTTTGACCGTGCACTCTAACAGGAATGCGCTGACCCGACTCTCGACTAACACGCGCATCCATGCTATTGTCTCGATGTTGAATGTCTATCCTAGCAAGTGAATTATTAACTGAGTTTTTATTCACTTCAATTGTACTACCGTTAGTTATTTTCTACGGGTGACTGATTAACCACAGTATTATTACTGTTTTCTAAAGGCTTTTCAGGTAAAATCGGTGTTGGTTTGCGGGGCTCCGTTTGGGTAACATTTGCATATGATTTAGTGTTCGCTATTCTTACGTCATTCACACTTTTCTGCAAGTTCGCAATTATTTTTCCGTGTCGCTTGGTATCGGAATCGATTCGATTTACAAATGCAACATAGTTATTGAAGTCAAATTCACCCAATGCCGAAGATTTTTGTTTTAACAATTTAAACGTAGCATCGTATTGTGTGCATTTGCGGTCATAGTCAGCTCGAAGGGTCTGTACAGTCTCGTTACATTTTGAAAGATTTTCACGAAGTTTTTGATTACTCAGTTTTAAAGTTTCTATCTCTTTAATGTGATTTGACTCGTTCTTTTCTAATTCGGAAACTCTAGCCATAACAGTTTGAAGGGTAACCCTGAGTTCTATCAAGGAAAGATTATTACTGTTGCTTTCGTTCGCAGGTTTAGCTTTTGATCGGGTATCAGCCTTGATCACATCTTCAATTCCGGTAGGGTCACCTAATAAGAAGGATTGAATTATAAAACAATCACGAGCATATTTATCCGTTGATGATAGGTTTACAGTGTTCTTTCTAGTAAGTAATTTCCCCAATGGACACCCCGGCAAAGAACGGGCACGACCAGTTAGTATTTCTCTATACCATGTTATTGTGTTGTCCGATGCATGAGTTAAATCAACTACTTTGTTTATGTAAGTGTCTTTTGGAAGATTTAAAAGTTCTTTATCAAGCATGGCAATAAAATCTTGACCAGGAATAATGTCTTGACTAGCCGGTATATCGTTTTGTGAGTCATGTAAATATTGGCTTTGGGAAATATCGTGTTCGTATTGGATCTGACTATCTTGTGAGCTTTCCAAGTTATCAAACATTTGTACGTATGGATTGCATTCGGGTGAGTAGTCATTTATTGGAATCAGTTGTGAGAGCATAGGGCTGCTTTGGTCCGAATTTGATGCCGCTTCGTGTTCATGGCTCTGACAGTCGCTTCTCCCCATCTGGGAGCCACCAGGGTCCACAGATGGCATAATATGGGTTAAGGATTATATCATTGGTACAGAGAGAGTTTAAAGAGTGAGATGTAAATACACAGAACAAAGGATACACTCAAAAATACTGTTTTTTTCTTCTTTGAATTTTCAATCTGCCGCCATTCTCTCTGACCGAAAGTAAACCTGACAAAGACCGTGCAACGTCCTTCAAGTTTAGAACCAAGTTCCTTTTAGGACTATCAATTTTTTACTACGTGTCTTTTACGTTCAGCATGTTTTCACTACGTGTCTTCGACGTTCATCACGTCTTCACTACGTTCTTGCTGCGACTGTACTGTGACTAGCTCGTTTGCAGTACGTCCATAGAAAGTTTGCGACAGTTTTAAAACAAAGATTGCAATATCACCTCCGCGCATACGTTCGATGTCGGATTTTTATTTTGGTTAGGTTTACAATCCTCTCAAAAAACTGCATTGCGTATCATTTACCCACCGTTAGCCACCTATATTTGATAAACTAACTTGTGTAGTGAAAATGCAAAAATTGTGTTTCACAATAGTGTTGTTTTGTGTTGATGTTGCACACGGATACCAACATCGCAATAAAAAGGGAAAGTTTAGCTCCACAAAACTTGGTTATCTCGGGTTTTCATTCAACCTGTACCATAAGTCATGAAATAGTCTTGTATATAGTAAAACTTACGGCGACATGCACTTGAAGTCGACACTAGGCGATGCTTTATTTGTGTTATTTAAACCAGAAGATTTTACATGTTTTAGTTATCAGGGGCGGATCGAGAAATTTTCGAAAGGGGGTTCCACATACTGGGTTCTGTGGGTCAAAGGGGGTGCAGGGGTTCCAGACCAATTTTGCTGAAAATCTACACAAAAATTTAAAAATTTCGGAGGAAAGGGGGGGTTCCGACCCCTGCCCCCCCCCCTGGATCCGCCACTGGTTATTATGTTTATTTTGTTTTTGTTTTTTGGAATTGTTGCCGTACAACTTTTGTCTTAAGCGTCTCTTATTGGTCTTTTATAGACAAAAAGGGCATATACCACATATTGAATTTTAATTATTTGCCCGGAATTGCCTCCTGTAAAATATGTATGCATAAAAAATACTGCATAATTATCAATTTAAGACAATGTACTAGCAAGATAATTTCACGGAGTGAAAATTCCAGGGATATATGGTAAATGTCGGTTGGGCGGGGAACCTTTTTAGAAATCATTAGTTTTTATCAGCATCTACTAATCATGGCCTTTTGATATTTAGTTTTTAAACGTATTGGTTAATTCTTGAATGGAAAACAAGCTTGACGCTTTTGTGGAAAAACCATCCCCTGTTTGCAGTTTGCCGTCCAATGTGGCAATTGTAGCGGGCCCATTTAGCCTAATATTATCGAACTCTACAAAAAAGATCCTTTACTTGCATGGATTATTTAGTGAGCAGCATCAGCATGGGCTTTTATAACGTATGATTCGATATCAGGTTTGTCGCTCATCTACTTTCTGTTTACTGACTTTAATTTGTTGACATAAATGTTCATTAGTAGACAATTTAATGTTTCGTACCAGTTTTCTCTCGCTTAATATTTGATATACAACATCATCATGAGCTCCGGGATCCCATAACATGGGATTTGATTTCAAGTCTGACGTTTATCTACTTTAAACCCGACCATTTCTATGTTTGATACATTTTTGAAATGTTCTTTTTTGTTTTTTATTTTCTCGACACATATACCCAAATTAATGAAACACCCATTTGATTTGTAAGTGTAGGCAATGGGTAAATTTGACATCAAAAGGCAGGATGGTATCTTTCGTCAGAAAAATAATTCAGGATACCCACTGTGCTTTTTTCAAGAAAAAAATAAATAAAAAGTCAAGACAAAATTAAACAAAAAACCGAAACGATATGGAAAATCAGTATGGACAAGAGCATATCCATTCCCCAACTATAGATAGTTTGGATCGTTCCGTTGTACATTCTTAGACTTTGTATAGAAACGCTCAAAAAATGTCTAATTATCAGTATGCACCATATACCATTCGTAGATGCACAGATTCAGTCAGTAAATTATGTAGATAGAAATTAATGAGATGTGGAATAAGTATACGCGACACAACCTACAAAATTAACAAAAATTTAAAAAACCCAGAACAGAAAACAGCCTGCGGCCTTCAATGTGACCAGCGGTCGCTGCTCACTGTTTTGAAATTGGCCCTGTATTGAAAAAAACTACATATATGATTCAAGCTTAATCCTAATATGTCAATGAAAAAACCCATTCTTGACCAAAAAAAACCCCAGATGTCATTAATATTCGCCGAATACAAACAACAGCTTTGATAAAGACATACATTTCAACATATATACATGTACATGTATGGCGTGGGGGCGCGAAAGTTTTGGCAATATTATTGACTAATATAATTGGCAAACTATACTAATCATTTAAAAAAGTATATTTAATTCAGAATAAAAGAATCCTCTTCCGGCGGGCAAGAGACAACCGATTTGTTTAAATACATATCAAAACCTTTTGTACAAATTCAAGTAATCTGTCAGAAAACCTGGTAAAAAACTTACTAGAAACGGGGTTAAAACCGATAGGACGTACTGTCAACGTAGTAAAAACTGTACGCACGTGTTAAAGACGCAGTATAAACTTCCTTATGGTCGTGCTACAAACTTGAACGAAAAATACCGTTATATGAAATCGTAGTGGAAACGTACGGCGAACGTAGTGCAAACTTTAAGGACGTAGTGAAATCGTAGCATTAACGGCACAAAAAGTTTTTGATACGTCCCTTCTACGTTCATGCTACGATTATAAAGTTATCAATACGTTCTTAGTAGGTCTGTTCTACGTTTTGACTTCTCCACGTCCTCACTACGTTTGTTTTGAACATGTTTAAAATTATTCGACGTCCTTCACGTTCTTGAAGTTTGCACTACGTCAAAGAAAGTTCGTACTAGGTCCATTAAAGTTTGCACTACGACCATACAAGTTTCTAGTACGTCTTTACTAAGTTTTTTCCACGTTTTATGCCTTTTTATGACTTAGTAAGAACGTAGTACGAACTTTATCCAGTGTGACGGGGGCATTACTGTCTCTCATCTCCATCTTGTTTTTATACTCCAATGACACTGAATTTATTTAGAAACTGAAATTTCCTGTGTCAATAATGCTAGATGTTTGATAGACAGATTCCTTCGATTTATCCTTCAGATATACATGATATAAAAATTGAAGAAATCATCGATTCTACTTGAAACTCATTATTCCTGGATTTGCATCTTGCATTCGACTCTGGTGGTCATCTCAGTACAAAAAATACGACAATTTTTTTAAAAAATCTCATTTTAGCGATTTTGGGAAAAAAAGTTAAGTTTATGAGATTTAACACACATGTAACACACGGCTTCATCTAGGATATCATTTAATAGCTTGTGTTTTATGCTGCTCGAAATGCTTTTACGTAAGAACTGAAAAGGGTCACTAACAAGCAAGGGAATGTTGAAACACATTTTTATCTGCTGGTATATGGACTTTGGTAAAAAAAACAACAACGAAATATGTACAAAATGTATACTTGTTCGAAAAAGAAAAAAACAACACCGATATAACACAGCTAACATTGGCAGCATAACCTAACAACTTAAGTATAGAAATCACGGGTGCTCCAGAAGGATAAGCAGTTTCTTAAATACACTAGACTAAGTCCTATAATCGATCAGATAAGGTAATGATAAAATCCAGTAAAGTTTTCTTACTACAACTCTACGAGTAACACACATCTGTACTCGTTTTAGTGATCGAAGTTCAATTAATACTTCAAGCACATGATATCTGCCATAAAGTAAAACCTGTTTTGAGTTGACAACAACTAAGGCTCATAGCAGCAAAATATACCAGCGTCCCCAATAGCATATTTGTGTCGGACCTGACACAAGCAACCTTGAATATAATACATGGTTTCTTCCATAAAGGAAATGTTATTTTAACGTTGGTTAATGATTTGATTTTACCCAGTGTTTTTTTTTTAATGCTTTGTTCTTATTTATCAATAGGGGGAAGGTTTGGCCCCCCATAAAAAACTTATTAAATCCGCTTGCATTTTATATGTGCCTCTCCTTAGCCAGTAATCTAGATCAAAGCTTATGTTTTGTCATCTTTCTTTTTAATTAATTTTTGCATGCTGACACTTTTCACTTGTAACACCTAAATATCAAATTGAAACATGTACCGGTAGAATGTATTGTTCTATGAAATATTTAACTTTGAAAACGTCGGTTTTTTTGTGGTTCATTAAAATGGTGTGTTCACGTTTCTCCAACATTTGATAATTAACTATAACAACATTCAATTAAGGGTGGGAATTAGGTGGCCAACTAAAGGATAGCCAAGTTATTTATCACCTGTTTAAAATATATAAAATATTTTTTTAAATTGTATTGTTTGTTCACATAGTCAAAATAGAGTATGTAGTCAAAACAAAATGTAAAGAATATCGATTTTTCTATTTATTTTCATTTTTTTTAATCTAACTGTTCTTAATTGCTTTCTTGTCCATTTTATGTTGACTTTTAAGGATGCTGACTTTTACTAAGTTCTATTGGTTTTTTTTTCTAATCCTTGTATTTTTGAATTGTTTTTCTTTCCAGGCGTAGCAAAATTTATTGTCTGGAACTTTGTTGTCATTTGTATTTCTAATCTTTTTCTTAACCGATGTTGAATTTTTAATATTAAGACAGATACTTCATTTGACGAATGTTCAGAATATTTGTTGATAAAATCTATAAATAATTACAATGTACAGTCAACTAAAACAATATAACAATACGTGTTATCCACGACGAAAAATTTAATATTTCCACACAAGCAATACAAAAATATAGTAATACAGAAAAAAAACACTGTCGAATAGAACTATGTTAATGTTTTACCATCTTCGCAAGCCAAGGGTTACGATCCGCTATCTCATCTTCATGAAGGTGAGAGATAGCGGATCGTTACCCTTGGCTAGCAAAGATGATGTTTTACTAAAAGTTCTTGGATTCAATGTGATGCTTACTCAATGTAGTTTTGGACTGAAATCTGCTAGTCAAGGAATCTGTGCATGAGTGTTCTGAGTCTATAATCAATGTAAAAACTGTATTTGTTCCGTTTTGATCTGATTATTGCTCTATACAAGGCTTATTGAGTCTAGAATCTAACAAGGTTAACCTCATATGTTCTGGAAGGCCAATATTTCTTGTGAATTGCAACATGTACTACTGGTACTTGCTATCAGGGGAACGTTCATGGTAAGTCAAATCCAGTTAAAAAAAAATGACACACAAACACATGATAATATCACATCTTTTATATACGTTATTATTTGAGATATTATAAGTAATTGTTAACATGCACACACTCTTTCTTTTCTATGTCTTTGAAGTCACGTATGAATTAAAAGGCATGCATAATCTTCATTTACGGAGATACCCGAGTGTTGCCGCACAAGAAACCCGACATAAAAAAGCTCACATATACAGTTGAACGTAATATATTGGTATTATTTTTCTTATCAAATTACAAAAGTGATCGGCAAAAACCTAGTATATTTTTTTTCTGCTTAAGTAGAAAAATGGGTAAATGCCAAAAATTTATTAAAAAACGAAACAAGAACCAAACTGACAAACAAAGTTTTTTTTTCGAACGTCTGCATATATTGGCTGAAACGTTATATAATGTTGCAGGTTCATGACATCGTCCCAATATACTTTAAAGCCCTCTGCTGAATTTTCATCATTTACACCATGAAATTGTCATATCTTTCTTCTAAATTCTGATAACACCATGTATGCACTTAGTGTTGTGAAAGAGGTAGCCGGGCGATGTTTTGGCCTTGAAAGGCCCGTTGCGTAACGTGAAGCAGTTTCTAAGTCAGTGTGAAGAAAACATATTTTTATAGATACTATACAATCATTTTATCTTTAACATTTTTTATTCTGAATGAGAATGAAAAACGAAAAAAAAATCATTTATCAAACCTTTTTATAAAATATTATATATTTACATAAGTTTTATCAAAATTAAACGCTCTCTTTCTTTCAATTATATGCATTTTCTTTTTTGTTACTTTAAACATTTAATAATACTATATTCCAAAAGCAATACAGCTTATAGGCTAATAAACATACAGTATAATAATTATAAATATAAATACAAATACATAGATATATGGTTTGGAGTATGGTTCAAGAATTTCTAACCTTCTCAGCTAGCAACAAATATTTACCTAAATTATTAAGTTCTTTGATATTATTGACAGAAAGTAATTGAACTAACTTAAATACAGATGGGTTACGGTAGTAATAAGGTTTAATAAATTTCAATCGTAACGTTGTATATTTTGTACACTCAAGTATAAAATGATATTCATCTTCAATAGAGTCACAGTTGCACATTGTACATAATCTAGCATTTCTGTCTATATCATAAAAACGACCAGTTTCTATACATAAATTATGAGCATGTATACGATACTTGGTAATTAAAGGCTTATATCTATTATTTACAGGCTTATCTAAATAAAATTGCAGTTGAAACCTATTATAGATGTACCTATATAAACGACACTTTGGTGAATTATCAAAAAATAAAACAGCTTCACAAATAAACTCATCTAAAACACGTTCTCTAAATTCATTGATTAAAACATCAATATTTTTTACATTTTGTGACAACCAGACATATTGAAAACCGTGGCGTCGGTAACGTCTCAAAACTTGAACAATTGCACTTAGAGGCAGCTCGAATTGTAACTGGACTGCCTTTGTTTACCAAACTAGAGACATTATATAATGAAATAGGTTGGGAAACACTGGCTAATAGAAGACTCAAGCGTCGTCTTAATTTATTTTACAAAATACAAAATCAAGAGGCTCCGAACTATTTGAGTAATCTTATTCCTCCAAAAGTTCAGAGTCTTAGTGCGTACCCTTTGCGTAATGGTGAAGACATAGTACTTCCTTTTTGTAGACTTTCAGTAACAAACAACTCTTTCATTCCTAATACTATTAGACACTGGAACAATCTTGATACTTCTATTCGAAACTCACCTACCATAAGGGAGTTTAAGAATGCTTTAAAGGAGACTGGTTTGACTAACGGTGACGTGCCAAGACACTTTTCCTATGGCCCAAGGAAATTAAATATTATTCTCACTCAGCTGAGATGTTCGGCTTCGTTCTTAAACAACGACTTGTACAAAGCAAATCTTGTACCTACTCCTTCTTGTAGATGTGGATTTCCAATAGAAGATGCGAATCATTTCTTCTTAGTATGTCCTTTATATCGTGATTATAGAGCTCAATTTTTAAATAGATTAAACTGGCTTCAATATCCTACAAGTGTTGCAATACTGACCCAAGGGGATCTGAATCTTTCCTATGACGAAAATATTCTTATTTTCAGAGAGGTATTCGATTTCATAAAGAGATCCGCTCGGTTTAATATTACTTAAATAATTTCTTGGTAGACAAAAGCAAGTCAGCACTTTGCTCCTTCCCCCTTTTTTTCTCCCTTCCCCCTCCCCCTACTATACTTTAGTGTTAAACTCATATATTATTTCATGCACGTTCTTGTACCCTGTGTTATTATTTAATGTATTATTTTGTATTGCGGAGAGGACGTCCTAAGTATGCATTTACTTGTGTCCAATCCATTTTGTATAATTGACAAATAAAATACGTTTAAACTAAACTATTGAAAACCATATTTACATAGAATGTCTCTGATATGACAACACCAATTCCATTTACTATTTGGTTTTACATAACTTGATTCGAGCATTTCTTTGTAACAACTACTTAATATACAGTTATCAGTATTTAACAATTTAAACCAGTACTTAAGTAATTTACAATATCTCTCAATGAATAACGGTGTCCTTCCCAATTCAAAATATACCATATAGTTTGTGCTACTTTTCTTTACCTTTAAAACTCTTTTCAAAAATGACAGATGCAAAGTTTCTATATCTGCTGCTTTGTGGTTGCCCCACACTTCACAACTATAATTCGAAATTGGTTTTACATATGTGTCAAATAATGACAGTAAAGTTTCTATGTTAAAACAATCATCTTGGGTTTTACTAAAAAGACTAAAAAGAGCCTTTTTACCTTGATTACATTAGATTTTTTGGGTGTCATTAAAATTACCATTGTACTTTAAAAGTACTCCAAGGTACACAAAATCATCACAAATTTCAATTGTTTTATCTTCGGTTTTTTGACTCCGTTTTATTTCTAATTTTGATTTAATTATTATAACATGTTGATGTCCCGATTATGGCTGAAATATCGCCGACGGGACAATAAACAATCAACAATCAATCAATCAATCAATCATTTATAAACCATTTCTCATCAGGTTTAACAAAGCCTCTTTGTCTAAAAACAACAATTTTAGTTTTACTTAAATTAATAAACAGGTTTTGTTCATTAGAACAAGTATTTATAACATTAATCATTTTTTGTAACTCACTTATACTCTCACTAAAAATCACTGTATCATCAGCATACATAAAAAGATATAAATTAAGCAACTGTAACTCATATGGTATACACCCTTGACTTATTAACTCTATTTCTAGGTCATTTACATAAAGTGCATATAAAAAGGGTGATAATGATTCTCCTTGTAGAAGGCCAATATTACAATTAAAAAATTTGAATAGCTACCTTCATGCTTAATACAAGCTTTCAGTTTAGAATACATAGACTTTAAAACAGACAAAAGTTTCCCATTGATACCAGATTTTATAAGTCTTGACCACAAATTAAGGTGATTGACACTGTCAAATGTTTTTTTGTAATCTATAAAACAACAATAAAGACGTTTATTATTTCTAAGAGAATTCGAAACGATAGAATGAAGAGCAAAAATTGCATCATGTGTTCCGTATCCGGGCCTGAAACCAAACTGTGCATCTGTAATAATGTTATTATGTTCACTCCATTCCGTTAGTCTACTGTTTATAAGTAAGGTGAACAATTTTCCAATATGGGACAATAACGAGATTCCACGGTAATTCCCTGGTTCGTCGGTATCACCTTTTTTAAACAATGGTACAATCACACTCTTCACCCACAATTGTGGGTAATAACCAGTTTCTAATATGATATTAAAGAGCTTACACAGTAATGGCAACAGTATTGTCTTGCTTTCAATTATGAATTCATTTATGACATTATCAATTCCTGGTGACTTATTTCTTTAAGTTTTTTAACACATTGTTCAAGTTCCGGAACAGTAAAGTGTCTCTCAAGTTCCTCGTAGATAGCAGAAATGTTGTCGGTGTCCGTTGTTTGTTGAGGATCTAGATTATCAATGTTCATAAGATTCTTAAAATGTTCAGCAAAGTCACTAGTAGTCAAGTTACTTCGAACGACATTCTTTTGCTTTTTAAATTTTCGGTAAAAACGTTTGGGGTTTGATTTCTTCATTGATTCAAGCATGTTTCCTTGTCTGTTTTTATAACTTCTTTTTAACTTGTTTTCCATCGTTTTGTACTTATGTTTATAAATTTAGCTTGAGTCTATTTACTTCTGAATAATGGTCGTTGAAGCTGTTCAAAGCAGACTTGTAACGTTTATATTGGGCTTTACACTCAGCTGTTATCCACGGCTTATCATTTTTAATCTTTTTACTAGTTGGCTTAGTCGTACAGTTTTCGCATTTTAAAGTACGCTCTATGCTCACTTTAGTGTTCTTTTCAAAAACGTCCATTAATAGCGCATTTAAGGAAGTCACAACGGAGTCTATTTCACTATCAACCGTAATCGTTTGAGTAAGTTCATCAAATTTCTCTACGTTTTCTAACAATTCTTCTCTAACTGCATTTAAACACTCTTCGTTCCATCGTATCGAATCATATTTTACAGTCTTACATGTACATACACTCTTGGTAATTAAACCTTTTAATTACATATCAACATATATTGGAGCATGACATGAAAAAGTGGTAAAATTTCCTATAACACCAACATTACCCATTTCTGAAAATATCTCTATTTTTTCTAACAGTACATCAAAAATATCTAGATTATATTTTCTGTAAAACACATTATTGTCTGGTGGTACGTAAATTGCACATAAATACAAATATTTTCCATCAGGCATTATATTTTTATAAATTCTAAACCAGATCATACTATCACAACAACATTTAATTAATTCTATAAAATCATTTAACCATTTCTTATAAAATAAAACTACACCACCACCATTACACTTTTCTCTTGCTACATATTTCTTTTCAAAACCATGCAATTCAAATTCACTAGGACATTTTACCCAACATTCATTAAAACACAATATATCATAATCATTTACAACACTTTTAAATTCTTCGTCTTTTAATTTCCTAATTAGACCTTTCGAAATATTCCATGTACATATTTTGAGCAATGATTTTGTATTTTCACATGTACCATCCTCCGTGAGTTCCTATTCCTCCCATAGCTTGCCTTCCACGTATAGTTTGTCATCTACCATGAATGCCTTTTTCTTTTCCTTACGTTTTTGATGCATTATCGGCAACAGTTTTTTCCTGCGTTCGATCACGTCTGGTGGGAAGTGCGGGCTTATGCCGAAGTTCGAGCCTTTTAGTCTGTGCGAAACGTTTTTCACCATATCTCGAAGTGCCACGTTCGAAAATTTGACAACTATTGGTCTTGGGTATTTTGCGTTCATCTTTTTCTTTCCTAGACGGTAAGCGAGTTCAATTTTAAGTTTCGTCTTCGCGTCTTCGATTTTCAATATGTTTTCACAGAAGTCAATCACGGTTTTTACGCAATTTTCCTCGGGTGTTTGGTTTGCGTTCGCATTTACCTTGTTTACCTTGTCCTTGAGATCTTCAATTAGGCATGTCGCCTCTCTGATCCGTTTCAATGATATCGTTTGTTGTGCCAGCTTCCGGTCCATAGAAATCTGGTACAAATTTTATTGGAAAGTTCTTCCAATGTTTGTTTAGTGCACTTTAAAAACTATTTACAGTGTCTGTTTCGACGACTGTTGCGGGTAGAGAGTTCCAAGTGTCGACTACTCTTTGTGTGAAACTGAATTTGCGTATATTTGTTCTGTTGTACTTTTTGTAGATTTTGTATTTGTGTGTGTTGTTGTTCTATTAAGGGGGAACATTTTGTCTTTATTGTCGACTTTATCTATATTTTTCATGATTTTGAAAGTTTCCACCATATCCGATCTGGCTCTCCTATATTGTAATGATGGTAATCCTAGAGTTTTCAGTCTGTTTCCATAGCTGAGATGGTTAATGTCCTTAACTAGTTTAGCTGCCCTGCGTTGAACATTTTCGATGGATATGGCTTCTCTTTTATTTATGACGGACCATACATTACTTCCACATTCTAGGTGTGGTCTAACTAGCCCTTTATATAAAGAGATGAACATTTCTTTATCTAAGTGTTTGAAGGTCCTGTTTATTATTCCTAGTTTTTGGTTGGCTTTCTTGACTTGGGTGTTTATATGTTCTTGGAAGTTCAGTTTATTGTCGATAATAATCCCCAGATCTTTTTCACTTTTTACTGTTTCGATATGATTTCCTGACATTGCATATTTTGCCTCAGATTCAGTACCAAAGTGCATGTGTTTACACTTTGCCTCATTAAATTTTAGGAGCCATTCATCTGACCAGTTTTCGAGTTTGCTTATGTCGTTTTGAAGACTTTCTATATTTTCTTAATCGGTTAACGGAGTGTCATTTTCGGCTTGTTCCGCAGTTACTGTTCCACCAACTGCTCCTTTTTCCTCGTCCGAACTTTTGTCAACAACGGGTTCTTCTATGCCGAAAAACAGAAGATTGTTTCTGAGCGCTTTTAATTCCACATCAACGAGCCGATCTTTTACATCTTTCACCTCTTGGTTTACGTTTGTTGTTTCGAGAGTTTTACAGAGTTTATCAAGTCTATTTTTAACTGCTTTATGTTCGTCGTGAATGTTTGATAAAATTTGAGCACTTTCCTCTAACGTCTGTATTCTACTTTTACACTGAGAGATCTCTTTGTCAACCGCATTGAATTTTGTATTTATACGGTTTTATATTGTATCAAGTTTTGTTAGTTTCGTTTCTACACCTTTAAGCCGTTCATTCATTTCTCTAAGCAACAGCTCTATACTGGGTGGTGTAGGAGGGGGTTGTGGAACAGGGTACGTGTTCTGAGAAAGTTGTGGATATTGCTGAAAGGGAGGCGGAGCGCCCACCTGTACCGGCGAACTAGTGTATTGGAAACTTGGAACAGAGTTCATGTTGTTAACGGGACTTGGACTTGGAATGTTTGTATTATTGTATACACAGTTTAATGCTTCACTTATCGTGTTCGATAAAATCTGTTCATTAGAAGTATTGGATTTAGAAGTGAATTTTTGTTTACGTTTTTGTTGATCCAAACCTGCTCCTGAGCTATCACTCGAGTTTGAAAAGTTCCTTTTGTTGGTTTTGGGCCTCTTTCCATGGTTTTTTTCGTCTCCCCATGTTTAAACAACATTATCCTATCAGAAAATTGTCACAAATTGGATGATATAAGTCTTCAAATGTCATATAATCACAAATTTTCACAGATGATTTTCAAAAACACAGCCATATTTTCGGACATGCGCACATAAAAAAAAATATATATCTTAATATTCCTACAAAATTTACAGGTGAATTACAGGTAAGAAAAATATTAGCAATCCTTATTGTGAGTTTTTAAATGATGCCTGGTTAAACAAAGTGTGTTAAGGTAAAGGTTAAGATTCCAGTCGATTCGGGTATGTAAACAATCATGTCGAAACGAAAGTCTAACTGAACCAAAAAAAAAGCTAACACTTGTGCAGGAGTTTGGTAAAAGGAAACACACTATTTGCGGCAAGTTTTCGCAAAGTGTAACTTTATCTGACAAAACAAAGGCTTTGGAGGAGGTTACTAACATTATTATTAAAGACAGCCCGGTGAAAAGAGACACCAACGAAATTCAAAACAACAAGTTTGACAGAAGTGTCGGCTAATAGGAAAAGTCAACGACAAACAGGTACGTAGTAGCTAGAGAAAATATGTACAATGTATTACCTGTTTCCTGTGTTCCATGAGAACTTATCAGGCATATCTGCGTACTAGTTTATCATATATTTAGGCAATATATTGTACATATAAATGATTCTGTACATACCCTATGTTACACCCGCTTGACCAAGACACAAGTAAGTTCTTACAAAATGTAACAATTTAAAAATATGTTATAAGAACAGATGAATAATTGCATGTCGAAATCTATACCTCATGTTGTATAGACTTTCGGCAAATATCACCCCTCGGATCGATGACCTTCAGCTAGTTATGTCTCGGGTTTGTATTGATTGTGATACATTTTTTTTAAACACGTGCCTTTAAAAACTTGCAAGTTCAAAACAAGACTACTACTAATACGTCAGTATCCCTATCATGTCCTCTCAACCGTGATGTGCTTTATGTTACTACCGGACCCTAAGATCGCAAAGGAAGACGGAGGTTTTCTGTGCGCCATAAAACTTGCTTTAGCTAACCGTTTCTATTGAAATGAATGTACCAAGTCAGGACCATTCCGATCTTCATTTTATCATGGTAATTAGTAGCTATTTTATGATGTTGCTGTAGACCATTTTTCATACCCCTTGCAACAAAGTTGCAAAGGGAATAATGTTTTTGACTTTTCCGTCCGAGATCAAAATTTCCATAAATTGCTGGCCTTTAATATTTGATATGTAGCTTCAGTTAGTGGTCCCATATGGTGGAATACGTTTTCAGGTCTGTCACTCATCTACTTCCTGTTTAAGAAGCCGACTTGGAAAATGCTAATATCTCCCCTGTTTCGAACCCTTGGTTAAGATTGCACAAAAGTACTTCTTTAGGCAATATAGTCGGAAAATTATATCCCATTATTATATTTCATTTAAAGAAACATTTACATGTGAACAAAAGTTTTTATAATAAGCCCAATCTGTATGTACATTTCATGTGTTTGTTTATTGCAGGAGAGGACCGTGTCCTAGCGAGGTATCAACATTATCTCAACAGGTTTGTGATATATTGGGAGAGGATTCCTCCAACTATATCCGGGATAGAGGGGGGAGTGGACATAGATGAAATTGGATCTACCCCTGGTCTAAGTTGTTCATCCCAGTCAAGACCCAACAGCAGCTTAAACAGAAAAGGAGAAATCAGTGGCGACGATGACATAGAAATTGTTCGAAACGACCAAGGTATTGTTATTGATGAAGTTAAATACCCTCTCGTTTGAAAAACGATAGGGTTCTTGACGCGTCTCTTACGATTAAGGGTATGGCCAATCTCTTTCTTCTCAACCTATCAGTGGGTTTTCAAGAAACGTTTACACAATATTTGTGACATAATGAAGATTGTGAAATTTGTTCAGTTTTTTTTTTGTGATTGTTTCTTTAGATGTTAAAAAATTATAGCATGCAATACGTATACAAGAGTATTTTCACCTTTTGGAAAAATATGCGAATATTGTGGTTTTAACTTTTTATCTAAAGCACCTCTGGTGAAACTTGAATAGACGGAACGCTATTCCACAATTTTGAAAAAAAAACACCAACAAAGCTGAATGCATATAGAGAATATATTTTTCATATTCATAACTTAACTGTTCTTCCGTATGTCATGTTTGTAATCGAGTAGCCACGCATTAACGTCTTGATACCAGTAGCTTACAAATGAACTGATAACTGCTAGAGTAAACAAAATTAAACATATAATTTCATTATCTATTTTTACAGGAAAACAACACGTCCAAAAAGTGCTATAAGAACAAAAACCAGGACTGCTGAGGATCCCTAATGGAACTGCATGCAGAGGTGTTCAACCTGGAAAAGAAAAAGCTCAATTCAGAAATTGAAACTCTTGAAATCCAAAAAGAAAAAACTTTAAGACATAGAACCTATCAATTTCGCAATTTTTTACATCGAATAAAAAGTACAAATATTAAAAATATTCTATCTAAAACTTACCTTTACAAACATAAAAACTCAATGTTTTGCAGTTTTCTATAAAATAATCTTATTTTAATTATTCGCGTTGATTAAGTATTGTCCAGCATAAATATTTACTATTTTATTTTGGTAAACTGGGTACTGTAAAACTGAGAAACTAAATGTAACCAAACGAGGTGAAGAGAAAACAAAATCGGTAAATTAAGAAAAACGACTGGTGTCGGCTAAAATCGATTCAGTTTTCTTTTTTTTACCAGTTTCGCTCAATTTCGCAAACCATAGTGGTGCACCGTGTCAGGAAAAATGTCACGTTCCTCGCACGTTAAAGAACCCTGCTGCAGGTCTCGGTAAGAGTAGGACCCGTAGGATCCCCATGCAGGAGGCTAAATTTCCCGTCCCTACCCATCACTACTTTTTCCAGTGACAGTCAAAACTCTCCTACCCGATTGGCCTTGTGTCCCCATTTCCTCCACTTCATCATCATTTCATGTTCATTGTATCACTACTTTCATGATATATCAGAAATCACCGTGCTGCTTGGGAGTAAAGCAATAACTAACTAACCAACGTTTCCTTTCTTTACAGATTTCGGTTGCTTATTTTACTGTTTACGTTTCCTTCTTTACCGATATCGTTTTTGTTCCGCTCCGTTTTGTTTGGTTACTCTTCGTTTCTCAATTTACCGGTACCCGCAAGTGTTTACATTCTATAATTAGTTTGTGCTCTTTTTTGACACTGCGATATTTCTTCAGTTTTTCGTCGATAAGAATACTTTCTGGTAGGTTTTTCTAAAATTTAACAGTTTCTTCAAAGGTTTTACAATGTATTCTTCAAATAGTGTGAATTTCATTATTTTTCAAAAATTGCCAAAATGATAGGTTTTATTTTTCAAAAATTGCCAAAATGATAGGTTTTAGGTTCTATGTCTTTAAGATGGAGAAAATAAATAAGCATTGGAAACCACAAAATAAACGTTTGAAAAGAACAACTATGGTATAAATGTCTACTTTTGTTTTGTTTTTGTAATCAAAGATAGGTATAGTCTATCTTATTATAACACTTAAGAGCCCAAATGATATATTACTGTTGCACTGAGTAATATATTATACCCTTACTCGTAAGAGAGTGGGCTATATTGCAATCACCTTGTTCGTCCGTCTGTAACAAACTTACGTTACATATTTTTCAGCTTCAACTGACTGATTTCAAATTCGGTTTATAGCTTAAGCATGAAGAGTTTGACCGTGCATCCCCTTGTCAGGTCTGTCGCGAATATACTTTCTGTTTTTTGCGCCGACTTAGACTTTTTAACAAAGGGGTAAAAATAGACAATTTTTCGTAAAAGATTTATCAGCTTCTACTGAAGGGATTGATTTCAAATATACAGCTTTAAAATGACGAGTTGCATCGTGCCGCCCCTTTCCTGGCCAGTCGCACATCTACTTCTTATTCTCCAAATGTTTTTTTTAGGGTTATCCATAGCACGACTTAGTGCAACCCCTTGTTGTACTAGTAATTGTTACATACATAATCCTTTGTCAATACATTTATTAGACCTAACATATATATGCATGCGTGTAGATGTACATCATGTTACAATTATTTTCAAATAGTACTTACTGTCAGAAGTGCTGCTGAGTTACATGTGCTCTCAAGTCAAATCCACTGCCATTCAATCCGTTGTGGGCTTCCTCCATGTCATCGTCAAGATTGTCATCTAACTCTGCATCTTCAAGTGGGATGTTCTTGTCCTTAGCTATGATATTGAATACTCTACAGGACATTATTACCTTGTTTGCTCTTGCTGGAGTTAGTCTTAGTTCACTGTGGAGACAGTGAAACCATCTCTTCCATTGTCCAATTGTTCTTTCTACCGCACATCTTGTAACTTTATGCGATCTGTTATATCTCAACTCGTGTCTGGTTTCAATTCGTAGAAATGAGGTCATTAGAAAATGGCGACAAAGGTAACCACTGTTCTTAAGATAGCTGAAAACTCGGCTTTCCTTGAACACTCTCGAGTCATGTGAACTGCCTGGCCATTTGGCTACTATGTTGGTGAAACGATCGTCAACATCCTCTATCACTTGCACATTTATCGAGTGGTAACCTTTACGGTTAACGAATTGTTCCTCGTGCTTTGATGGGGCAATTATTCTTTCATGAGTGCCGTCAATCAATTGAGAAGCTGGGCGACTTCATAAAACTTCAGTTTTATATCTTCTTGTGCATTTCTGTTTAAAAACTTGATAAACTTTAGGGCTCATCTGACAAGACCATCACAAACAGATTGGATAGCTCTGGATCTAGACACTGTTGACTGGTCAATGTGAAAAGTACATGTACTAGCGATAACATTTTGAAACGATCCGCTTACGAAAAACCTTAAAGCGATCATAGCTTTCATTGCTGGTGTTAATGCACAGTTACGTCGGGTTAAACCATCTAAATCATTCTTCAGTAAGTCCGTAAATCTAAGTCTCTCAATTAACTCTAAATCGTTATAAAGTTCTAATCGGTTGCTTCTATCCCTAAATACTCTTTCTCTGCGAATTACTCTACGATTAGCTAACATCTGATATCAGACAAGATGAAACATTTTGTTTATAAAGTCTGTGAGGATGACCTTGCATGTACATGTACATTTAAAAAATTTCTACATCTTTGCATTTTTTTTTGGAGTTGTTTGGATGAGTGGCAATAAGAACCCATTTTTGGCCCAAAATTAACAAAGAAATTAAAACTGAGCATACAGATGTCTTGAGTTGCTGAAACACTGATCAAATATTAGGCTTAAAGAAAATGATAAACATTTGTTATAAGTTTAGTTGTTTTGCCCATTCGTTAACTGCTATAAGCTATAAATTAAAGAAATTGTGCTAATTTCATTGGATTTTGATGATTTTCACACATTTTTTGGTCTTGAAAATGTGTGCGCATCTAAACAACAACTTCATACTTTGATCAAATGTGTAAAATGATGAAATCCATCATTTCTGAAAGTTTGAAGTTGTTGTTTTCATGCGCCCAATGTTTTCAAAAGGAAAATATGAGCTGAAACCATTCAAAATTGCAGATTTGTTTTATTTTGTCAAACAAGACCTCTAAATGTGATGTCATTATGAACGAATTGGCTTTATTCGGTGTAATTTTTTTGAAACTGTATATATTTGATATTTCTTATAAGTATCATAATATTTGAACAAACTACATTTTGTAGGGCCAATTGTGGGTCTCAATGCCCCTCATCCTTTAAACATTTTGTCACAACAATTACACAGCCCTACTTGGTTATCCAGGAAACATCCAATCAACAGTATGTCAAACAATAAATGCATTGTTCTTAAGGTACTCAAAGAAGCTATTATATAACGCTTCTTCCTCATGGCCATCGTATTCATAGAAAGGAGATGTGAAAAATGCTGTTTAAATATTACATTCTTTTGCAGGGATTATGGGTTTTAAGGAACATTATTTGCTCCTCGGCTAATCAAGGTATATTTTTAAGATATAAATCATCAAAAGTTCATGTGTAGATACTTTTCTTGTTTGTTATAATATTGCAATAGTACTATAACTGCATTACAAACCAAATAGTCGTGTAGCTGCATGAAGCAAGCATAGAGGTGCCGATCAGGCATTCGAATGTCAAAAGTTCGAAATGGCAAAGACAGGTTCGCGAGTCAATATAAACAGGAACAGCATGAAGAAACAGACAACAAACAACTGAATAACATCAGCAACACGAACACTAAAGTTGTTACGAAGGTGAATTCGGGTACTCCGTAAGGGTAACCATTTCTTGCTTGTTGAAACACATGAATGTCAAAACGCTCGGGCAAACACATCACTGGCGAAAAAAGAACAAGAACCGGAAAGAGAAGAACACTATTTTTAAACAGTTTTCAGACAGACTAGCTTATAGTAATAATACGTAAAACGGCATGTATATAGAATATCGATTTGAAAAACAAAATGTTTTCATTGATAATTTCAAAGCATTATTAAAATCACTAAAAGGAGTAGATTCGGTTAGAACCAAAATTAGCCCAAAATTTCAACTCTGAGTTAACTTTCTGAAATTACTGCCAAATGTGTTTTTAAATGCAGTTATTTAAAGTAATAATAAAGCAGTTTTTTTAAATGCTATGTAAAAATAATCATATAACTATAGCATAAGTATAAAATTAGAGCTTTTGCGCTGTAATGAAGACGAAAATTTCAATATTATGCATGTACCAATTAGACATTTAGCCGATTTTTGGAAGAAGTTTGATACAATGGCCACTTATTAGCTTTCGTGGACAACTTTCCGAAATATACCGAACATATCAAAACAAACAAAAAATTATTTTGAAGTGAGAGCATGTAAAGCTCTAAGTTTGAAATAATTTTATATTTCTTATTTATTTGACAAGTAAAACCTAGCTTTCCGCTATTTAGAAATACTGAAAGAAAAGCTGTTTAACATGTACACCCGTACCTGCTTTACTTTTACATGTTTTATCCCAATAGAGAAATTTTTAAACCACTTTCTCTTGTTATTGAAATCATTTTAGGGAGGAGGGGGCAAGAAAAAGCAAACAGTTACAAAAGCCATATGCAGAACATACCTTTTCAGACAACGACGTTTATTTACATCCATTTCCCAAAGTATTTGTAGATGCGCTTGCGCGGGCACTTCCGAGGAAGTTCAAACCTTGGACGTATGCATTTCGTTTGCATAATTCAACTCGGGAAGCAAATGATTTTTGAAGACATTTTTGGTTAATTTCTGCAAAAATCACACCGTAAATGGACTTTTTGTTGCTTTAATAAAAGTTTTTATCAACAATTTATATTTTCAAAGCTTAACGAGACTGTTAAAATTTTAATGATTTTTTTATTTATTATTACTTAAAGAAATAACAAAAACTAGGTTCAAAATATTCAGCAGCTTGAAGAAAACTTTTCTAAATCATTATCTTATTTGATGAAATTTATAGATGTTGGCAATTTCAAAGCATTTTTGGTTCGCAAATTAATATAGAGCGCATGCGTCGATGAAATCGATTTTGTGATGAAATGCTAATTTTTGAAAAACAAATACATAGGCAAGAATAATTGTTGTCGACGAATGCGCTCTTTACTAATTATTACTAACGGACTTTGCAGCACGTTTATGACATCATAATATTTTGCATAATGTCGTCAGCATGTGGAATCGATAAAATATGAAAGAAGCAGAAGAACCAATGGGTATCCGATTGTCAAAGTCCGAAAGGGCAGAGACAAAACCAGTAAACACAAACAAAGACAGGACGAAAAAACAGACAACGTAAAAACACAGAAACACAAAAACTACTGGATATCATATTACAACGCGAACTCTAGTCCTAATGAGAGTGAACGCAGGTGCTTCAGAAGAATAAGCGGTTCCTGCTCGCTAAAGCCGATTTCCAATTCAGAGTGTCGAATCCGGTATAGGTAGACAGAACAAAACCTTATGACAAACCAACATCTGCACTTATTTGAGACATAGAAATCCCATATTTGTCTACGAGAGCAAGGTTTATACCGTAAATTTTCTTGAGTGAAGACATCAACCGAGGAGCAACATAACCTTGTGTAAGCAATTTCTGTGTTTAACGTGACACTCTGCCTAGTAAATCGATGTAATTCAAGCAAGCTCTGGAGTAACGGATCAATTGTGATACGTAAACTTCATAAAGATTTGTTATCTAACAACTGAGTTACATTGAATTCATTGAGAATGTACATAGTTGAGAATGATTACAAATATTGGACCAATATCAGCTGTTCCTGAGCATACTCCTCCGAATAGGCCCGCAGCAGCGCTAAGCTTGTCGGTAAAAGTCCACTAAAGAGCGCTCAGAAATCTGACATCGGGGTCAGGCCGCTTTGCCCACAAAGCGACTGGGATGTGTGCCCCAGGTGGTTGAATGGGGCAGCCCTGACATCGAGAAATGCGGGGTCGTCAGGCGATAATGCGGAAAACCTGACCGCAAACCATAGTGGTGCACCGTGTTGGGAAAAATGTCAAGTTCCTCGCACGTTAAAGAACCCTGCTGCAGGTCTCGGTAAGAGTAGGACCCGTAGGATCCCCATGCAGGAGGCAAAATTTCCCGTCCCTACCCATCACTCCTTTTTCCAGTGGCAGTCAAAACTTTCCTACCCGATTGGCCTTGTGTCCCCATTTCCTCCACTTCATCATCATTTCATGTTCATTGTATCACCACTTTCATGTTCATCTCCCGGATATAGCCGAAATCGCGCTGCTTGGGAGTAAAGCAATAACTAACTAACTAACTAACTGAGCATACTCCTTTCATAAATAGGATCATTTGAGTGACTCACATTGACGATATATTTTTGTCGCTGAAATTTCCGATTTATAAATTCAAAATTGTTTAAAACACCAGGTTTTTTTCCTTGTATACACATGGTCGATATCCTCGGTGCTGGATTTGGCTTCCTTGTTCGAACGTTTTGGTTTTCGTTTTCAACAGTTTTGGAATTTGACCTTCCGATGTTTTGATTTAAATGCTACTGATGAGAGGTTACTTCTGGAAATATCGATATATAGCGTATCCAAATTAACTGTTTATACCAGCGTTTTTTTTTATTTGTAATTTTGAAACCACTGGGCGATAACCGCTGCTTGTAGACCAGAGGTCCCCAAGGGTAATCACAAGCCTGGTCGTTAGACTTGTTTGACACGATTCACCATACAATTTCTAATATTTTTGTCGCTAAAATTTCCGATTTTTAAATTCAAAATTGTTTAAAACACCAGGTTTCTTTCCTTGTAATGCACATGGTCGATATCTTCGGTGCTGGATTTGGCTTCCTTGTTCGAACCTTTTGGATTTTAGTACTTTTCGTTTTCAACAGTTTTGGAATTTGACCTTCCAATATTTTGATTTAAATGCTACTGATGAGAGGTTACTCCTTGAAATATCGACATATAGCATATCCAAATAACTGTTTATACCCGCGTTTTGGAATTTGTAATTGTCAAATTAATTGTAGATGAATTACGCAATTATAATAGTTAAAATAAAATATATAATTATATAACGTCTGCTTACTTTTTATGTCACAATTTTTTTCCCGCTAAAAAGTGGAGTTATATGATCATGATCGGCCTAAATGTTTCAATTTCGACATTTGATTTGCTGTTCCACCTGAATGCAGTAAGGTTTGTCGGTTACCTGCCCAAGGTCGGTGGTTTTTTTTCGGGTACTCCAGTTTCCTCCACCATTAGAACTGACCACCTTACATGGCCCAAGTGAGTCGATCAAGGCGTTTAACACACACACAACCATGTTCGAATATGTTTTCATCTGAATGTTGTTTCATAGTTTAATATTTATTTTAACGTTACAAACTAAGTTTTGAATAGGATAAAGATCATATAGGAATATGTTCGTCCGTCTATCCATCTGTTTGTCCACATTTTCCGTAAGCGCAACTTTTAAACCAGAAGTTGGAAGTTGATTAAACTTTACACGAAAGAAGTTTTTCTTACGGAAATTTGCATGTTATTGAATATGATTCATGGGAGACATAGACTTTTAATGGGATACCACGTTAGCGCAACTCCTTCTAAACATATTTTTGTATTTTGATAAAAACTTTATTTGGAAGAAGTACATCATACATGCAGTTGAAAATGTGCGCGGAGGAAGTTCATTGTACTTTAACATCAGTCAGGGGACATAACTTGACTAGCTGTTATGGCATTAAAGGGTTAAAATTCGATACAAGTCGTTTTCAACCGCCGATTATCAAAACAATAGATTTCTTTCGTTCGATATTATTTTTTGTCATGTTTCTTTTTCAAAATACAAATGACAACAAATTTAGAGAGTTCTTTTTTAAGAAGTCCCGTGCGGGGCCCGGGTGGCGAATAGGCCCGCAGCAGAGCCTAGCTTGTCGTAAGAGGCGACTAAGGGTCTTGGGATTCTGATGTCGGGTCAGTGCTCAGCCCACAGAGCGACCAAGTGTGTACCCTAGGTGGCTGAATAGGGTGGCCCTCGTCCGCGGGGGTTGTCAGGTCTATAATACGGAAACCCTGACCGCCGACCATAGTGGGCCAACGTGTGTGGAGAGTGCCACGCTTCATGCACGTAAAAGACCCCTTTGTGGACCGCCAAGTAGTGCACCACATAGGCTAAATTTTCCGCCCCTACCCATCTCTCCCCTTTTCCTGTGGTTCTTCAAAATTTACCGGTCCTTTGTGTCCCACCCCATTCCCATATTTCATTTATCATCATCATTTCATGTTCATTTTATCATCCCTTTCATGTTCATCGCCTGTAAATAACCTATATAGCGTTGCACGGGCGTAAAACACCAACTCACTCACTCACTCACTCACTTTTTTAAGAAAGATTGAAGAATAGGATTTGTTTTTACTTACAAACGTTTACGAATTAGTTTGAGTTGAAAATATCTTTTTGTTAACCCGATAAATACTTTTGCATTGTCGCTTTTGTAGAGTTTGAATTCTAAGTTTTTACAATGTTGAAAGTATATAATCTGTTTTCAGTTTCATTTTCCAATTTTACTTAGATTTAGAAGCTTATTCTCGCCCAACGAACTGGAGTAAAGCATTTGATGAGTGTGAAAGTTTCGCGGGATCAGAATTGTTTCAACATTGTCAGCCAGAATCATGTAATGCATCTGCAGCTATTGGTAGAATTAAAGATCAATACAAAAGAAATGATTTGAATGAATACTGGATAAACGGTTATGTAAAGAGATCTCCAGTGGTTGTCTATGAAGGTTCGCTTTCTAATTATGTTATTGATTTTAGCAAACTTTAAAAAATGCTAACTTCTAACGTTTAAGTGAATTGATCTCATATTTTTCACATTCGTACTTTTGTGTATTGTCTTTTGTTCTTGGACATATGAAATTGATTATCCCAGTTAGGTTGTTTTGATGTTACCTTTATTTTCATGTTAAAGCTACGTTATGTGAAATAACAAAGTACAAGTCTTATGTTGTAGGATGTTTCAGTGATGTCTTTTCTGAAATAGAGGATTTAACTGTAGTCAATACCTCTTACGCCGACAACTCGAATTCGGTCTACATTTGTTCAAAGTTTTGTCAACAACTCAAATCGGATGATTTTATATTCTTAAAGGTAAATTTAATTTTATGATGTTTAATACACGTATGTTTTATTGTCATTTGATTGATATTTGTTCATTTGTTTTTACTGTGTAACAAGTTTAACTTTATACTTTCTTACTTAGTCCTCTTCGCACTGTCTTGTGCATACGACTTCTACCAGATACCTCCAGTATGCTCTATCTTCAGCCCATATCTTAAGCTGTCTTCAATTCCATTCTTTTCTCTCTCTATTTATCTTCTCCATGTTTATTTTGGTCGACCTCTTTTCCTCTTGCCTGCTGGTGTCCATCTCAGTGCAACATGTGGGATAGATGTAGGATCCATACTTAGTACATGGCCTATCTAGCGCCACCTTCCATTCATAATTTCTTCGGATGCTGGTACTGTATTGGTTCTGTTGTTAATTTCGGTGTTGGCTTTTTTATTTGGCCACAAAATTTTCAAGATTCTCCTCAAACATCTTCGCTGGAAAACATCAAGTTTAGTGCAGATGTTTTTTGTGACTTTCCGGGATTCAGAACCATACAAAAGGACCGATATTACATAACTTTTGAAGATCTTTATTTTAGTAAGTAATTTTATATGTGAAGAGTTCCAGATTTTTTTCAGGCTTGCAAAGGTTCCTCTTTGGCTTTTGATAGGCGGTGGTGAACATCAATCTCTGAATCGCCATCTTTGGTAATCTTGCTGCCAAAATATTGATGTAGAACCCAAGTTTGTTTTCCTTTTTCTTCCATTATGCTAGTTTTAGTTTGTATGTCATTTAGGTACTGGGAAAGCAGAACAATATCAGCGAAGTCAAGGTCTTCTAGATGTTCGGTGAAAGTCCATTGTAGGCCTCTATTAGCGATTTTTGCGGTCTCCTTCATTAGCCAGTCTAAACACAAGGAGAAAAGAAGAGGTGACAGCAGACAGCCTTGTTTGACTCCTGTTCGAATTTGTAATTCTGGTGAAAGTTCAGTACCACAGATGACCTTAGCTCTAAAATCTGTATATAATAATTTAATGATGTTGATAGTTTAAGGTGGAATGCCATAATGTCCTAATTTTCCAAAGAGAGTAACGTTTACACTGTCAAATGCTTTCTAGAAATCTTTAAAGTTGGTATAGAGTGTGTTGGTCCGTTCATTTCTTTGTTCTATTATCTGCCGAAGTAAAAATATCTGATCACTATAGGATCTTCCCTTTCTAAAACCAGCCTGGTTTTTACGCAGACATGCGTCCACTTCACTGGCTACTCTGTTATTAAAGATAATTTTTCTCATAAATTTACTTCTCAAATTATTGCAGTAGGATTTATCGCCTTTCTTTGATATTTTTGTGATAAGACCCATCTTCTAATCATTGGGTGTATCTTCTGAATCCCAGATGTTCTTTAAAATGTTAGTGGGTACGTATATGGTAGGATGTTTACTTCACATTTTAGCAACTCAGATTGAATTCCATCTTGACGTGGTGCTTAATATTGTTTAGAGTTTTTATGGCGAATTGAACTTCTTGTAGACAAGGTGGTTCAATAACAATATCAAATATTTCTATCGTAGGTGGAATAATAGCATTAATTGTAGGATTGTCTCTATTTAACACTTTCTCAAAGTTTTCTTTTCCATCTTTTTAGCTTCTCTTCATTTCCTGCTAGTATATTTCCTTGCTTATTCTTTACAGCTGTTTCACAGTTAGTAAAATCTTCTGTCAGTGTTTTTGTTATCCTATATAACTTGCCAAGATCTTGAATGGCAGCCGCCACTTTAGCTTCATCCGCTCAACTGTCTATTTAAACTTGTTTTTGTTTTTGCGCCTTTTTAGCTCACCTGGACCGAAGGTCCATGTGAGCTATTGCCATCACTTGGCGTCCGTCGTCGTCCGTCGTCGTCCGTCGTCGTCCGTCGTCGTTAACATTTTTCAAACGTTAACTCCTCTAACACCATAAGTCCAATGGCTTTTAAATTTGGCACAGTTGTTAATTAGCATAGGTAGTATAAAACTAGCGTGGGGATTTTTGATTCGTTGAAAAACATGGCCGCCATGGCTAAAAATAGAACATTGGGGTAAATTGCAGTTTTTTGCAAATAACTCAAAAACGGTAACAGATATCAAAATTCTGGCCAGGGTAAAAGTGATCAGCACCTCAAGATCTACCTGCCTAGAAATTTTCAAGAAGATCCAACAACCGATGTAGGAGTTATTGCCCTTTTTCTGGATTTTTTCAAAATTTTGCACTTATTTAGCCCTATATCTTGAAAACTATACAAGATATTTTAAAATTTCAAATTGAATATGATTAAGCACATCAAGATCTACATTTCATGTAATTAGGTCAAAGCTGTAGAACCATTTCTTTTAGGAGTTATGGCCCTTAAAGCGTCAAAATTTACCATTTTTCATTACTTTTACCCTGAATTTCAAAGATTAACTTGTCTGACACCATACATCTAACTTCAACCAAGCTTGGCACAGTTGTTTAATAGCATTAATGCTACAATTCTATCGTTCGGATTTTAGATTCGTCAAAAAATATGGCCTCCATGGCTTAAAGTAGAACATAGGGGTCAAATTACAGTTTTTTGCAAATAACTCAAAAACGGTAACAGATATCAAAATTCTGATGGGAGACTAAAGTGATAAGCATCTCAAGATCTACCTGCTCTGAAATTTTCAGGAAGATCCATCAAACGACATAGGAGTTATTGCCCTTTTTCTGAATTTTTTCAAAATTTTGCACTTATTTAGCCCTATATCTTGAAAACTATACAAGATATTTCAAAAATTCAAATTGCATATGATTAAGCACATCAAGATCTACAATTCATGTAATTAGGTCAAAGCTGTAGAACCATTTCTTTTAGGAGTTATGGCCCTTAAAGCGTCAATATTTACCGTTGTTCATTACTTTTGCCCTGACTTGTCTGAAACAGTAAGACCAACTGCATCTTAACATGGCACACTGTTTGATAGCTTATATGCTACAACTCTATCGTTCAGATTTTTGATTCGTAAAAAAACATGGCCACCATGGCTAAAAATAGAACATAGGGGCAAATTTCATTTTTTTTTTGCTAATAACTCAAAACTGGTTTCAGATATCAAAATTAAGCAAGAATCAAAAGTGATCAGCATAATAAATAATAAGATCTACCTGTCCTGAAATTTCGGAAAAGATCTGACTGCTGATGTGGGAGTTATTGTTCTTTTTCCTAACTTTTGCCAAATTTGCACTTATTAAGCCCAATATCTTGAAAACTAACCAAGATATTTCATAAATTTAAATCGCATATGGTTAAGCACAATAATATCTACAAATATATGTATCTGTGTAGTTCAGGTGAGCGATTCAGGCTCTTGGGAGCCTCTTGTTTTGATTTCTTTATCGAATGATCTATATCGTATATCTGGTTGGTCTTTAATTCTTTATAACTTGGTTTGAATCAATCTTTTCTTTACATCTTTTCGTTCTTCAATTATTCTCCGAGTATCTCTTGAAATCCATTCTTCAGATTTCTTTCTTTTAGGGCCTTAGATTTTCACTCCCACTTCATAAACTGTTTTGTTAAAGTTGTATATATCCATTTCTTGTTCGTCATTGAGCACACTTAGTCTGGTCTGTTTCTTAGTTATATTTGGAAATTTCTTTTTATTGATGGTTATTTTAGTTGTTCAAGTCTTATTCAGATTTCTTTCTTACTTTTATAAGACTTGAGCTTAATCTTTGCAATATGGTCGCTTCCAATATCTGCACCTCATTTTGATCTCGCACCTTGTAGCGAACCTCTCCAAGGAAGAGAGTCATCTTTAATGAATAGTTCTTAATAGCTTATAAAGGTATTGCGTTTACATCTTATAAGCATGAACAAATAAATTATAATTTCTGAAGATGTGGTTGAAAACTTTAAAAAAAACTTCCATTCTATATAAGCCAAACATGTCTTTTTAGAAAAAGTTATGCCTCCAAGGGAAGACTGGTTTGACTCTGTCCGTCCTTAACATTGTTTCTGCCAAATTTCTTCAAAAATAGTCACCCTAGCCATTTGAAATGTTAAAAATGCTTTTAAATGTACTCTTCTATCATAGGTTCTGATTTTAGATTCGTCACATTTCTTCTTTCAGTATACCGACTTTAATATTTAGCACACCAGCAAAAGGCATGTGAGCATATGCCATCATTATGCGTCCGTTTTCTGTAAAACAAATTTTCCTCTCTGAAACCATTGTACCAATTTCACTGAAACTTTGACGGAATGATCTGTGATATGTTGATAACAAGCGATTCTCATTAGAAAATCTAAGATCCTATGGGATTTTCCTATCTTTTATAGACGCTAAGTAATAAGCTTCTATAAGTTAAATTACTTATAGAAGTTTATTACTTAGCGTCTATAAAAGATAGGAAAATCCTATAGGATCTTAGATTATTCAGAGAATCAAAAGCTCTACAAAAGGTCTCCATTGGGTCAAAGCTGTCTGATTACTTTTTATAGGGGTTATGGTCCTTTTGAGGAAAAAAAAACTAGCGTTCTTTTCAGGCCTTTGATTCAAAGAATGAAAACTACTGCGGCAAGAGAAAGGGTATTGCTTGCTTCAACCTACATCTCATTAAGCTCTATAAAAGTTTTTATTAGGTTTTTTTTTCGAATTTGTCATATTCCCCCTTACAGGGTTATTGTTCTTTACAGGTCAAAAATGCATTGTTTATGCGTTTGTTGTTTAAATCTTCAGTTCATTAAGCTCTACAACAGTCTACTTTGGGTTGAAGTTGGCAGGTGGCTCTTATAAGAGAGGCCCTTTACGCTTAATGACCATGGGAGATTTTGTTTGGCAAATTGATACAGTTACTTGTGTTTTTGGCGTGCTAACTTTATTGAATAAAGTCACCTACTTTCTACTTACCGATGTTATAACAGCTAAATATTAAAATTGTATGACATTTTTTCTCAGCAAGGAAAAATAATAGTGACTTGCTTTTTGATATTGTCATACACAGTAGAAACGGGTTTTCTTCCTATATTTAAGAGGTAGCAGGGATGTACAGAGTGAGAAGTGGCGAATAATTCTTAGTTGATTTCAAATTAAACCATTCGATTGAACAGAACAATGTCAAAGAAAATGGTTTATATTTACAAAATAGTACAAGAATACCAGCAATATGTATATACTTATTTTTGTTTATTTAAAGGGTAGAAGTTGTTATTGTGTCCCAATTTCAGACTTCTTGCTGTATAACATAGCCCATAGAAAGGGAGAAACTTCACGTTGCGATACAAAATGCAATGACTCCTCTGGGCTGGAATGGTGTGGCGGTCAACCATCTTATTACAGTATATATATGATAGTTAGTAAGTAAATAAAGTTAAAATTTATATAATAGACCTAGTGTTTTTGACATTCGGTATTCATATACTAGTAATTTATAATGTAAATGTATAATACAGTAGCAAAACAATTACTTCTTCAGATAAAAATTTAAAGTTCTTTCCTTAAATCGTTATACAATACAAAAGTATCACCATTTACTATGTTATATGTCAAAATACTGGTATACATTCATGTGACATTGTACATGTGTAAAATTCAAAGAAACTTCCGGTTGAAAATTACATAACAGATTATTCTAAGTTCCTAAATATATTTATTTTTGTTAGTTTGGTGTGACCTTGACCTATGACCTTTTACCTTGAGTTCAAACTGAACTGCCTGCCTTAACAAACATTAAAAGAACACATGTAAACTATTTTATTAAATCATGTTTCGATCATTGTAATCTTAAAGTGACTATATCTGTTTCTGACTTATTAAGTAATTAATTTAAGGAACGAGACACATTAAAGCTTAATTAATTGGACTGATGCAGAAAGACTGCACTGACAGCTCTTGAGGGAAATATAGAATATAGGACTTTTTAGCTCACCTGGACCGAAGGTCCATGTGAGCTTATACCATCACTTGGCGTCCGTCGTCGTCGTCGTCGTCGTCGTCTAGATCTGTCGTCGTCTGTTAACAATTTTTCAAACGTTAACTTGTCTGACACCATAAGTCCAATTGCAACCAAACTTGGTACAGTTGTTTAGTAGCATTATGTGTACAAAACTATCGTTCAGATTTTTGATTCGTAAAAAAACATGGCCGCCATGGCTAAAAATAGAACATAGGGGTAAATTGCAGTTTTTTTGCTAATAACTCAAAAACCGTACCAGATATCAAAATTCTGGCTTAAGGTAAAAGTAATCAGCACTTCAAGATCTACCTGTCCAGAAATTTTCAAGAAGATCTAACAACCTATGTAGGAGTTATTGCCCTTTTCTGGATTTTTTCCAAATTTTGCACTTATTTAGCCCTATATCTTTGAAAACTATACAAGATATTTTAAAAATTCAAATTGCATATGATTAAGCACACCAAGATCTACATTTCATGTAATTAGGTCAAAGCTGTAGAACCATTTCTTTTAGGAGTTATGGCCCTTAAGGCTTTAAAATTTACCATTTTTCATTACTTTTCCCTTGAATTTCAAAGATTAACTTGTCTGACACCATACATCCAACTTCAACCAAACTTGGCACAGTTGTTTCATAGCATAAATGCTACAATTCCATCGTTCGAAATTTCGATTCATCAAAAAATATGGCCTCCATACCTTAAAATAGAACATAGTGATAAATTGCAGTTTTTTGCTAATTACTCAAAAATAGTTACAGATATCAAATTCTGATGAATACAAAAGTGATAAGCATCTCAAGATCTACCTGCTCTGAAATTTTCAAGAAGATCCAACAGTCAACATAGGAGTTATTGCCCTTTTTCTGGATTTTTTCAAAATTTTTCACTTATTTAGCCCTATATCTTGAAAACTATACAAGATATTTCAAAAATTCAAATTGCATATGATTAAGCACATCAAGATCTACATTTCATGTTATTAGGTAAAAGCTGTAGAACCATTTCGTTTTGGAGTTATGGCCCTTAAAGCGTCAAAATTTACCATTTTTAATTACTTTTCCCCTGAATTTCAAAGATTAACTTGTCTGAAACGGCAAGACCAACTGCATCTTAACATGGCACACTGTTTGATAGCTTATATGCTACAACTCTATGGTTCAGATTTTTGATTCGTTAAAAAACATGGCCGCCATGGCTAAAAATAGAACATAGGGGTAAATTGCATTTTTTTGCTAATAACTCAAAAATGGTTTCAGATATCAAAATTGTGCAAGAATCAAAGTAATGAGCATATTAAGATCTACCTGTCCTGAAATTTCGGAAAAGATCTGACTGCTGATGTGGGAGTTATTGTTCTTTTTCCTAATTTTTGCCAAATTTGCACTTGTTAAGCCCAATATCTTGAAAACTAGCCAAGATATTTCAGAAATTTAAATCGCATATGGTTAAGCACAATAATATCTACAAATATATGTATCTGTGTAGTTCAGGTGAGCGATTCAGGCTCTTGGGAGCCTCTTGTTTTATTTTGAGATCGATTTTATCACTTGTTTTGGTGAACCCGAAGGGTTAACCAAAAAACAAGTGATAAAGTCGATCTCAAAATCAAAAAGTCATATATTCTCTTTATCGGTAATGAATTATGACGTAACGTACTGACCCGATAATTTCGGTGGTACACACCTGTGCGTGAGACAAACTTTATCAGCCAGTACACATCAAAGGAAAAATGTACTAATTACCGATAAACAAGTTTATCGCCAACTCATTGGTATCCCTATGGTAACTGATTCTGCTCAATGTATAGCTTTAAATTATCCGTTTGAATTTCAATATTGTCTAAACCCTAAGATTCTTCCTACCCCAGACATAGGTTGATCATCTTAGTAATGATTTGGTTCCTCAGTTTCGTATTTTTGGTTTTACTGTTTTATGCTCTTCATAATCATATAGTGTTTGGCATTTTCAATATTTTTGGTAGAGCGTCTCTGATGAGTCTTGAATAGACGGAACGCGCGTCAGGTGTGTCTGGAACTTTGTTGTCATTTGTAATTTGAAACCGTTTAAGCGAATTAGGTACTTGTTGGACGAAAAATTTGTGTTCTATATTGTTATATCCTGTAGTTTTTGTACTAAAATGTTGGAATTCATTATTGTCCATATGAACATTTTAAGCAGGATGATTACTACAATATCTTTTACGGTTTCAAGGTATTTACAAAATCTCATTTTCAATATGGTTTTGGTCACAATTTCAAAACCACTTACAGAACATATACTCCCTGTGCTCAAATTGTAGATCTTTTTATTCTTTTGCAAACAAAAAAAAAACATTATCTGTAACGGTAAAAAAAAACGTTTTCAAAGTACGAATCAAGGAAAATTATTAAAAAGACAACAAGTTCAACGCACTTGCAACATTTTATATAGTTTCATCCTAATGAACATTCTCCCCATATATTTTTCGCTTCAGTTTAAAATGGTTTATGTGATATTTTATGAAAATAACTTTGTTTGAAGCAGATGCGGTCATTTTGAAATGACTGTCCGTAACCATTTGACTTTGGACTTAAACTCAAAAAATTAACATGACGGTCACAAAATTATAAGATAAGATACAATAATATATTTTATTTACCAATTATGGTCCCAGAGGGGGCTTTTACAAATACAAACAATCATGATTTTAAACATACATAGACATAAGCAGAGCTGTAATGAGACAAATAGACAAAATTAAATTAAAAAAAATAATAATTATGATATCATTAGTTTGCCAATATTTGACCCCGGCGAAGTTGTTCATTTATAATATTAGTTCTAGAGAACGAGATATTTGTAAATAACTATATATATATTAGTTTAATTTATGGTGCCCTCTGTCTATTTATTATATTCTTTCTATATTATCTCTATACATAGATCGGCGAAAAAAACAACATCTGAAAATATGATCAAAGCTAAGGGTGACACAAAGTATCAGATTGATATGTCGCGAAATTCTTGTCAAGGGACCGCTTAATAATAATAATAATAATAATAGTAATTTATAATCATAAGAAAAACAGCAGTAAAGTCTTCCCTTAAGAAAGGGGACTGTGCTGTAATTGCATTACAAATATTATTTCCTTTTGGAATATTGATTATCATTTATGTGAATTTCTACATCATTTTTATTCTTATGGATCGGTTCCGTATTTCTACCTTTTAAGAACTCCCCCGGGATAGTTCCACATGTTTTAACTAATTCACGCTCTTTTCCGGCTGGACAACCAACGTGTCAACACACATCTGAGGATTCAATCTCGCTTTGGAAGTCAAAACCTGCCAAACGTACAGTGTAAGACACTTTATTTTATTCTCGTCATCTTTTTGAGACATTCTATTAATGCGTTGTTTATATCAAATCAGTGAAACTCTGTATTAAATTAACTTTCGTTTTGACTTGGCTAATTTGTTGAATTTATATCCCGATCTTGGATTTCTTCACCGGAAGCTTTTTCAATATTGAATTGAACTGTATTAATTTCTGTAATTATTCATAATTTCTAGAGATTGTTTATGTCGATTAATATATATTTTCATATTTCTAAGATTTAATTAACTTCGAATTTGTGATTTTGTAATCCCTGCTTATGCTCGTTTCATTTATGTTTCAGTTATTTACCCTGCTGTATTTATTGTGGTTATTAAACGATAGTTCCCCGTAATGTGTCTTTAATGAGCCCCGTATTTACACTTGGTTAGCTACCTGCCTCACGAGCAGAATAGTAAATAAACTACACCTGGCTGGTTTAACTTCTTCGGGGCACCGTTGTACGACTTGCGGGGTCAACACAGCATCGCCACATCATAGATCCAGCAGATGAACATATGTCAACCACGTCCAGAACACGGACACTTACACCAAAAGGGGAGGACCAGTACGTCCAGAGGAGAGACAGGCTCACACAAGACGTTGAGCTTCTTTAGTCTATGTGTAATGCAATGTTACAAGAGACTGACAACCCACCAGCGGAGGTAAGAAAATGCCTGGAACTTGAACAACAGGTTGTTCAAGCCTACACACGATATAACAAGCTGTGCGAGGAATACCTCGGATTCGTAAAAAGCCAAAGGACAACACTGGCCAATCAAGACTTGGACGTCATAGCTCCTGTCATTGACGTACGCCGACGAATGTATGAATCGGCCATAGCCAACCTACACGATGTAATTAGGCCAGACCAGCATGGCCAAATCCATTCAATCCAGACGTTCAAGGACAAATAGCGAGACCAGTTCTCGTATCTCCAACACATCTAGTCTGGCAAAAAGGACACGAGCCAAAGCCGAGGCGGCTAAGGCAGCAATAGCCTTTGCCGAAAAACAGGCACTTATGGCTAAACAAGAAGCAGAGCTCCAAGAAAGGACAGTGCGGGAATCTTCCCGTGTAAAAGCTGAAATGGAGCAAGATGCTATTAGACGCAAAACTCAATTGGAGCAAGAAGAGGCGGAAGTTAACCGAAAAAGTTAGTTAGTTAGTTATTGCTTTACTCCCAAGCAGCACGATTTCGGCTATATCCGGGAGATGAACATGAAAGTGGTGATACAATGAACATGAAATGATGATGAAGTGGGGGAAATGGGGACACAAGGCCAATCGGGTAGGAGAGTTTTGACTGCCACTGGAAAAAGGAGTGATGGGTAGGGACGGAAAATTTCGCCTCCTGCATGGGGATCCTACGGGTCCTACTCTTACCGAGACCTGCAGCAGGGTTCTTTAACGTGCGAGGAACGTGACATTTTTCCCAACACGGTGCACCACTATGGTTTGCGGTCAGGTTTTCCGCATTATCGCCTGACGACCCCGCATCTCTCGATGTCAGGGCTGCCCCATTCAACCACCTGGGGCACACATCCCAGTCGCTTTGAGGGTAAAGCGGCCTGACCCGATGTCAGGTTTCTGAGCGCTCTTTAGTGGACTTTTACCGACAAGCTTAGCGCTGCTGCGAGCCTATTCGCCACCCGGAACCCGCACGGGTTTAACCGAAAAGGGGCTGAAATCAAAGCGGAAATGACCCTTCTGGAAACTCAACGACAAGCTGCCGAGCTAGAGGCCGAAGCCCGAGTTCTAGAACAGGAGGACGATGCGGAGCAGGAGGTAGACGATCCACTTCCGGTTCAGATCGAAGACCCGCTAAAACGGGTTCAGGACTATGTTGGGTTCAGGACAATGTCCGCCAACACAGTGTTCACAGCGAACAGGATAATCGGTCGCAAGACGTGGGTTACCACGTACCTTCTACACAACCGACAACACATCTCGTTTTGCCCGTTCTGTACACTCGGAACTGGGCCCTTTTGGACACAACACAAAACGACAGCTTGATATGACTAAAGCCGTCGCATTTACACAACCCTCAATCACTCGCCGATCGGAGATCTTGGACTGCCGTCAGCTGCATCCACGCCAATTAACGATAATGGACATATTTCAGCTACCAAAACACATACTTCCGGTTTATCTGGGCTCAACACCGATGCACCTGCCTTTACGCCCAATCAAGACTATCCTATGCATAGTTCAACAGATGTCAAGCATCCCACATCCGGTTTTACGGGTTCCGACCCGACAACTGCTATAACAAAATTTCTACTGAGAAAGGATTTTGCATGGCACCAACCATTCGTTACACGACTGCCGTGGATTCCGTTCCAAGCCTTTGGAGGAACGCAAAACCGTGCTCAAGGACAACAAAGTTTGTTTTAAGTGTTGCGAGTCAACAAAACATATAAGCCGGGATTGTCCCGTTAGTGTTTCATGTCAGCAGTGTGGAAGCAATAAACATAACACAGCTCTTCATTGGGATAAAAACCAGCCCATGTCACAATCCGCACTAAACAACGGCGGGGAGTCAGGTAACACCAACAGTGCTACTACCATTAACACGGTCAATTCATCCTGCACGGAAATATGTAAAGAATATGGCGGGAAATCTTGTGCAAAAATTCTCCCAGTTAACGTATTTCACAAAGACCACCCAGGACACAAAACGAAAATGTACGCCATAATTGACAACCAAAGCAACGGGTCATTAGCATCTCCGGAGTTCTTCCAGTATTTCAATGTATGGGAACCTCCCGAATCGTATACGCTTTCCACATGCTCTGGAAAGACCATAACACCCGGAAGACGAGGAAATGGTTTTGTTCTGACAACACTCAATGGTAACGTCGCATTGGACCTACCAGATGTCATAGAATGTGACAACCTGCCTGGCAATAAGAACGAGATTCCATCACCAGATGTCGCGTATCGACACTCTCACGTACGAAAAATAGCGAAACACTTTTCGCCTTTAGACGAAAATTGCAACGTCATGCTTCTTATTGGACGAGATTTACCGGAAGAACACCATGTGCTCGACCAACGCATTGGACCCTCGAGGGCTCCATACGCTCAACGACGCAAACTTGGCTGGGTCGTGGTAGGTGAGACCTGTTTAGACCAGCGGCGAACATCCGCCGATGTTAACGTCAAAATTACTCATGTGATTACTCCTGGCTACCCTACGGTAACAAAACCATGCCAAAGTGACTTTGGAATTCACAAACAGTTCTTCCCGAAGAACATCAGTCTTGATGACGGACATGACGTCTACCAGTAGGTCATACGATGGGAACTATGTCCCAACAAACTTGAATCCGACTGATCCAGGAACCAGGATGTAGTCAAGTTTATTTCTGACACTTCTTGCATTTAGATGGAATATGGAAAGTTCTCTTATTTGTGGATCTGGTCCAGGATTTGGATGAATATCATTATCAAGTATTATACATTTTTTGTAAAAACAAGTAGTGTTAATGTATAAAAAATGTTGATGGCAAAAAGTGAATAAGAAGCAACACGTATTTTAGTTCTTAGCTTGGTAAGATAATTAAAGATAAGATTAAAATATTGAAAATTTAAATGAAATGAAAAATAAACTTTTTTCAGTATACGCGTGTAGGCCTTACAATAAAAGCTTCCTATTGCACTCCTGTAAGATGCGAGATCATTACCCATTATCTATTAAACTAATATTTGTAAAAAAAGATGCAATGGGTGTGCAAAAGGTGAGGAGGTATTTCAACAGGTCAAAAGAGTCTATTACATGTTCAAGCATACAATACAATTCAGAGACATTATAACAACAGTACAATATATATACAATAAGTTTAGTGAATATAGAATAACACAATGGTGATTTGGAAATGTATACCGTAGTGTCGGTAGATTCTATATATACATGTAGCCCTACTGTCAGTAAAATAAAAGAGTGCAGACACATGTAGACATAATGAAATATCATTTGGTTGCCAATCTGGGTATTAATTTGACGTTCACGAATAAAAATGATTTATTAAAGGGAAAATTCGCAAAAAAATAATTTTTACATATGTTTTTCGTCACATTTTACTAAACATAAATATACATGTAAAACTCTTCAATCTTCACTAATAAGCGAGTATGAGAGCGTTTTGTATCGATAAATTAGAACGATGGGTGCGGCCATTTTGTACGACTAGCAGGCCCTATTGTCACGTGACCATCACCTAATATCCAATAACCACAAAGTTCCAAAACGATAACGACACGCAATGGTCAGCTCTATCGTCATTTAAAAATGTCTTGCATGATCATGATGATAGTTGGTTGTTCTACTCAGCGAAGTAACGGGTAAGTGTTATTCCGTTTTCCTGACCTAAAGAAAAAGATTAGACAGACTTGCATCTTAAATGGGTCCAGTCTTTAGATTTGCCATCCCTTATCAGCAATGTCAAGTACAAGTTTGTGTGTGAAGACCATTTTGAAGCAACATCTTTAGAGGGTGACTTAATAGTAAGCAGTGTTCTTCTGTCCATGAAAAATGTTTATATCTATCTATATTTGTCAATAATAATTCCATTATTTTTTAGTCAAACGTTTCTTACATGTCAGATTATTACCTAGTATGCCCGGGCAATTATGTAACGGTCGGATTCTTTGCTATAAAATCCACAAGACAAAAATATAAGTTTTGTTTAAAAAGAATTATAGCGGGTGTGCGTAGAATTAAGAATATAACCGACAGCGGAATAAAACTTATCTTTTTGTTTTGTATAAGCGTTTTATCACTTCAGTTATAACTGTGCATTTATTCAGAATAATTGTTTAATAACTTGTAAATATACATTTTAAAACAGACAACAATTTTTTCTTCATTTTTTATCCATTCCCTATGCATTTCTTAAAAATGCGCAAATGTATTTTTTTTTTATCTTTAAAGGATTTCTTTAACGTTCATATATAGAAGATATTATTATTTTTACCTATGTGAAATAGTAATTCACAGTTGGGGGCACCGTATTCAAACTTGTGACACTCCCAGGTATTACTGACTTCCCGGGGATTAAATAACATGTGGTACCTAGTGTAATGGTTTATGACAGAAAAGAGATCATTTGTTCCTGTTAATTATTTATTACAAAGTACAACGGAAGACCTACAATTTATCACTCGTGTCTTTGATTTTTCGACATCTTTATCTGTGTAAAAATAGTGAAAATGTTCTCCTTCAGGTGATTTTTGAAGGGTTTTTTTACATTTCTCTTTTTAAAAGTAAAACAAGAAAGCACACTTAACAGAAAACGCTTCGTGTTACCTTCATGTAGACAGCCGTATAAGTATATACCATAATCTTGTGTTCGTAAGATTAATTTCAAAAAGTATAAATATTTTATCACTTGTATTTCTCTGCATAAGAAGCACAAACAATAATATACCCAAAAGACATAATGCCCGATCTTCAAACATTAGGACGTACGGACGGACGTACAGAACCGGACACTATATGTCCTCCTACTCCTTCTTTCGTAGATGGGGCATAAGATAGACAACCACGCCAACAACTTTAGAATCTTATAAACTTATGAAATTCTACGTGCCAAACTCTAAACTTTGTCTAACGCCCGTTTCTAATATTTAAAATGTCAGATCGGTTCCAAATTAAACTGAGAATGCGAAGTGTACAGTAAAACAAATAAAAGTGCCAATACAAAATTAATAATTTAGATCTTGCGTTTCGTATGAATGTTAGAATATTTGATTTTTTTTATGGAGGGGGCTTTCGAAATATATATTTACTTCGTCCTGCCTTTTTATTTTCGAGAACACTGGAGCCTGGATGTTT